>OY982562.1:20478860-20866977 GCA_963859945.1 Euplagia quadripunctaria | reverse complement strand
GGGGATCTCTACGCAAGTGGAAAAACTTTATATGTTATAATTTCACCATAATACCTAAATGATATTCGTGTAGTTGGTTTCATTTATCATATTCATTAATTAGTAATTTCCCTATCATGCGGTGGCGTCACTACTTTATTTCAGGATGTCAGTCAGATTTGAATGCAGACTTTGTGTTAGTAATAAAATGTATATCATCCTGAGCTAGAATGAATAAAACTAGGATACCTGACTAACTATTAAGTTAGATTATGGCTCAGGTAGGCTGAAGATATTATAGAAAAATAACCCTTGAGATGTCACAAGATCCTATGTAGTGAACAGTACAGATAACAAAAGCAATAGGTACCATCGATGCCATTGAAGCCTTAATTGATGAGGTTATCTGTAAAGTAAATGACAAACACAAAGTAGCGGGTATATTTTTAGACCTTAGCTCCGCGTTCGATACCGTAGCCTATGATATTCTAGTTGCTAAATTGGAACACTATGGTGTACGGTATTATGTTTTAGTTATTTAACTCCTACTTGCGTAACAGACGACAATATACATGAATCAGGTCGGTAATTAATGGAGAAGAAAATGTATATAAATCAGCTAGTTTCGAAATCTCATGGGGTTCCACAGGGCTCTGTTTTGGGGCCAAACTTCTTCATTCTTTTCTTAAATGACCTTATTGTGGATATGTAAATCCATACTCCAGATACGAAACTTACTATCTTTGGGGATGATACAAACGCTGGAATATCAGCAGATAATATTTTAAATTTAGAATCCAAAATTAATATAGTATTAAACATATTTGAGGAATGAAAGAAAGAAAGAAAGAAAGAAAGAAAAATGTTTTATTCACAGACACCTAAGATACACAATAACTATAGTAAACTTACATCTAAATACAATAAACGGGCTTAAAACATGTGTACCTCACGTGCCCGACGAATAGGGTCTGGTTCAGCATTTGCCAGACATGTGCCTAGCGCTGGTTTTCAACCAGACCCTTCATACTCTACGAATATCAATCAGCAAAAACGAAACAAATACAATATAAAACATTTTTTTAAATTATGTAAACACCAATTACTACCATGTATTTACTTTACACATTGACAGAAAATCGGCAAGATGCACGTGAACACAAACGGACCGTCTCCTATCGCACCACACCAAAAACGATACAATATAAGTATTATGATATGTCAAAACACACAATAATACTGTACGGCTCTGGCAGCCATATACACCACATTACAGACATTTATACATACATACATACATACACCTTCACATACCTTCATTTCTACACCTACGCACACCCATACCACCTCGACACCCGAGTCCTAGCCGAGTTTCTAGTATTATATTAAAGAATGGTTCAGTATAAGTAATTTAAAACATAATAATAAAACTAAATGTGTTGTTCAACTCTACAGTTAGAAATAATGCCAACCTACAAGTTGTGTCTTCTGGTGAAGTGATGGATAGCGTTAAATTTTTAGGAGTTAATATTGACGCATTTTCAAATTGGAAAGAGGAGATGATGGCTATTACCAACTCTATTAGTTCTGCGTGTTATGCGATGAAAAGCTTAAGAGAAGAACTCTGAGGTAGTTCAATTAAGGATGGTTTACTTTGCCTAGGTGGAATCCAAACTGAGATACAGCATTTTACTTTGGGGAAATAGCTACCAATATAATGTTCATATGACATTTGAAATGCAGAAAAGAGCTATCAGAACAATGCTCCTCCTTAAGCAAACAAAATCATGCAGAGAACACTTCATAGCTCTAAAAATCTTGACGGTTCCATGTACATTCTTGGTGTGTTTAATGATTGTCCTTTTCTAGGCATAACTATGGACAAATTTTGTAACTGGAAGCCACATATCAACAAAACTCTTGAAAAAATAGATCGATTTCTATTCGGACTTAAAAAGATACCAGAAACAGTAAATATGCAGACTGTAAACATCTATGTTTTTTTTACCGTGTTCTTGGAAATAAAGATTCATTATTATTTCTCTTTATTAAACTTAAGACTTATAAATTACATTTTTAAATATGTATAAAACAAAATTTATATTTTAAAAATATAAAAATAGTACAGGGACCAAGACACCGGTGGTTAGGGCTCTAAAGACAGGAAACTTCCTCCTATACGGGCCGCGTCGAGGAGAACTGCTTTCTGCATCAGTCACAAGAATGATCGCCGAATCGACATTTCACATATCGACAATCTCGTGAGACAAATCCAAATATTTTATTTGTTTTTCTTTTTCAACTTTTACGAGGTTCTCGTCATGAGGAACAGTGATATCGATAATCATTGCGCGGTGCTCTAATCGGTTCGGTCTATCAACACTAAATTAGGCTTTTTGGCAATAATAGTTCTGCAAGTGATGATAGATCGATCCCAATACCATGTGGCAAGACCATTTTTGAGAATTGGGGCGGGCACATACCTGTGATATGGCACCTCTGAATGCACAAGATTGTATTTTAGGGCAAGTTGTTGACAAATATTCACCGTTGGCAAGACAAGAACGACCAGAAATAATATGCCTGATGGATTCACCGGGACGGTGACATCATCATTTCAGGATATATTTCCGATAGTTATTTGTCATTACAACTTCGTCCAAAATTGCAAAGACAAAACCTTCGGTTGCTCCGAAAAGATCATCAAACCGTAGCCAAATGTAGATACTTGAAAGTCCAACGTAACTCATTACCGATGAACGTGGATGGTGCATTCGGAATGCAGTTAGCAGTGTACGGACTTTCCTGTCAAGGGCATATAATTCGGTCTGAGTCCAATCCAAAGTATACCAAAGGAATACATCAGAACCGTCATGGCCCAACCGTTGCAGGCCCGCATTTTGTTACCCCCTGATAAAATACTTTAAGTACTTTTTCAGGCGGCCAAAGAAGTTCTCCTACCGCGTTTTTTTCATATTAGATTCAGGTAATCCCAATGACTGTGATATACCTATATACTTGTAACTTTCAGTGGCAGACAGAGACCTGAGTTTTGTTGAATCTAAAAGTTCGACTTCTTCAGATTCTACTATCACGCCTTTCTTTACATGCATGACAAGTGCAAAGAGTTGTATAAATTTTATACAACTCTAGCACTCTCAAAAGCCATGTATGTGGAACCGAATCAAAGGCTTTTGTATAGTCTATCCAACATGTTACCAGATCCTTTCGGTGACGACGTACCTGTTGGCTAATGGCCATATTTATGATGAGGAGTTCTTTAGTGCCACGGGTCCCGCTTCTACCTCCATTCTGAGAAATAGAAATGATCGAATTTTCATTTAAATGCTTAGTAATTTTGAGTCTCAGAATAGACGTTAGAAGCTTATACATAGTTGGTAGGCATGTAATTGGTCTATAATTTTTGGGATCCATGGCACTACTAGATTTATAGAGTAAGTGCGTTACGCCAACTGTCAAAAATTGGGGTAATGAACCTGAATCTGATCTGATTTCCAGTTTGATAATGACTGGACTGCACTATTTACATCACCCGTAGCTATAGCAATTGGTTCCATTACTTGTATAGACTCGCATGAGCGCCCGACATCTCGTATCCAATCACCTTCTGAATGAGTAACAGGCACCGACCAAATGTTACGCCAAAATGCATTTGTAGCATCATCATCTGGGAAATGCCCGTCACTCACACAGGGATCCCATTTTCCCATTTTTAGTAAAACCACCTCTCATTCCTTTGGAACATACGATTCTGATTATGCCGATCTGTTCGTTTTTTTTATCTTCGAATCCTATTTGCCCATCCATAAACTTTCTGCTTTAGAAAGTCTATGCGCTCTGTGACACATGACATATGTTGTGGAGGGCTAATGCCAGTCCCCAAGAATCCATGTTTCATAAAGCGCATCACTCTCGGCCGCAAATTACCCGATCTAAAGCAGATTAGCTTACCGATGAGTGTCCTGGCCTCAGCAATACGACGATCGATTCTACACTGCGAGGCTGGTACAGCAGGCTTGGGTCGAGTAGTAGCAGTATTTACAGAGAAATGTACTCCGGCTACTCGACATGCTGCGTCAGCCGCACAGTAGAGAATAGAGTGTGTATCACTAAGATCTTCGCTATTGTCTAAATAGTCAGACAGTAACGAATCCAGGGCACATACCAGCACTATATTTCGTCGAGTATATCAAAAAGACATTTAAAATACAAAAATTATGCCCCACCGGTATCGGGTACAGGGTACCAAGCTACCAGTGGTTAGGGTTCCAGAGACAGAAACCTCCTCACTATGCGTGCCATATCGAGGATGACTGCCTTCTGCATCAGGCTCTTAATCCAGCTGCTTGACGTGAGCCTCTGAAGGTGTTGGTCGAGGTTCTTAGCAATTAACCCATGGGCCGAAATGACTATCGGCACAATGATTGCTAAATCCACATCCCACATGTCGACAATCTCGTGGGATAAGTCCAAATATTTTATTTGTTTATCTTTTTCGGCTTTTAAGAGATTGTCAATAGGGGAATGGTGATGTCAATAATCTATCACCTCTATATCAGGCTTATTGGCAACAATAGTCGTGTCAGTGATGGTAGATCGATCCCAGTAAAATGTTGCACGACCATTTTCGAGAACTTCGTCGGGCACATACCTGTGGTACGATAACTCGACAGACACAAGGTTATATTTAAGAGCAAGTTGCTGATGGACTATCCTGGCCACTTGGTTATGTCTATGCAAGTACTCGCCGTTGGCAAGACGAGAACAACCAGAAATTATATACCTGAGGGTTTCTTCGGGACGATGACATGCCCGACAAGTGTCTATTGTGCCGTCCTTCAGGATATACCTCAGATAGTTATTCGTTAAAACAACTTCATCTGTAATTGCACAGACAAAACCTTTAGTTTCTCCGAAGAGGTCACTGAACCGTAGCCAGGACACAAATGCTAATAAATCTACATCGGGCCCGTTTAAGACCCGATAAAAACGTCCATGCAGCTCCTTGACCTTCCACATCTCCTTACGATCTGTAATATTGAGTACTGCAGGTTTTGCGCTAGTTCTCTTTTGCTAGAGCAAGCGGAGTTAGTCCGTTGTCAACTGCTACCACATCCCGATGCACATCCACGTTATCGGAGAGGAAGTAATCTCTATGGTTGCATACCTCGCGATTATGGAGGGTCTTGGCATTTAAAAAACCACGACTCCCACATTTCCGCGAGATATACAATCTCATAACCAATGAACGTGGATAGTGTATTCTACTGTAGCAAATAAGGCATTTATTTGTTCATTGTAGTTGAGTACTTACAGATGAAGCACCGCTGTCCTCTCCACCCTCAGCAGGGTAAGGTCGTAGTAACCCAGAAGTTAATTGCGACATTGTTTGTGAAGCAGTAGTAGAAGAAGTAACAGTGCTACGCACAGCACGGAGTTATCCAACAAATGACATCGATGAATGGCCCGTACTTGATCCGACAGTCTTTGTGCTGAAACGTTAACAGCTGATTCAAGTATACTTATTATTATTGGCAAATTTCGTTAAGAATCTGCATAGGTTTGAAACCAATGATGAATGAAAGATTAGAGAAAGTACGAGAAGAAAGGATATACAGTCCTCAATTCAACCAAAATTAATGTAGTTAAACATAGCCCAAGGCCCTAGAGTCCAATCACTCTGTCTGTATAATAAATTACCTGCGGAACTTAAAAGTATGTACAGTACAAACTTATTTAAAAATAAATTAAAGTCATATTTATTGAGGAAAGGCTATTATAAGATAAATGAATTCATAAATGACAAACAGCGGACATAATAATGAATAATCTGTATTTAAGTTAATGACTGATGACCTAATTTAATTTTTATTTTTATGTATTTTATCGTATAATGTAATATTTTAATGTAATGTAATTATTTAATTTATTATAATGCAATGTTTAAAAATTCAATTCGTATATCAATTTTCAACACAATGTATATTGTTATGAAATAAATCTTATCCTTATCCTTATATTATTATTAAATGGAATAACGTTATTTTTACCTGTTGTTATAATAACAGTTCGTAATACATGATTGCATACCTATTTAAGATCAGACCGACTGGGGTAACACCTCCACGCTACCAAAAGCTTTTTGAAGTGAAAACTTTTTAGGCACGTTTGTGCACTTTTGCTATTCGGAAAAAGCACTGAACTCGTGACCGTCACACTAATAATACATATATAGATCCACTAGAGGGCGCTAATCTAAACATTGAATTCTGTAAGCTCCTTTTTAATTAATGTCACCAACCTGATGTGTGTGAATGTGACGTTTTAAGTTCGTAGTTTCGTTTAGGTTTTCACTTCTGTCGGCAGTCCCATGACTGCCTATTTTTTCTTGTGGAAGTCATCATCGGTAATCTTACCGGGGCTATCGGTAAGGTCGGACTTAAATTGACTAAACCACATGGTTTGCCATACTGTGCATGAAATTAGTGGACCGTCGTTGTTACAAAGTTATGTCCTCAATGGTCCAGCTGTAGCAGGCGGGTGGCAAGCGGGCTTCGTCTATTAAGTGGGCGATTTCCTGAGACACAACGACAACAACCGTTAGCAGGAGCCATTTCTGTGAGTGGAGGACGTATAACCCGTCTCATTCACTCGCGGCCACTCTTAGTGCCCCTCCGCCGCTCGGAACGACGGCGGTTAATCGGATCTGCCTGGAGCTCTTCCTCCTGGATGAGCTCCACCGCCTCCTTCCGAAGTGACATCCTCAGACTATAGAAGACCTTTTTCTTTAAAATTAGACCTTCTTGGGTGATGTCTCACCGGTGCTACCGACATAGTAAACAAACATATACATATATGCATGTACTTGTTTATGATATAGCGAAAATCACTCTCATAGTATCTGCAATTTGATAATATATGTAGCATATCAGCCGCTCCTCGCAGGTTGACCTTGACTGATCAGATCTTAAATAGGTGTGCAAACATGTATTACGAGCTGTTAAAATGCTGAACGTGTAAAAATGACCTTATTCCACTGCTCCGCTTCTAAATGACGTAGAGCAAGATGTTAAATAGCCTATAAATGCAGGAATATTTTTTCGAACCTGATGGTAGTTTATTTATTTGGATTACTCACAGCATATATATGTAACATTTATGGCAAAATTTAGATAATAAGGTTCTGATATACATGCCACTTACGAGCTAACACAGCATTGACAGTTTAGACAACATTAAAACAAAATCATATTGTTATATAGATATGAGCTGAGTTAAAAAAGAAAGATCAGATAGAAACATTATACTTATATATAAGAAGATCCAAAACATCAATTGGATTTAAAAAATAATACAGACCGTTTAAAATCCCACTAATATTATAAATGTGAAAGTTTGAATGGATGGATGGATGTTTGTTACTCTTTCACGCAAAAACCACTGAATCGATTGCGATGAAACTTGGTATGTAGATAACTGGAGACCTGGATTAACGCATAGGCTACTTTTTATTCCGATATTCCCACTGGATCGGGACTTACGCGGGTGAAACCGCGGGACGCTGCTAGTATAAAATATATATAAAAAAAAGGAAGAACAAACATAACGTAACATTTTACTTAATCTAGTGAGTTTAGTGGTTGTGTTATTAATTAGTACATACTTATCAATTTAAGTTTCGAGATTTGCCAAATGATTTCAATATTTCAAGTTCAATATTATATTCAATGGTTCTAGATATTAGAGCATTCAACCGAAAAACCAAACCAACTGATTACTACTACTATTATAATTATATAGATTATAATACAAACAATAATGAGTACACGGGAAAATTGTTCAATTGTTATTTTGAAATAATCCATAGGTATACTTATTGTACTAAGCGGACGGAAAATATTTATTTATATAACTGTTACATTGGTACGTACTACATCCCCAGTAAACAATATAAATGTAGCTTATCGATAAATGTTAAACATTGCGGAAAAACACATTGTGGGCAATTAAAGTTTATTAAGTTTTATAAACTTTATAGGACACTGGCCGTATCGTGTAGTTTCACCTACTATGCTGTTCGTAGCATAATGATTGATAGCCTTCCTCAATAATTTTGCTACCAAATGCAAAAATACAAAAAAAAAATCAAATTCTATTTTCAATTTAAAGGGCCAGCGCGTTCAACAAAATATATGTATTATTAGAGACTAGTATATGTACATTTTGCAGCACAAGCGATAGTATAGTTTTCGTTATATTTTTCTTTACCTCCAATGGACAGAAATGGCGGCTCTTCGGGAGTGCGAAAGTTTTGTTAGTAAAGCGTACATAGCAATGCGCGACAAGTTAATATTTCGTCCCCTTAGAGCGTATAATAAGAAGTAGCGTTTCAAGCTCTTTTCATCAATTAAATAGCCTATACTAGTGCACTGGCACTGGACATAGGCCCCTCTCAATGTGCGGCATAGCACCCGGTCCTCCGCCTTCCGTATCCAGTTCCTCCCAGCAACCTTCCTAGATTGTCGATCCATCTGGCTGGCAGTCGTCCTACTTTTACATCGTATACAGATTCGCGGTCTCCACTCTAAGACCCGTGTACTCCAACGGCCATCGGTCCTTCGGCATACGTAACCAGCCCATTGCCGCTTAAGCGTGTTGCGTGTTTATTCTGCGAGCTATTTGTGGATACCGTCACTGTCCACGTCTCGGCACCGTAGGTCATAACAGGGAGGACGCCCTGATCGAAGACCTTTATTTCTGTCTTTTCAAGCTGTTTATTTCTGTCTAACTCCCGTTTTTGTAGCTGTCATAGTTTTCGACTTACAAAATGTGAATATTTACTAAGTTCTAATCATGTAAATATTTTGTAAAGAGAAAAACACCTATTTTTTCTGCTAGGGCGCCAAATAACCCTGTCTGTCGCCCCCAATATTTATTTTATTATATTGAAGCAAAATGGGTGATATATCTTCTGTTTCTAATAGTAATTCTATTATTTTAGTTACCTACTATATGTACGAATATTATGCTTGCCTGGGGGCGACGGACTAGGTTATCTGCTAGGAAAGAAATCTCTTTGAAATTTCTCATTGATTTTATATATTGCTATATTATATGCTAAATAGGTCCACAGTGGCGGCAAATAATATGTATATTCATATATGCCGCCACGGCGGATATATTCAGGTATTTCGTTACAATCAAATTTCGTTCTTAATTAAGCTGTTTATATCCCTAAGTATTACTTATTGCGTTTCAAGCTTGGCACCGACATCAAACAGACCAGTAGGTACCTGGTTCCTTTATAATTAGCGTTAAAATATAAGTTTAAATTGGGAAAGATACAAATAGTTTTTTTTCGAAACTTTGTATCTTTCTTATAAAATACATGTAATTTTCAAAAAAAAAAAAATTGACATTCGAATAATGCAATCATACACGTATAATACCTACTTGTTTTATACTGCATACATTTCATATTTAACAATCAAGGGGAAAACATCCTGCTTATTAATATTAATTGAACAGTAATGTAGTTTACGTAATAGAAGCGAACAGGTTTTTATATGTATTTATATCTATTGATACATATAATATTTGACATTGTATAAAAATGTTCACAATCAAGTATTTCACTCTCCGGCATAAAAGTTAGGAAACAGAGACACCAAGGTATATTATAACTCAAAATTGATGAAGACGAGCCTTGTTCTTTTTTATATATTAGCGGCTTTTGTTTCCATTTCAAAGTATTAACTTCTGCATTGTGCTCACTACACATTTGTGTGTTATTTTCCCATTTCCCTTTTTATCAGGTACCTACTAGGCTAAATAAACACATAATTATAATGCCTATGTATGTATGTCGTTTTCTGTAACAGAAAAAAATACACTATTTCAAGACTAAGAGATAAAAGAATGAATAAATAAGTACCATCAAATTCAATGAAAGTATTATAAAGAAGTTTGATAAGAATTATTATTATTGGTATTCATTTATGCGGCTGGGCTTCCGCTAGTTTATTTATAAGATTAATATTTTGTACATGCTACTATATCATAAAATAGTACATACTTTCACTCCGAAACTCTTTAAAAATATCAAACCACACTGAATATTTAATTTCGCAATTAGAACGTACATTATGATGAAGATGTCGAATCGCTGCGTTCATGCCCCGAGTTGGTACGTGTAATAACAGTATAATCCAGGAACTTGCTGGCAGATTGTGTAGCAGTTCAATGTATAAAAAATGGTTAAAGATAGCTGCATAAGTAAGATGTAAGTAGTATAAGAATAATATAAATTAGGAATAAGTTTAGTTTAGAAACAAATATGGAAACTATTCTGAATTAAAGACATATTATTATTAAATATCCAGCCAGCATAATCAGTAGGTGCCCGTAATACGAACGAATTGAATTTTTGAATAGTACAATTTTTATGTACTATACTCAACATCATTATAAATTTACCATAAAAATATCTTATTATAATATATTAATGTGAAAAATACACCGTAAAATACATGTAAAGAACTTAAATTTGCGAAAGATTCAACCGAAGATCCACAAGGAAAGTTTCTGTATTTTATTATTGAAAAATACAGACACCCCCTTTTTTTTTTTTAAAAAAGGGGCGTTTGATAGGTACATTTATTTTACATGTTATTTTCAACACTATTTATAATACTACGTATTAGTTTAAAAATGTCACATATCTTGTGTAGTCTTTTCAATTAAGTTTGAAATCGATAATTTTTCACTTTTCAGTGCTTCGGTTTTAATTTTTTTTAAGTGTTTATTATTCTATTTTTAGTGTAAGGTACGTACGTACTGAGTAGATACGGTATTAAAAACATTATTTACTATAATGTAAATTACCGAACTGCAGTTCGTTAGATTATATTAATTTTAGTTTAATAACGCCGATACTTTATTGAGATAAGGTGGTAATATTTTTAGTTTGTCTAGTAACTGGCTGCACTTGATTGAATACGTTATAAAGAAAAGATACAAACAGCCGAACTTAGAACCTCCTCCTTTTTTAAGTCGGTTAATAATAATAACGTTCATCACTTTAAACGTCCATATTGTTTAATTTCAAGAAAAATCAACACATCCATTTGTCCTTACCTTCTGAGGGTTTCCCTCGTTCTCCCTCAGATACCATCATTAGGTCCAAACTTAGTGACAATGGGAGCACCTAAGCAGCATTCTCTTTCAAACAAAAAATATTTTTTGAAATCGGTCTATAGATGAGGGAAATATCGGTGAACGTACCTAAAAAAATACATGCAGCCGAAAATAGAACCTCCTCCTTTTTTGAAGTTGTTTAAAAATCTAATAATCTATCTGCTGGTAAGTACAAAAGTACAAGATTGCAAATGAAAACAATGATTTATTTAATTTCCTTTATAATTATAAATATTAATGACAATTACAAGAATCTAATATAAGTTGGGTGATATTCACTAAACGTAGCTTGAAGCCTAAGTTCTAATTAACTTTTTTTTTTGTCTTTATTTTTTTGAGGGCATTTATCCAAGAAATTATGATGTCAGCCCCATCATACCTTATTAATTGTTATACTTAGCTAATTTAAATTAAACTACTTTCAGAATCGCTGCTGAGCGATTGTGACAAGATTTTTAGCCACTTCCGAAGTTGGTTTTGAAAGAATATTTTGTACTAGCAGCGACCCGCGGTTTCACCCGCGTAAGTCCCAATCCCGTGGGAATATCGGGATAAAAGTAGCCTCTGTGTTAATGCAGGTCTCCAGCTATCTACATACCAAGTTTCATCGCAATCGGTTTAGTGGTTTTTGCGTGAAAGAGTAACAAACATCCATCCATCTATACATCCATCCACCCATCCAAACTTTCACATTTATAATATTAGTGGGATAGTGGGATTAAGCCTACATTCAATTTATTTAATTTTTGATCATCATAATTCATGTTAATTTCTTTAATAGTAGCTTATTACAGAGGGAAAAAATCACTTACTCACGCCGGTAATGAACTAACTCAAAGTTATGTCAATAGAATTTTTAATCCAAAAGTTAACAATACGATATGAGAATTTTGAAAATCTGTACTGTAAGAAATAGTGGAATAATATAGAATGTTATTGTCATTTCAATTTTCCAAAGTTTTTAATGCGATTATCTCAAACCACACTTTTTCATGAAATGATTGAAATGAAATGAAATGAAATGATTTATTTGCCAAAAAGTGTTGGTACAGTAAAGGTCTTAAAATTAGTGACAGATCCAAAACACTTGCCATTGTAGTGACATGCAAATATTAAATGTAATATAATATAAAATTTTATTAGATATTTAGATAATTTAGATTTAGTTATTTGTCGCTCTAGTTAATACTTGCATAAATAGAATTTGTGAATGAAGACGTAAATCAGTTGCATACAAGTGGTAAGAACAACAAGAAAATAGGGTTTGTAATTGAGAACATTTCCTCCTTACGGTCCATTAAAAAAGAAAGTAATCAAAATCATATAGGAAACTTGTAAATATATCAACATTTGATTACGTGGTTCAAAATAATTCCATGATTCAGATACATTTTTCGTATGTTATATTATTTAAGTAGTTCTTATATAAAAATCTGTTCCTGTTATGTGTTTTATTTTTTGCAGCATCCGTAGGTATCCGTATGAAGAATGATATATTTAAAATCTATACTGAAATCTATTTTAATTACTGATTCTAAAAAGGGTTCATATCTATTTTTCCTGGTACTAATGTGTTTATATAATGGGAAAATGTATTATTCCACTTACATTTGTATTCTAGTTTCACAGTGAAAATGATCGTTTTTGCTATATTGGCTTTAGGTAAGTTAGAAAAGTGCGTTTTCTCATTTATTTTGCGGCTCCTTTATGTTGGTTTGGATTGTTTTTAAATGAATTATACAATTTTACACTGTGACAGAACAGAAACTCGGCTGTATTTAATATTAATCCAAATTTGTTTTGGTTTTTTTTTAACTTTGTTTAGTCTCGTTATTTAGTGTATAATAACAATAGCTTTTGACTATAAAATATATACTGATAGGCAGGGCTTGAAATACTGTTAAGAATATGGTATCGTTACCGCCACTAGCTGCACGTTATTTTTACAACATTTTACTGTTAAACGTATATAACGTTAGTACCTATGTTTTCGGTAATTTTATCGTTATGAGTAGGTTTTGTTGTTACTATTGCTCTCGCCCACTGCCAAAGATTGGGAAATTACATTAGATATTTTATTTATGTTAAGAATGCGCGTACGTGGTTATATTTGCTCTTGCTTGTTATCCTAACTAATCCATATCCATATTAATTAATATCATAACTGCAAAAGTAACTCTGTCAGCCTGACTTGACACCAATTTTGATGAATTGAGTATCGAGATAAACAAGACCTTAGAGAAAGACATAAGCTACATTTTTGTTGCGAATATAAACCTTGAAGGTGACAAAATTGAGGATCAAAGTTTGTATGGAAGACCAATCATTTCTCAAGTTTATTTAGATGAATTTTGGTACAATATAATTTGGGTATTTAAGTACCTACTTTTTGTTACGAAAATAACTTCAAAGGTGGCATAATAGGCAATAATAGGGAATCAAAGTTTGTATGGAAAACCAATCATTTGTCAAGTTTAGGGATGTAATACATTTTGTAAGTAATAAAAATAATGTTTGTATTTTTGACCCATCAAGGAAGGATACTCACTTGCTAAATAATCACGAAATCTCTTAAGCTACTTAGTAAGCAAAGCTATGATTTGACAAGTCAGCTATGAACGGATTTTGTGACAGGGGTGGATTAAGGTGTAAGGGCTTTCGCAATTTTATATGAAAATTCATGGTTTTTTTGGCTAGACCTAAAATTTGGCAATTATTAAATTTAGTAATTTATAGGTAGGACACGTCAGATAAGAATGTAATTTGCTAAAGAGCCGGATTAAAGAGGTGTAATGGGCTCTTACAATTTTATATGGAGAACTTAAATTTTTTGTACTAGAGACCTGAAATTTGGCAGTGAGGTAGTTTATAGGTATCACATGTCAGATAAAAACGGAGGTGCGACAGGGCCAGATTAGGGGAGTCTTAAGGCTTTCGCAACTTTATGTGAAATTCTCGCTTTTTGCTAGAAGAGAGTAGAAGATACTATAAGAGATATAAAGTTAAGCTATTCTAGTTCATAATGTAAAATAAATACGGTAGTAAGATTTTTTTCACAGGGACGACTAACGGTTTTTTAAAGATATAATAATATGTTTCTTTTGGGGCGTTTTTTCTCTTTTTTTAATTCAACACTAATATGTGCAATCATATATGCCAGGCAATATCATAAGTCCGATATTTATTGTCTCAGTATTGTAATTCTGAAAATGTTTTGAAATAATTACTTCTCAATCAATCATCATTAAATTTTGTACCTGTACACGTTATCAGGGACACTGAAAAGGAAATAGGGTACCTCTCATCCAGAACGTAAATACTGTGATAACGTAAGTGAAGCCATGGGAAAAAACGAGTAATATTATAAACAGGAAATGTGACTTTGTTCCTCAACACCAAAAAGTCCTCAAACCTCACAAAGAATATCTAATTCTAAATTAATATTAGTATCATCAACAACATCTTTAAAGAAAGCAATAGTGCTGTAATCAAGATCTTAGAAAGTGTTACTTTTTTTACTGTGTGCAGTTAATGTTCATAATATATGTTTTTGATTTTTTATGTTTGGAGTAGGTTCATAATATATCTTACCATACAATAATAGCCATATAATAATAAGTAATTATTATTTACTTTCGCAAATAATGCGAAAGATGTACAAGATGAGACGATATTCTATCTACAATACTTATATCTGAGACAGAATCTATAAGTGCGCCCTTATGGCTTGGGTAAAAGACACCGGAGAAAAATGGGACCACTTCGAAGTAGGTTTAGAACAGCCCTACTCCCAACCACTGCTTTACCGTGTAGAAACGACTCTCCGAAGTGTATTATTTCTTTCGGAAGAGGGTTAGACAATCGTTCTTTCACAATATCGCTGTATTCTGATGTTTTCAGCGATGATGGCAGACGGCTACCGTCTTCACAACCCGCCTTCATCTCTAGTACAGAATAACGTGCTCTCTTGGATGTGCGAACAGAACGGCGTAAACAACAGTATTGTCGAGGTTAGTTATTAAGCATTAGCGTGTACCGTCAATCAATTCAGGTACCTGTACCTCAGGAACATGACCTTTTCTTACATTTCTGGATCAAAGGCACTCTATGTAGCTTTCTGTACCGCTGACAAAGTGTTCACTCGCAATCACTTATAATATGTGACATGAATTGATCATTGGTCCGTCCCACAGGTTGGTTGGTAGTTGGTTTTCCTCATTAGTTTTCAGATCAAGATTGTTTTATAATCATCTGAGTTAAAAAGTTAATATAACGGAAATCATGGTATTGTTTATTATACGGAGTTTAGTCAGTAATTTGAATACGAGGTTTCAAATCCAGACTAACATTGTTTTCTTTTTCTGTCTTTTACATATTTGTAGACAATAAGGAATCTAAGCGACGAAGACCACAATACTATTGAACACACATAAATTGCATTTGTATATGTATTTCCAGATCGCCAGTGCTAACTATATAGAATGCGTGGAAGTTAACTTCGGAATAATACAATACAATGATTCCAAAAGCAAATTGTTTAAAAAGTAAGTGCCAGAAATTCTTTAAAATTTGTTTGCTGTACGTTGTTTTAAAGTCCCAAAGAACTAAAAGAAATGCGGCAAATGGAATAACTTTTAGATAACGCGGTGGAAGAAGCGATATTTTTGTACAATTTGAGCACATTTTTACAGTACGACCAGGTTTATATATATATATATAAACCTAAATGTATATATATAAATATATATATATATATATATATATATATATATTTATATATATACTAATAACTTTTGCCAGCGGTTTCGCTCGCCTTACTGTACATTTTGTAAATCAATTCAGTTATCCCTCAGGCTCACTACTTTAAACAAACTCACAGGGATTGCGCTCTCACTACATTAAAATCAATATCAACGTGTTTTATCTTTAAACTACTTTTGAAGGGATTGCGCTAAGACAACGCAACTGAAAGATTGTTATCATACACTACTGGACTCCGTGTCTCCTTGTATTGGCCAGAGGAACGAAGTTTTGATATTAACCACTAAAAATATTATGGACCAAATCTTAGACTTTCTGTGCGAAGATGATGGCCTTGTAATATCAAGTAAGTGTTAAAAGCTTTGCTTATATAACTTAGAGGCTTTCATATCAGTGAGTACTCAATATCAGATTTTGTAATGGTTAACTGTTTTAAGGTTTAATAAAAAAAATGTAAACGAAATAAAATTTATAATGTTGAAAAGCTAGGAAAACTTAATTAATAAATAACTTAACTTAAATAACTTTATTGTTAGCCAAGCGACTGATCGACACTTCTCGTGACCAGAAAGCGGGCCTTTTTCTTGCACAGAGAATTAGCATTGCCGTTCAACGTGGCAATGCTGGCAGCCGTAAATATATATAGATAGTCCGTGTTTATATATAATTTTTTAATTAGTTTTAATATACATAATTATAAGGTTTGTATGTACATTAATAATAACTTATCACATCTTACACACGGCCGTCTGATCCCAAATTAGTCAGAGACTGTACTATGGTAACCAGATTGCTGATAAACATACTTATGTATTTCTAAAAACATACATATTATACATAAATTACACCCAGACACAGAACAAATGATCGTGCTCATCACATAATTATTTGCCCTGGGTGGGAATCAAACCCACGACCTCTCGCTCAGTAGTCAGGATCACTAACCGCTAGACCAACAGCCAAGGTTTTACTTAAAAGTCACGATATTTTATTAAGGTAAATATTGTTTATCTAAAAAGTATAAATGGAGTCAAACTTAACATTGTGTTTTAAGAGGGAGGGATAATAAGTTGTACATAAACTGCATGTAACAGTAACAAAATATTGATATAAATAAGCCGTTACTTTACAGTATATAATGTATAGTTCTGTGCATTTCGCTAAACATATAATTTTTTAAATTAATAATCATTGTTATCGTTCTTACTTAAGTCGATGTACGGGTAGCAATATTTAGTTACTAATGGATTACATGCGCCTTTTCAATGGGGACAGTGTTGACTTAGCAGCAGCAGCAGTGCCGGTGTTACTGACAAAAGCCATACCATTTAGTTTAACTTGTAAACTAGAACACATGCAGTTACAAAAACACTAACATTGACTAAATTAATCCGATGATCGACTGGTCGATCTAGGCGACTGCTACGTAGTCCTAATAACTATACTAATGAATGTTATATTAACTTTCAGGATTCATCACCGAAGGTGGCCCACAATGCTTACAAAGCAAGAGCAATGAGATTATTACGTGCGGGAGAAATTTTGAGAACGCTCTTCTAAATATGGACCTAAATATAACTCTTCCAGCAGCTGTAAGTTATGATAACCAAGAACTAATCGGGAAGGAATCTATAAATTTAGAAAGTGAAACGTTCATAGTATTACAGAATTTAGTAATTTTAATCGTCACAGAATATCTATAATTAGTCTAAAAAAATCGCACTCAAGTATTACCTTAGTTCAACTATTTTCTTATTTATTAAATATTTTTCTGTTCCTCGGTTTTCACTCGTTTCACATCCTACTGGTAATTCTAGACATTTTCTCATACGATAAAGCAAAAAAATACAAACTAATATCATTATTTTATAACATCAGTATGGATACAAATCTTTTCCCGGATTTTGGTTAGCGTTTATAGCCCTTGTTCCAAATTATACTGCACTGTATAGTCTATGTTCATATATTTTCTTCATAAACAGGTTACCTGTATAAATAAAAATCCATGTTTTTATATTTATCCTCTATGCGTTTCGAAACCATGGATCCGATTTTAATGAAACTTTGGTAGGGTGTTCTGGGGATGCCCGCGAGGGTACCTGGCCTAAAAAATCAATATTAAAAAAATTACACTGCAACGCATGCCGGGTGCAGCTAGTGTAAAATAAAATCACTTTAAGCAAATACATTTACTAACACTTCGATGTTGTATCATTGAAATGGGTTTCCAAAACTTCTCTTCGCTTGAAGCGCAACTAAAATAAAAAACTAATAATCATCTATTGTAAGCCCTAATATCTATATCATAATCAATAAATATTTTCTACCGTATTCTAATATGCCTAGTTTTTAGTTTTCTTGTAATATAAACAGAATAACGAATAGCAGTCAAATCTGCTACTGTAAATATCACATTCAGTAATTATTATCTTTTGTATTTATAGCACAGTCATCGCAAATATGGTGATCTTCTAACGTGCGTCCTTCAAAATCTGGAGACGTGTAACAACTCGATACCTTCCAAGGTTTTCAAGAGTATCGTAGATATAGTCCACCATAGTGTATCAGAATTAGTAAGTGTTTCTTGATATAATACATTAAAGTACCCGGTGACCGATCGTTCGGTGTTTTTTTTTTATTCCGTCATATAAACTCTTCAACCAATATTCCATGAAGGGTCTTAATTTAGTCGACCAACCGCAAGACGCGTTTGTTCGACCAAGTAATTTTTCTTATTTAGCCATGGGCATATCGTCACCACGAGCTACCTTGCGCAATCCGCACACCTGGATCTGGATATGTAGATTATTTTTAATTGGGAGTGTAAAATGCAAATCTGTTATGTATCATTTAAAATACAACTAATTATCTTATTCTTATACTCTATCTTGTAGCATCGAGCATTTGGCGGTATACGTTGTTATCATCTCGCTTACCTTTTAATCTTTTGGCATAAAGGACTCCACTATCGCTGCTATGCCTTGGCCTATGATTAAGTTATATGCTAATTCTAAGTAGATCGTCCATATACATAAAAAACAAAAACTAAGTGATCCTTATGACGAAAACCTTCACCGAAGCCGTTGATCTAAAGCCGTGTAAAGATAATAATGAAAGTTTTTTAAGTTATTCCAGCCACGTGAAGCCAACGTTACCACGGCGCAAGTGTTGGATCATGTCAACAGCACCAAGCATGAACCAGGTATTCGTATTCAGCTACAATGTATACAGCGTTTTATTTAACTTAATTGTCTTGTCCATCTTAAAAACTAACTTGAGATCGAGACGTTGCATGTTTCATCCCAATGTTGTCATTTGCACTATACCATTCGCATCAAATGTTGCAACTTTTAATGCCAGGGCCAATTTAATGTGCTGACAACCTTTGCTATTTTTTTATATATAGGAATACAATTAAAACTTGAAGCTCAATCCCAATGTGTTCCAAATTAATCGATGTTTGTTAAGCTTCCCGGGGTTCATCGAGCTGTTGGAAATACGTAGGGCGCTACATAAATTTTGTCGTATGCAAACTAGATAACATAATATTGCGATTAGAAGTCATATCCATAAACTCTACGTAATATATAAAAAAAAAAAAAACAAATTGGAGGCAAGGAATCATTTGTTCGATTTTTAAATTAATTTTCTAAGTGAAAGTGAAAGTCTACTCTCGTAATGACATTCGTGTATAAACTTTGTATAACTTTAATCAATTTGAAAGCTTAACTAAACAAAACTGTTTCGAGAAAATGAGTAGTGCAATGAAGAAAACTTGTCATCCTCTAAGGGCCTTAGAACGGTGGTATATTCAATTCCATCCGGCAGGCCCATAGAAGTGACTACCGATAAGAACATTGAGACTGTACGAAGATTATTGGAGAAAGACCGACGTGTGACGACGTGATATGAAAAAAAAATTGACGACGGCCGATCTAACTACGTGAACTCGATGGTTACATGTGATGAAATCTGACTATATTATTTAGATGTTCCCACTAAATCAAAGAGTAAAGTGTGAATTTTTGAAAATAAATCACCGCCGACGATTGCCAAAATATCCAGATCCGTAAAGAAAATAATGGTTGCTGTATTTTTTAATAAGAGAGGAATATTGGCTACGGTTGTGTTTGATAAAGACGGTTGTGTTTGATAAAGGGAACGGTTTTACAGCTGCATGGTATACAGAGGAATGTTTTTTTCAAGTATTAGAAGCCTTAAAACATGAACGACCAAACTCAAGACTCGATCCTTGGCTTTTGAATCAAGATAACGCCCCTGCATATCAAGCCGTCGAAACTACGAACTATTTGCACCAAGCTGAAATAAAATTGCTGGGACACTATTCCCGTATGTAAAAAAACAACTGAAGGGACACAACTTTTTCAGCGATGAGGTGCTTATAAGATTTTGAAGAGATATGCGGCTGTGTTCCAGAAGGATACAGGAGCAATGTGTTTAGCACCTGATGGAGACTAGTTCAAGAAAAAAAATTACAAATTACGACAAAACTTATGTAGTGCCCTAGTATTTATAAGGTGCAGTATGCAACCGGATTAAGGTCACCAACGAATCTAATACGTGACATACGTGCCTCATTTATGTCCACTTCCCTCTACAATCTACCATAATTTAGGCATACAAACATTAAGATGTCAAAGAAATTTTATCAAAATCAAATTACAAGCTACAAATACAAATAGGTATAAATCAGTAAAAATAGGTATCAATGAAATTTAAATGACACAATTATTATATAAGAAATACTGAACACATATGAGTTTAAAATAATGTCAGAATAAACTTTGTAAATAATATTCGTCGACTAATTCAAGTTTAGGTGAATTGATTCGATAATATACGCAATCAGCTAACACCGAAATGCAAGGTCTGCCAAAACATCGCTGTAATGCGCGATGGTGTTAGGGAAAACCTGAAACAATTAATTTGTCGTCATTCACAACAACTTGGAGAATTTCGAGTCGGGACTTGGTTTTGCACCCATATAAAATCCAACTGACCCAGGATCAGAAGGCTTGGTATGGCTTGGGTAACAGAGGTGTATTATTTCTTTCCGAAAGGGGTTAGACAATGGTTTTTTCACAATATCGCTGTATTCTGATGTTTTCAGCGGTGATGGCAGACGGATACCGCCGTCACAGCCTGCCTTTATCTCCAGTACAAAATAACGTGTTCTCTTGGATGTGCGAACAGAACGGCGTAAACAACAGTATTATCGAGGTCAGTTATTTAGCATTAGCGTGTACCGTCAATCAATTTAGGTACCTGTGCCTCAGGAACATGACCTTTTCTTAAATTTATGGATTCAAGGCACTCTATGTTGTTTCTGTACCGCTGACAAAGTATACACTCGCAATCACTTATAATATGTGACATGAATTGATGGTTTGTTGGTGGTTGGTTTTCCTCATTAGTTTTCAAATCAAGATATACATTATTTTTTAATCATCTGAGTTAAAAATTTAATGAAACAGAAATCCTGGTATTGTTTATTCTATGGAGTTTAGTCGGTAGTTTAAATATGAAGTTTCAGATCGAGACTAACATTGCTTTTATGTCTTTTACATATTTGTAGACAATAAGGAATCTAAACGACGAAGACCATAATACTATTGAACATACATAAATTGCATTTGTATATATGTATTTTCAGATCGCCGTTTCTAACTACATAGAATGCGTGGAAGTTAACTTTGGAATGCAAATGTTTGAAAGAGAATTAACGAAAGCTCCATACAATAATTCCAAAAGCAAATTATTTAAAAAGTAAGTGCCAGAAATTCTTTAAATTTATTTTTGCTATACGTTGTTTTAAAGTAAAAAAAAAGTAAAATAAATGCGTTAAATGTAATAACTTTTAGATAACGCGGTGGAAGCGATATTTTTGTACAATTTGAACACATGTTTACAGTACGACCATGTAAATATATAAATATATAGGTATTGTATATAAAGTACTAGCTTTTGCCAGCGATTTCGCTCGCCTTACTGTATATTTTGTTAATCAATCCAGTTATCCCTAAGGCTCAGTTAAAATCAATATCAACGTGTTTTATCCTTTAATTACTTTTGAAGCGATTGCGCTAAGATAACGAAACTGAAAGATTGTTATCATACACTACTGGATGCCGTGTCTCCTTGTATGGGCCAGAGGAACGAAGTTTTTATACCAACCACTAAAAATATTATAGACCAAATCTTAGACGTTCTGTGCGAAGGTGATGGCCTTGGAATATCAAGTAAGTGCAAAAAGCTTTGCTAAAAACTTTGAGGCTTTTATATCAGTGATTACTCAATATCAGATTTTGTAATGGTTAACTGTTTTAAGGTTTAATAAAAAAAATTTAAAAGAAATAAAATTCATAATGTTGAAAAGCTAGGAAAACTTAATTTAAAAATAACATAACTTAAATAACTTTATTGTTAGCCAAGCGACTGATCGACAGTTCCCGTGACAAGAAAGCGGGCCTTTTTCTTGCACAGAGAATTAGCATTGCCATTCAACGTGGCAATGCTGGCAGCCGTAAATATATATAGATAGTCCGTGTATATATATATATATTTTTTTTTAATTATTTTTAATATACGTAGTTATAATGTTTGTATGTACATTGATAATAACTTATCATATCTCACACACAGCCTTCTGATCCCAAATTAGTCAGAGCCTGTACTATGGTAACCAGATTGCTGATAAACATACTTATGTATTTTTAAATGAATGAATGATCCGACCGTTTTCGGCCGTGGCGACTGCTTCGACTCCTAGTCGGCTTAACGACGCTGATGTGTCTGAAGATGACTTATATAGCCAATCTTCGCGGTAAGCTTTCGCGCACAGTATGGGCACGTAAGTTCACCGCCTACATAATTATAATTAATGGCAACGGATGGACGGGCCTTTAATTCATCGCGCTTAGCATCGAGGTCCGCTTTACGCTGCTCCTCAAACTCACGGATTTGATGTCTTACAATATTGCGCCATTCCAGACGCTGGGCCGCCATAACCTACCACTGAGAAGGCTCGATGTTGCACCTTTTCATGTAACGCTTCTGAACATCTTTGTACCTGAGGAGTTGTCATCCATATTTTCGCTTACCCTCCTCTAGTTCAGAGTAGAAGATGCGCTTCGCTACTCTCTCCTCCACTGGATATGTGACCACACCAACGAAGCTGCCGACTCATTAAATAAGCTTCAATGCCACTGACATTGGCTCGAGCTGAGCTTGAGCGAAGGCATCTCATATGAAAACGGTCTAGAGTGCGTATGTGATGGCGATACACGCACCACGTCTCAGAAGAGTAAAGGAGGCTTGGCTGCACAATCGCCATGTATACCGAGATTTTAGTAGCCAGCCTAATGTCGTGCGAGCAGAAGACCTTGGAACGCAGCTTCCCAAATGCTGCAGCTGCAGCACTGATCCTGCTGTTAATCTCGGCATCAAGATCGCACTTATTTGTTACAGTGCTCCCCAGATAACGGAACTTATCCACCTGTTTCAGCAAGTCCTCACCAAGCTTAATGGGCAGTGTTTCGTGACCATGTACGTCTACAGACATCACCTCTGTCTTTTTGACGCTGATCTTCAGGCCGAACTTGCAGCATGCTTGGTGGAAAACGGACATCAACTGTTGTAAGCCATCTGGGGATTCTGCCAAAAAGCACAAGTCATCGGCATACATGATCCCAGCAATCAGTGCATACGAGACTTTTGTGCGCGCCCTGAGTCTGGCTAAGTTAAAAATGCCACCATCCGTGCGGAAGTGGATGCGGACACCTTCAGAAGCAGTTTGTAGAACTTCCTTCACTACTACCGCAAAGTACAGGGCGAACAGTGTGGGCGCTAGAACACATCCTTGTTTCACCCCACAGGTAACGGGAAAGAAACTAGACTGTTCGCCCTCCACGGTGACACAACTCTGCATGTCATCATGCAGGAGTCTCAGTAGTCGCACAAATTTCTCCGTGCATCCTAATTTTCCCAGCACCATCCAGAGAGCTTCACGAGGCACACTATCGAATGCTTTCTCCAAGTCAACAAAACAGAGATACAGCTGACGATCCTGCTCCCTACTTTTTTCCTGCAGTTGACGTATGGAGAAAATAGCTTCAGCTGTGCCTCGGTCAGGACGGAAGCCAAACTGAGTTTCAGGCAGGATCCTTTCAGACACATCTTTCAGGCGATTCAGAAGAACTCTCGCAAAGACCTTACCTGGAGCTGTCAAAAGCAAAATACCGCGGTAAGAACCGCAGTCAGCACAGTCACCCTTGTTTTTGCATAGAGCAGTGATGCGAAAAACTTTCAAATCACTCGGGACTCGCTCCTCCTCCCACATGCGAACAAATAGTCTCCAAACTAAGGTTTGCAGCTCCTCACCGCCGTATTTTAACAGCTCCCCCGGTATAAGGTCAATTCCAGCCGCCCGCTTGTTTTGCTGATGTCCGATGGCAGTGACAACCTCGCCAAGCGACAAGGGCTTATCCAGTTCAGTGGCTGGAGGGAGTTGAGGTATTAAACTGATATAATCTAGATCAGCTGACCGATCTACGTTGAGCAAAGTGTTGAAATGTTCTGCCCAACGTTTTAGTACATCCTCCTTGCTTGTCAGCAGGTGCGCATTGTCATGTCCTCACGGGGACTTTCGCACGGTAGGACACACCAATCAGCCTGCGTACCTCGTGGTAAAACTCCCCAAGCTGGTTTGTATCAGCAAGCCACTGCATGTTACGAGCCTTCTCTCGCCACCATCAGTCTTTTACCTGTCGAGACAGTCTACGCAGTTTAAGGTCACTGTCCTTCACCACCGCCGCACCTCCACCTCGTCTTCCATGTTGTCGTAATAGGTCTCGATGTGTGTCGAACGCTGACGTGAGAACTTCGTCATTCTCATCAAACCAATCTTTTTTACGTCGGTGTTTCCTACCTAAGGCGATAGAGGCGGTTTCAGTGAGGCGAGAAAACAAGGCTCCCCAAGCATCGCAAACGTCATCTATTTCTCTAACTCTCAACAGCTTTTCAGATACGGCTTCAGCATATTTCTTCCCGGTCTCACGATCTTTTTGCCTGTCCAAGTTAATACACGCAGGCTTTTTCATCACAGATCTACATGGTCGACGAAGCCGAAGTCGCAGCTTGGTGATAATAAGTCGGTGGTCAGTCCAACAGTGCGCACCGCGCATTACGTGGGTGACTTGGACTTGGCTAACGTCTCGCTGTCGTACGAGAGCGTAGTCGATCAAATGCCAATGTTTAGATCTTGGGTGCATCCACGTAGTCTTATGCTTGGCGGCAAGTCGGAAGATTGTATTTGTTATTGCAAGGTCGTATTGAGTGCAAAAGCTGAGTAGCAATAGACCATTGCTATTCATATTGCCGACTCCGTGTCTGCCCAATACTTCAAGCCACGCCTCATGGTCCCGTCCTGTTCTGGCATTGAAATCGCCTAGTAACAAAACTTGCTCTCTGGCGTTTATACTGTCAAGGCATCGAGATAATTCGCCATAGAATTTGTCCTTGATGTCATCAGATTTATCTAGCGTTGGGGCATAGACACTGATGACATTAAGGTAGTTATCTCTGTCCAGGTGAAGTCGCAATGTGGTCACACGGTCCGAGATGTGTACAGGATATTAATCAAGTCGCTTTACTAGGTGGTTCTTGATGGCAAAACCCACACCTGAACGTCGGGGTTCAGAGGAAGCGGTGCCTTTCCAAAAGAATGTGTAGCCGCCTCCATTTTCCGTCAGCTTCCCTTCATCAGCAAGATGTGTTTCGCTGATCGCAGCCACATCCACGTCAAAGCGTCATTGTAAATCGTGGTCGACGTTACAGGTATAATAGAAATCTTGTGAGACAACCTACCATGACAATCGGCGCGTGGAACGTGAGAACGCTTATTGATCGTGATGGTAACACCTGCCCTGAAAGGAAAACTGCCATAGTAGCTCGTGAACGTATTTCTAAATACATACATATTGTACATAAATTACAACCAGACCCAGAACAAATGATCGTGCTCGTTACACAATTATTTGTCCTGGGTGGGAATCGAACCCATTACCTCTCACTCAGCAATCAGGATCACTAACCACTAGACCAACAGCCAAGGTTTTATTTAAAAGTCATGATTTAAAAAGGTAAATATAGTTTATCTAAAAAGTATAAATGGAGTCAAACTTAACATAGTGTTTTAAGAGGGCGGGATAATAAGTTGTACATAAACTGCATGTAACAGTAACAAAATATTGATATAAATAAGCCGTTACTTTACAGTGTATGATGTTTAGTTCTGTGCATGTGGCTAAACATATAAAATCATTTTTTTAAATTAATAATCATTATTATCGTTCTTACTTAAGTCGATGTAGGGGTAGCAATATTTAGTTACTAATGAGACTGGATTACATGCGCCTTTTCAATGGTATACTACCTGCTACGTCAACACTGTCCGTATTGATGTAGCAGCAGCAGCAGTGCCGGTGTTACTGACAAAAAACATACCATTTAGTATAACTTGTAAACTAGAACACCACCTGTTACAAAAACACTAACACTGACTAAATTAGTCCGATGATCGACTGATCGATCTGGGCGACTGCTATGTAGTTCTAATAACTATACTAATGAATGTGAATAATGTTATATTAACTTTCAGGATTCATCACCGAAGGTGGCCCACAATGCTTACAAAACAAGAGCAATGAGATTATTACGTGTGGGAGAAATTTTGAGAATGCTCTTCTAAATATGGACCTAAATATAACTCTTCCAGCAGCTGTAAGTTATGATAATCAAGAACTAATAGCGAAAGAATCTATGAATTTAGACAGTGATACGTTCATAGCATTACAGAATTTTATAATTTTAATAGTCACAGAATATCTATAATTAGTCAAAAAAAAATCGCACTCAAGTATTACCTTATAAATATGAAGCAAAAAAATACAAACTAAAATCATTATTTTATAACATCAGTATGGATACAAGTCTTTTCCCGGATTTTGGTTAGCGTTTATAGCCCTTGTTCCAAATTATACTGCACTGTATAGTCTATGTTCATATATTTTCTTCATAAACAGGTTATCTATATAAATAAAAATCAATGTTTGTATATTTATCCTCTATGCGTTTCGATACCATTGATCCGATTTTAATGAAACTTTGGTAGGGTGTTCTGGGGATGCCCGCTAGTGTAAAATAAAATCACTTTAAGCAAATACGTTTACTAACACTTCGATGTTGTATCATTGAAATGGGTTAACTAATTACGTCAGTTTCCAAAACTTCTTTTCGCTTGAAGCGCTACTAAAATCAAAAACTAATAATCATCTATTGTAAGCCCTAATATCTATATCATAATCAATAAATATTTTCTACCGTATTCTAATATGCCTAGTTTTTAGTTTTCTTGTAATATAAACAGAATAACGAATAGCAGTCAAATCTGCTACTGTAAATATCACATTCAGTAATTATTATCTTTTGTATTTATAGCACAGTCATCGCAAATATGGTGATCTTCTAACGTGCGTCCTTCAAAATCTGGAGACGTGTAACAACTCGATACCTTCCAAGGTTTTCAAGAGTATCGTAGATATAGTCCACCATAGTGTATCAGAATTAGTAAGTGTTTCTTGATATAATACATTAAAGTACCCGGTGACCGATCGTTCGGTGTTTTTTTTTTATTCCGTCATATAAACTCTTCAACCAATATTCCATGAAGGGTCTTAATTTAGTCGACCAACCGCAAGACGCGTTTGTTCGACCAAGTAATTTTTCTTATTTAGCCATGGGCATATCGTCACCACGAGCTGCCTTGCGCAATCCGCACACCTGGATCTGGATATGTAGATTATTTTTAATTGGGAGTGTAAAATGCAAATCTGTTATGTATCATTTAAAATACAACTAATTATCTTATTCTTATACTCTATCTTGTAGCATCGAGCATTTGGCGGTATACGTTGTTATCATCTCGCTTACCTTTTAATCTTTTGGCATAAAGGACTCCACTATCGCTGCTATGCCTTGGCCTATGATTAAGTTATATGCTAATTCTAAGTAGATCGTCCATATACATAAAAAACAAAAACTAAGTGATCCTTATGACGAAAACCTTCACCGAAGCCGCTGATCTAAACCCGTGTAAAGATAATAACGGAACCTTGTTAAATTATTCCAGCCACGTGAAGCCAACTTTACCACGGCGCAAGTGTTGGATCATGTCAACAGCACCAAGCATGAACCAGGTATTCGTTTTCAGCTACAATGTATACAGCGTTTTATTTAACTTAATTGTCTTGTCCATCTTAAAAACTAACTTGAGATCGAGACGTTGCATGTTTCATCCCAATGTAGTCACTTGCACTGTACCATTCGCATCGAATGTTTTAACTTTAAATGCCAGGGCGAATTTAGTGGCTGACGTACCTTTGCTATTTTTTTATATATAGAAATACAATTAAAACTTGAAGCTCAATCCCAATGTGTTCCAAATTAATCGATGTTTGTTAAGCTTCCCGGGGTTCATCGAGCTGTTAAAAATACGTAGGGCGCTACATAAATTTTGTCGTATGCAAACTAGATAACATAATATTGCGATTAGAAGTCATATCCATAAACTCTACGTAATATATAAAAAAAAAAAACAAATTGGAGGCAAGGAATCATTTGTTCGATTTTTAAATTAATTTTCTAAGTGAAAGTGAAAGTCTACTCTCGTAATGACATTCGTGTATAAACTTTGTATAACTTTAATCAATTTAAAAGCTTAACTAAACAAAACTGTTTCGAGAAAATGAGTAGTGCAATGAAGAAAACTTGTCATCCTCTAAGGGCCTTAGAACGGTGGTATATTCAATTCCATCCGGCAGGCCCATAGAAGTGACTACCGATAAGAACATTGAGACTGTACGAAGATTATTGGAGGAAGACCGACGTGTGACGACGTGATATGAAAAAAAAATTGACGACGGCCGATCTAACTACGTGAACTCGATGGTTACATGTGATGAAATCTGACTATATTATTTAGATGTTCCCACTAAATCAAAGAGTAAAGTGTGGATTTTTGAAAATAAATCACCGCCGACGATTGCCAAAATATCCAGATCCGTAAAGAAAATAATGGTTGCTGTATTTTTTAATAAGAGAGGAATATTGGCTACGGTTGTGTTTGATAAAGGGAACAGTTTTACAGCTGCATGGTATACAGAGGAATGTTTTTTTCAAGTATTAGAAGCCTTAAAACATGAACGACCAAACTCAAGACTCGATCCTTGGCTTTTGAATCAAGATAACGCCCCTGCATTTCAAGCCGTCAAAACTACGGACTATCTGCACCAAGCTGGAATAAAATTGCTGGGACACTATTCCCGTTTGTAAAAAAACAACTGAAAGGACGCAAGTTTTTCAGAAATGCTTATAAGATTTTGAAGAGATTTGCGGCTGTGTTCCAGAAGGATACAAGAGCAATGTGTTCAGCATCTGATGGAGACTAGTTCAAGAAAAAGAAAATTACAAATTACGACAAAACGTATGTAGTGCCCTAGTATTTATAAGGTGCGGTGTGACATACGTGGCTCATTTATGTCCACTCCCCTCTACAATCTACCATAATTTAGGCATACAAACATTAAGATGTCAAAGAAATTATATCAAGATCAAATTACAAGCTACAAATAGGTATAAATCAGTAAAAATAGGTATTAATAAAATGTCAGAATAAACTTTGTAAATAATATTTGTCGACTATTCAAGTTTAGGTGAATTGATTCGATAATATACGCAATCAGCTAACACCGAAATGCAAGGTCTGCTAAAATATCGCTGTAATGCGCGATGGTGTTAGGGAAAACCCGAAACAATGAATTTGTCGTCATTCACAAGAACTTGGAGAATTTCGAGTCGGGACTTGGTTTTGCACTAACATAAAATCTAACTGACCCAGGATCAGAAGGCTTGGTATGGCTTGGGTAACAGAGGTGTATTATTTCTTTCCGAAAGGGGTTAGACAATGGTTTTTTCACAATATCGCTGTATTCTGATGTTTTCAGCGATGATGGCAGATGGCTACCGCCTTCACAACCCGCCTTCATCTCCAGTACAGAATAACGTGCTCTCTTGGATGTGCGAGCAGAACGGTGTAAACAACAGTATTGTCCAGGTTAGTTATTTAGCATTAGCGTGTACCGTCAATCAATTCAAGTACCTGAACTTCAGGAACATGACCTTTTCTTAAATTTCTGGATGCAAGGCACTCTATGTTGTTTCTATACCACTGACAAAGTGTTCACTCGCAATCACTTATAATATATGACATGAATTGATGGTTGGTTGGTGGTTTGTTTTTCCTCATTAGCTTTCAGATCAAGATATACGTTGTTTTTAATCATCTGAGTTAAAAATTTAATATAACAGAAACGTGGTATTGTTTATTCTATGGAGTTTAGTCAGTAATTTAAATATGAGGTTTCAAATCGAAACAAACATTGTTTTTCTGTCTTTTATATATTTGTAGACAGTGACGAATCTAAACAGCGAAGACCAGAATACTATTAAACATACATAAATTGTATTTTTATACATATTTCCAGATGGCCGATGCTAATTATATAGAATGCGTGGAAGTTAACTTCGGAATGCAAATGTTTGAAAGAGAATTTACGGAAGCTCAATATAATCATTCCTATAGCAAATTATTTAAAAAGTAAGTGCCAGAATATCTCTAAAATTTTTTTGTTAAACGTTGTTTTATAGTCAAAAAAATTAAAAGAAATGCGGCAAATGTAATAACTTTTAGATAACGTGGTGGAAGTGATATTTTAGTACAATTTGAGCACAGTTTTATAATACGACCATGTATGTTTATATATATATATATATATATAGGTATTATTTTATAAAGTACTAGCTTTTTCCCACCTTACAATGTATTTTATAAATCAATCCAGTTATCCCTCAGGCACAGTACTTTAAACAAACTCACACGGATTGCGCTCTCACGACGTTAAAATCAATATCAACGTGTTTTATCTTTAAATTACTTTTGAAGGTATTGCGCTAAGACACCACAACTGAAAAATTGTTATCATACACTACTGGACGCCGTGTCTCCTTGTATTGGCCAGAAGAACGAAGTTTTGATACCAACCGCTAAAAATATTATGGACCAAATCTTAGACTTTCTGTGCGAAGATGATGAAAAAGAAGGCCTTGTAATATCAAGTAAGTGTAAAAAGCTTTGCTTATAACTTTGAGGCTTTCATATCAGTGATTACTCAATATCAGATTTTGTAATGATTAACTGATTTAAGGCATAATGTAAAAGGTGTAAAAGAAATAAAATTTATAATGTTGAAAAGCTGGAAAAAAATTAATTAATAAATAACTTAAATTAAATCACTTTATTATTAGCTAAGCGACTGGTCGACACTTCTCGTAACCAAAAGGCGGGCCTTTTTCTTGCACAGAGAATTAGCATTGCCATTCAACGTGGCAATGCTGGCAGCCTTCTGGGAACACTGCCAGTAGGCGACTATGCGAAGGAATTTTATGACGCATGCATGTAAATTGTCCGTATATCGTCATCATGTCTACCCTTGTCCCATTTCGTCTTCTATTCTACTTTATCTTTCGCCATTTCACTGCTTATTCCCTTTCTAGCCATATCTTCTTTCATACAGTCCATCCATCTTTTCTTTGATCGTCCTCTTCTCTTGTACCCGTCAACATTCGACTGGCCTGTTGGTCTAGTGGTTAGTGACTCTGACTGCTAAGCCAGAGGTCGTGAGTTCTATTGCCACCTAGGACAAATAATTGTGTGAAAAGCACGATCATTTGTTCTGTGTCTGGGTGTAATTTATCTATAAAATGTATGTATTTAGAAATATATTAGGATGTTTATCAGCAGTCTCGTTACTATAGTACAGGCTCTGCCTAGTTTGGGATCAGACGGCCGTGTGTAAGATGTGTGAAGTGTGGAATTATTATTATCCAAACATAAAACTCTTTTCACCAAATTTTGCTCATCCCTGCGCATCACATGTCCATACCACGATAACCTGTTGCTCCTCAGCTTTTCTGCTACTGGTGCTACTTTCAGGCTCCCTGTAATATATTCATTTCTCACCTTGTCCGTCCTAGTGGCTACGTGCAGGCGTCTCTCATCCGTTCTTTGTAAGCCAACTTTCAGATCCGTACAGGATGGCAGGTCTGATGATAGTCTTATACACCTGTCCCTTCAACTTAATAGGAAACTTGGGACCACAAATGGTTCCTGTTGCCTGTGATCACCCTGTATTGATTCGATGCTGTACAGTGCGGTCTATTTCGCCATCGCTTTGAAAAAGGGAGCCGAGGTACTTGAAGTCAAAGCAGACTGGAATCGCTGTTCCATTCAGTGAAATGGTTTCAGGGCTGGAGAGACCGCCGAAATCGCAGAACATGTATTCAGTTTTGGTTCTACTGATTCCTGTACATCTCCTTTATTTTTAAAGATGGGCACGAGTGAATTGAGACAGTATTCATCAGGAATTACTTCTTCTTGCAACAACTTATTAAAGAATAAAGTCAGCCCGTATTTATATATATTTTAATTAATTTTAATATACTTAATTATAAGGTTAGTAGGTACATTATAAATGACTTGTCATATCACACTATGGTAACCAGATTGCTGATAAACATACTTATGTATTTCTAAATACAACATATTAAACATAAATTACACACAGACACATAACAAATGATCGTGCTCATTCACAATTACTTGTCCTGGGTGGGAATCGAACCCACGACCTCTGGCTCAACAGGATCACTAAGCACTAGACCAACAGCCAAGGTGTAAATGTTTTTTATCTAAAAAGTATAAATGGAGTCAAATTTAACATTGTGTTTTAAGAGGGAGGGATAATAAGTTGTACATAAAGTGCATGTAAATAAATACGCAGTGTACATGTATAATGTTTAGTTCTGTGCATTTCGCTAAACATATAAAATTATTTACAAAAATTAATAATGATTGTTATCGTTCTTATTTAAGTCGATGTACGGGTAGAAGAGAGAAGAGACTTTGTTTAAAATATTTAAATACACTCACTAGTTCTGTAACTAACGCAATTATTATAAGCTGTCAAGAAGTTTTTTTTATTATACACAACATACAATTAGTTGTGGTTTTTGGGGTAGATAAATAATAACAAATATATAAGTATATTTATTTATATAAAAAGGTGACCCATGGGACTTTTTTTAAATATACACTTTTTTTGACGTATGTTGAACTCGTGTTCGTCACGGAGTTTATTTTCGCAAAAAAAAGTTGCCCATGCCCTTTTCCAAGGTTTTGTTTATCTCTATACCAAAATTCATCAAAATTGGATCAGGAGTTTAGGCGTGCAAGCATAACAGACAGACAAATAGAGTTACGTCCGAATTATTAATATTAGTATAAAAATATATGTAGGTTTATACGCTAACATTTCATCCAGCTAACGGAAATTGCTAGCTAATTTCCTTATATAGATTACGAGTGTATGGGTCCGAAGATTGTATTCTAACGACTATGAACAGCGCAATATTTAGTTACTAATGAGACTGGATTACATGCGCCTTTTCAATGGGTACAGTGTTGATGTAGCAGCAGCAGTAGTGCCGGTATTACTAATAAAAGCAACAAATAATAAAAACATTTAGTTTAGAACACCAGTAGTTACAAAAGCACTAACACTGACTAAATTAGTCCGATGATCGACTGGTCTAATAGTAATAGATCGACGGGTAATAACTATACTAATGAATGTTATATTGACTTTCAGGATTCATCACCGAAGGTGGCCCACAATGCTTACAAAGCAAGAGCAATGAGATTTTTACGTGCGGGAGAAATTTTGAGAACTCTCTTCTAAATGTGGACCTAAATATAACTCTTCCAGCAGCTGTAAGTTATGACAACCAAGAACTAATCGGGAAAGAATCTATGAATTTAGATAGATAGATAGATAGAACATTCTTTATTGTACACCACAGTCGGACAGAAATTAAACATAGTTTGTAACGGTTTATACAAGCGGCAAGTACAATGGGCGGTCTTGTCAATGTTCATAGCATACATAATTTAACCATTTCAATCATTACAGAATATCTATTATAATTAGTCTAAAAAAATCGCACTCAAGTATTGCCTTAGTTCAAAAATTTTATTATTTATTAAATTTTTTCCGTTTCTCGGCTTTTCACTTGTTTCAAATCCCACTGGTAATTCTGAAGATTATCGCATACGATGACGAAAAAGAATACAAACTAAAATCATTATTTTATAAAATCAGTATAGATACAAGTCTTTTCCTGGATTTTGGTTAGCGTCTATAGCCCCTGTTCCGCTCCGATAATGCGTAATTATACTGTACTAGCAACCGGCTTCGCACGGGTAGCAGAGACATCTTTAACAATCATCATCATATTTCAACCAATTTATACAAAACCTTAACAAATTATATACCTTAACCTTCCTCATGAATCGCTCTATCTATTGGTGAAAACCGCATGAAAATCCGTTCATTAGTGTTTGAGTTTATTGCGAACAGTCAGACAGACAGATGCGGCGGGGGGCTTTGTTTTATAATGTGTGGTGATAATATGTGGTGATGTAATGATACTCTATGTTCATATATTTTCTTCATAAACAGGTTATCTATATAAATAAAAATCAATCGTTCCGAAAAGGCTAGGTAAGATAAAGGTAAAAAAAATGGCACTGCAACGCATGCCGGGTGCAGCTAGTGTAAAATAAAATTACTTTAAGGAAATACATTTACCAACACTTCGGTGTTTTTTTCATTGGAACGGGTTAAACAACTACGTCAGTTCCCAAAACTTACTCCTTGCTGGAAGCGCAACTAAAACCAAAAACTAATAATTATCTATTGTAAGCTCTAATATCTATATCACAATCAAGAAATATTTTTTACTGTATTCTAATAGAACTAGTTTTTAGTTTTGTTGTAATATAACCAGAATAACAAATAGCAATCAAATCTGGTAATGTAAATATCACATTCATTAATTTTTACCTTTTGTAATTATAGCACAGTCATCGCCAATATGGAGATCTTCTAACGTGCGTCCTTCAAAATCTGGAGACGTGTAACATCTCGATACCTATAGCCCACCATAGTGTATCAGAAATAGTAAGTGTTTCTAGATATAATACATTAAAGTACCTGATGACCGATCGTTTGGTGTTTTTTTTTTATGCCGCCATATAAACTTTTCAGAAAATATTCCATGAAGGGTCTTAACTTAGTTGACTTGTTCGACCAAGTCGTTTTTCTTACTTAGTCATAGGCATATCGTAACCACGAGTCAATTTCACGAGGCTCTCGTCTCAGACGTCAACTCCAGAGCTACCTTGCGCAATCCGTACACCTGGGTCTACATTTAGATTCTTTTTAACTGGGAGGGAAAAATGCAAACTTGTTATGTATCATTTAAAATACAATTAATTATCTTATTTCTATACTCTATCTTGTAGCATTGAGGGTTTGGCGGTGTGCGTTGTTATCATCTCGCTTATCTTTTAATCTTTTGGTATAAAGGACACCACTATCGCTGCTATGCCTTGGTGTATGAATAAGTTAAATGTAAGTAAGTAGGTTACCCTTATGCATACAAAAAAAAAAGACTAAGTGCCTCATGACGGAACTTAGCGATCGAAAGCAGTATAAAGATAATATTGACAGTTTGTTAAATTATTTCAGGCACGTGAACAATCTGACAACGTTACCACTGAGCAAGTGTTGGATCGTGTCAACGGCACCCAGATTGAACCAGGTATTTGTATTCAGCTACAATGTATACATCGTTTTATTTAACTTAATTGTCTTGACTGTCTTAAAAACTAACTTGCGATCGAGACGTTGCATGTTTCATCCCAATGTTGTACACTTGCATTGTACTATTCGCATCGAATGTTTCAACTTTAAATGCCAGGGCCAAACCAGTGTGCTGACGCACTTTTGCTATTTTTTTTATATATAGGAATACAATTAAAACTTAAAGTTCAATCCCAATGTGTTTCAAATTAGTCGATGTTTGTTAAGCTTCCCGGGGTTCGCCGAGATGTTGGAAATACGTAGGGAACTACATAAGTTTTGTCGTATGCAAGCTAGATAACATAATATTGCGATTACAATTCATATCCCTAAATTCTAAGTAATTTTTTAAAAATTGGAGGCAAGGGTCATTTGTTCGATTTTCTCGTTATGACATTTGTGTAATTATTTTGCATTACTTAAGCGTGGTGTGTATGGTAGGCCTATAGAAGTGACTACGGATAAAAACATGTACGAAAATGATTGGAGGAAGACCGACGTGTGACATATCAACAGATCGAGGAAACCCTCACGTTAAGTGCACCAACTAACTGTTCATCGGATTCTTCACGACCATTTGTATATGCGAGGATTAAGGTCATCAACGAACCTAATATGTGACATGCGTGCCTCATTTATGTTCACTCCCTCTTTGCCTGGACCTTGATTACGCTCATGGTCACTAAACATTGGTATTTTCTTAATTTATACTTTTAATTAAAATTACAAAATATTCAAGTGATATACTAGGTGTGCATAAGACTAAAAGCGGTAAAATTGAAAATATAAACGAGCAAAGAGGTAACTCAGTTATACCACGGTAATACTATAGATAACATTGCCGTGGTTATACTTTTTGGATAGCCACCCTAAATGTAACTGATTAAAATTACCACCTACACCAATATCAAAGTTTTGATTTGAATAATCTATATCATGAGGCATAGAGAATAATCTGTATCATTCGTGGGAGAGCCATGCTTCGGCACGTGTGGGCTGGCTCGACCGGATTGATACCACGGCCTCACAGAAAACCAGTAGTCAAAGAATGCTTGATTGAATTGATTTTCGCCGTGTGAGTGAGGATACAGGAGGCCCCTAGCCTAACCTTAAAGGCTGGAAACGTACTTGTAACTCTTGAGTTGCAGGTTTCCATGGGCGGCGATAGTCATTTACCATCAGGTGACCCGTCTGCTCGTTTGCCCCTTATACCATAAAAAAAGGCCACGGTTAAACAAAGCCGGGTATAGAGCAAGACCCTGTGATGGCTAGACCTGTTATAAAAGCTGAAAGCCTTCTACAATCTACCATAAATTAGGCATGCAAACATAAGGATGTCAAAGAAAATATATCAAAATCAAGTTATGAGTTACCAATACTTAAATAAGAAATAGTGAACACATAAAATTTTAGAATGATCTCAGAATAAACTTTATAAATAATATTCGACGACTATTCAACACTTGGTGGTCAAGTTTTGGTCAATTGGCTCGATAATATTATATAATTAATCAACTAACATCGAAACGCAAGACCTGCTGAAACTTCTAATATTATTCTGTATATATGTTCTGTAATTTACGACTAAACTTGATAAGGATGCCATCCAGCAAATTTTGCCGGATTTATGCCACAACCAAATATAACCAATTTAATACGAAATGCACAACAGTGGATGAAATATTAGAAAAATTCAAAAATTATTTTCAACAGAAAAAGAATTTGACGGTGGAGAGATGTAAGTTTTTTATACGTAATCAGGGTGAAAACGAATCATTAAAACCGTATGTGTATAAGATCAAAAAATTGGCAATTACTTGTGAATTTGGAGATTTATTCAAATCTTTGATCAAAGATCGTTTGGTTTGTGGAATTTTGAATAATCGTATCAGAGAAAGACTTCTGCGAGAAGCAGATTTGATATTAGAAAAGGCGGTAAATATATGTCAAGCGGTTGTCGTTTCTAAGATGTATTCAGAGAAAATACTCATTGAAAGCAGGAACGCGGTAAGCAAAATAAACAATTATGATTCCAATCAAGAGGACGTATGTAAAATCGAGTCGAGTGGAAATCGGGACGGTCACTGAGTTCAGCCCACGTCATTCCAACAACAAGGATCAAGTTGTACTGTCTTTATTTTATAATTTCACATGAACTGCTATCTCCCTTGAAAACAAACAAAAAAACAACAAATAATAATTAGATTATATTTAGAGACCTATGATTATGAATGGGAAAACTCTGATCTGAATTTCAAGGTCCTTTTAGAGTCACGGTCATATTTTTAAATAGGATCCTGATTTTATTTAAAAAATAAAATAATCACAATAAGACGTAACCGTAAAACCAATATTTTCACCTCTAAACGTCAGTGTTTTAAGATCAAAATTAAAAAAGTCAATACTGACTTTTCTGGTATCTTCCATTGTTAATTAATAGGTGTCAATCAATAAGATTATCTTAATTGATTACCAAAACCACTTGAAGCTAATATTGACCTTAATTGACCACCAATAACCAATTATGCCAACCAGCATCGACTTCAATTTACAGGTTAAAACTTAAGTACTAAGTACGTACCTAAGTACGGTCATATCCGATTGTAAATTTTTTCTCTCTTTTCAATTCTGGGTTCAAAAATATGCAATCCCATTTGAAAATTGCCCTTGACCTTGATATAACCTTCAAGGTCACCAATGGATGGCCAGGAAAAATTCCTGTAATTTTAGTGTTTAACGTATTTCCGAAAAATGCATCCCTAGCAAATTATTTTGCTGTTCCGGTACTTTTCTAACACCCGGTATACGTAATTTTAAGCCTAGATGGAGAAGAAATTGGTTTAGTAAAAATAGAATAAAATGTATTGTTACAGCCAGGTCAGATGATAATAACAACCTTCAGATGCTGTGCGAAAAGAATGGAGCAGACTATAAGGCTGTCCAGGTTAGTTGTTTAATTTTGAGTGCTTGTACTTCTTAGAAAGATCGAGACGAAATTAAAAACGAATAAGTTAGCAAAAGGTTTAAACAAAGTCAACTCTATCAACCAGCCAATTTCGGGTGATGTCAATACGTTTTTCATGAAATCGTAAAAACCACAGCGTGCCCACCTATTGAACACATGCCTAACCTAAAGAAGAAACATAGAAAAAAATCATAATAATCTTATTTATGTATTTTCATTTATTTCAGGCCATTGGCGTACAGTCTGTAGCGTGCATGGAGGATGGCTTTGGTATTAAAATGTTGGATAGGGACCTTAAGGAAGCCCAGAATAATGGTTCCTATACTGATGTATTTAAGAGGTAAGTTAAACGAAATCGTAACAGTGTCCTACCTATCACTTGTGTAATACACGTGATATAATTATGTTTTCACACAGGAATTAATCACGAAAAGGTATTACATACCTCTGAATTGCCTGAAGTTTCGACCAGGTTGTACTGGCCGTGATCACAGGCGGACGGGCTCCGAGGTGCACCGTCGTGGAGATCGTGAGGTAGAAGGTTCTTCATCCACCCGTGTCCACCCGCACATTTTTGATATTATACAATTATACAATTTTTTTTCGCGGCTTGAGTCGCATTTTTCCCTTTTTAATAAAACTTCTGAATGCACCGAATTAATGTACTGAATTTCTAGATTCACTCATTTTGCCGGACAGAAAAACAATTGAAAAATGGCGGGAAAGTGTTTTTTACTTTTTATTTTCCTTTTTTTAAATATCCTATTTTGATTGATATTAAAACCAGCCAGATACAAACAGTACAATCAAAGAGATTTTTCTTCAATTTTATACATAAAAATACGAAGAGACTTATTCCCCGACCTATTTATTTCCTCTTAAAAATCACTACTTTTACATGTTTTAAATAACGTCATCATCAAAGGTCAAGAATAAATAAATTATACGGATCATTTAGCTGAAGTATTAGAATGTATATCTTTTGCAAAGTGATGGAAAAGTAGGTTTGATGATATAACAATAAGTCTTCAGCAACTTATGTTTACTTAAGACTACTTATTGTTTGCTGATTTAAACAAGGCATTACACTGCAGTAGCATATTTGTATTCATTGTACGAGATTTAAAATACATATTGCTTGATGTAGGTATTGCCCCAGAACCCCGCTACTGAAAACGTGCATTCATGCACTAATATACGGCGTGTCTCCTTGCTTTGGCGACGAGGCACAAGATTACATAACAACGACCATGACTGCTTATGACGGAATCTTAGACTACGTATGCCACAGTGATGGTGATAGAATTGCAAGTAAGTGTAGACTTCACAACAAAGAAGTATTATCCTTTTTTTATTGCAAAACTTACTTACCTGTAACTTTCAAAAGATGCCTACCAATTTAAAAAAATAGTTACTTTGATAATTGGAACTAAATGCTCCCACTTCCTACTGCTGTGAGTCCTGTTACTCCTGTACACCAGGATTAAAACAGTGAAAAAAGAAAACACAGTTTGACTTTCGGTTTGACAAATTTTGAATGTCATCAAAATTTGTCAAACCGAAAGTCAAACTGTCTCTGAACACTTAACTAATTTAATCACGAGTATAAACGAGTGCGAGGTATATTGGATGGGTTTGAAGTATTATTAATCCACTTTCCTCCTTAGCAAAGCAGGAGACAAAAAATAAGAAATTATGAAAAAAGCATTCGTGATGGCAAGATGGTATTCGTTTTTTTTTTCGGGTTAGGGGTCAAACGAGCAGACGGGTCACCTGATGGTAAGTGACTGCCGCTGCCCATGGGGACCAGCAACTGTAGAGTCAAGAGTGCGTTGCCGGCTTTTAAGGTGGGAGTAGGGGAAGGGAAGGAAGAGGAAGAAAGGGGGAGAGGGAAAGGTTAGGGCCTCCGGTAACCTCACTCACTCGGTGAAACACAATTTATTCATTGCTTCACTGCCCGTTCTCTGTGAGGCCGTGATATCATTTCGGTCGAGCCGGCCCATACTTTCTGAAGCATGGCTCTCCCGCGCTACACAGGATACAAGATTTTAAAATATAAATACTGATGAATTAGAACCTTTACCAAAATCGAAAGAATACTTTATATAAATACAATGAAATTTACCCTTTTCCAGGATTCTTAGCAGCAGGTGGTCCGGAGTGCCTCAAAAACAAGAGTCATAACATTATGATGTGTGCTGAAAACTCCAAAAACTCATTTCTACAGGGGTGGACAATTACACCTTTTGTACCGGTAATTTAAGTCTTAGAGATCGCTGGGGGTTAAAAGTCAAGCATAATTTATAAAATTTTGAAAGTTTGCTTTATTTCATTGACCTATTTGGAACACAAATCGAGCTTTTAAATTCCAGTAAAAGCTGAACTGTCATTGTATAGACTTACAGTATCATGACAGGTCAACATATAAATACTGGACACAAGCAGCTTCATATATATAGCTGTATTCACATAATGCTTAAATTTATAACAGGTATATTTTTTTAATTTAGCTATCTTTCGTCTCCTTATAGATTTTAAGTACTCCAAATTTCACATTCCTCAATGCGCGAAATTTTCTTGAAAAACAAGAAATTATCTTTACGTATTTAGTGTATGTATGTACTGTGACGTGCCAGTATGGTATAGAGATGAATAATTTAAGGAAATGGTAAAATGAGTCTGACTTTAGGGATTTTTGTTGTATTTAAGAAAAAAAAAATCGGACAGGTGCGAGTCTGACTCATGCACCGAGGGTTCCGTAAGCAAACAAACTTGTATGTTGATAGTACCCCCATCGCGGGAATCAATTCTCGAAGATTTTTGCCCGTCTGTTGCGAAAGACAAACTTAACATTGCAGTTCTAAAAATACTCTCCGATACACCGATTTACGACAAAGTCAACTTTCCAACCGCCAAAGTCGCTTTCCAATGTTTGTAATTGTAATTTAGATAAAAAATTAAAAAACTCTCAGACCTAAATGTAAATTACAAAGGTAAAGTGATTAATGAAAAAAAATATTAAACCAAAGTGACCAAGTTTCTCCTATTTTCCTATTTTTTTTCCTATAATAAAAAGACAACTCCCGCATTAAGAATTACTCCTGTGTCGCGGGGGACTTTACAAACATACAAACAACGGACACAAAGAACACCCAGACTCTGGTGGGAATCGAACCCACGACCTATGGCATAGCAGTCAGGGTCACTAACCACTAGGCCAACAGGCCAGTCTTTCTCGGACTATACATAGATAACTCTTTGAATTGGAATGAGCAAATAGATAAAGTATGTAGCAAATTGCATCAATACTCATATAACTTATACATAGGTACTCAGAAAGGTTTTTTTGTGGAAACATAGGTTAGGTACAGGTCTTAGGAGTATGTTAGAGGTACACATGCAGAAGTATGTCATAAATTAAATACAGATAAATTAAAAATGTCAATAGATATCAGGGCGTTAATAAGAAATGCCGTAAACAACTTATACATACTCAGGAAAATGGTAAATCAAAATGTTTTAATTACAGTCTTTGGCCTGGTTTCTTCAACCCTGAGATATGGCATAATATTTTGGGGCAATGCGACTGAAAAGGAGAAGATTTTCATTGCACAGAAACGCTGTATAAAAGCCATTTGTAAAAATGAAAAAGCTTATTTAAAAAGAAAATCAACAGTGCCGTCTTTGTACATTAATTATGAAACAGCCATGTTTGTCAGACGCAATAGACAAAGGCAAATTTGCACAAGTAACAAGGCAACGTTAAGCAGATAAATTATGTTTAGTTGCAATTAATACTGCATAAATCATAAAATCATACGTTCAATCGCACCAAAAGTAAATAATAAATTAAAAAAAAAAACATACGAGATTATGAGACAGTCTAAAAGAGTTTATCTTTTCTTATTCAAAACCATTTTATTCAATACAACTTTTTTTTTGAATAATTTCTGAATAATAGTATTTAATAAAAAAATATATAATAAAGATCTAATAATAATGATAATAATAAAACATACATATTTTAAATGGTTAGAGTGTAGTTTATATTGATGAGTGCAATTTCTTATACCTGTTATTATTTAAGCGTTCTCGTGATAAATAAAATTTTAATAAATATGTTATATTTGTACGCCATCAATATGGCAGATCGTGGATTTTAAGTGAAATATTTTGATAAGATCTTGTATAACTATGCTCACAAATAAACTATGATTATGATTCACTCTGAAACAGGGTTGGCAGTGACTTAGAACTCTAAAGAAGTCTTAGGACAAAGTTGACTCCATACATTTACAGCTAAATTGATAAATAATTTGTATTTGCAGCAAATTTATGGTATGAACGACAAGCTCCTGAACTGCATACTTAAAAATTTAGAAACCTGTGATAACCCTGCAGCCTTCAAGATAGTTAAGTCAGTTGCCGAAATCATCCGAAACAGTTATTCCCGCCAAGTAAGTGATTACCAATTATATTAACGTATGTTCAAACTATGTGCAAATCTCTATATAATAATCCTGAGTCAGCCTGTGGCCATGGCCAGTGCAACCTGGTCCAAATAGTCAACATAATTATATTATCATGGAACGCATTGTAGGGGACTTTCGTACACTAAAATCCACTAAATAAACACTGAACCGTACTCTCTCGGTCTCTCTCCCTCTCTCTCTCTCTCTCTCGCTCTATCAACATCTCTATGAATAAAAGAGTAATCGCAAAGACTGGATTCAATTTACCAGGTAAAATTGAAAACAAAATCTTAATTTATTTCATGAAAGCTTCGGAAGCAAGTTCTGCCAATCGTACTCCCGACTAATTTGACTAAAAAACTCCTGTAGTTTGTCTCATGTGTAAAAAAAGATCAGCTACCAGGCTATTTCTTTACCTAAAACTCGACAATGAACGATGTTGGTACTTTTACTCCTACTATCATCTAGCAGTTGCATGTGAACATCAACAGCACTCAAGGCAGAATCTGGGGAGAAGAAACCAAATAACCTCCAAAAACCCTTCTAAATAATACCGATTCTGCTTCTTCGGTTTAATTACTGTAACTTCAAGGGTCTTTCTCGTGTTTAGACATAAAATGAGAAAATAGAAAATAGGAAAAAGGAATGCTAAACCCTAAAAAAATGTTTCCACAAATATTGTTAGAGCAGCTGGCGGGCCTGAGTGAGGTAGCCGCCGTATCAGACGTAAATATCTCCTTTTAGAGAATACACACAACATTGAGGCAAACGAGCAGTCGGGTCACCTGATGGTAAGTGACTACCGCCGCCCATGGGCACTTGCAACACAAGAGTCACAAGTGCGTTGCCGGCCTTTAAGGTAAAAGTAAGAGAAGGGGGGAAGAGGGGGAGACGGGGGAAGAGGGGGTAAGAATGACTCCAATGCGCTCCATGTTTCGGTGGTTCTACACGAAAATTAAACAGTTTTTACTACCTTGTAGAGGTTTTACGTGCCTATATTTATAAATACAAACCATTGAGGTATATGAACTGGATAGACCTTGAATAATGTGAATCAAACAACAATCTAATTTGATTAAAAAAGCCGCTCGTAACTCCGAGTGCAATATTTGTTTATATTTTTCATAGTAACATAAAACTTCTTTATTCCTCAGACCGGGAACAACATTACGGAAAATACTACGAGAAGCCTCATCAAAGCATCTGGAACTGTGGTGCTGGCTTTTAATGTCGATTTTTTTGTTTAAGTAACCCTTATAAACAATAATACAAACTACAAAGAAAGTACAAACTTAGTTACTCGGAGCTTAATTATCGTAAAAAAATGTCATAAAATATGTAGGTCTAAAGGTATCTGAAATGCATGTAACATTTATTATATTTCACTTTAAGCTTCAAAATAATACTATATATACTACTAATAATGATTGAAACAATTGGTGATATTCAGTGATGAAGACGATACTGAAATTCTTTTAAACTTTATTCAATGTGACGCGAAAGAGTACAATATGTTAAGTACTCGTGCAATCAAGCAATATTATAGATAATAATGATTGAAACAAATGATGATATTCAGTGATGGAGACGATACTGCAATTCTTTTAAACTTTATTCAATGTGACACGAAAGTTGGTCAAAATCTAAGTGTAGCAAAAGAAATTCCGTGCCGTCCGTGTTTTGTTTTTTATTCAATCACAGCTGAAGAGAAGTCAATTGATTCCAATTTAAATTACCTGCACAAACATTAATATTATGATCAACATTTCATTGCACCAGACTTATTTTGAATTAAAATATAAAATTGTAAATGTATTATTGAAAGGGCGTTCATTTTACAAAGGTTTCACTTAGAGTTGCATGTGGATTTGATTAAAGACTACATCTAAATTAAATGTTAAATGAACCTATTTCTAAAACCTAGAAAGGTAATTTTCTAATACCTTAAAACTCTAAATCTTTTTATTTTGTACACAATATTTGCAAATAAAAACCTAGCTACAAATAGAGATTCATTTATATATGTCTACCTTTATCTGCATTCGATTCAAAATATGTTACATCAGAGTACTTCAAACAAAAACAGCGGGGCCTAATAAGAATGAAAACAGTAGTTTACGATTATATTCTGAATTCTGACAGTCTTCAACAAGTTAGTATTATTAGTGCAAGAAATTATCTCTTGAAAAAAGAAAAAGTTTACCTATCAAGAATTCTGCAAGTCAAAACTATACTTTTTTTATTTTACAAAATAAAACAACTTCGTTCTATTGAAATTATTATCTAAAAAGGCATAAAAACTAACTATGGTAAATACTGTGTAATAAGTTTGATTGCTCGGAGGGCACAATGGTTTAAGTGGTGGTGGGTTCAAATCCCACACGGGTCACAAATTTGTAAGATCCACAAATCACATGTTACTTTTAATAACATAATGGTGCACAACAAAAAGGTAATGTAATACAATTTACTCAATATTGTTAAAACTATCTGGTGATATAAAACATAGGCCGTGAGTTTGTTTACCTCATTTCTTCTCACAAGGCTCAACTATTTGGAAACGGTAGGTTATAGATCGACACAAACTGGGCACAACCTGTAGGTAGTACTAACCAGCCTGCTAATAAACTTATATTGCTAAATACATAGTATTATAGATAAATTACAACCAAACACAGAACCAATCGAACCCAAGATCTCTGTCTCAGTAGGCAGGATCACTAACCACTAAACTAACAGGCCCGTCACCATGTACTGATAAGCGGTAATTAAAATGTTTACATAGGAAGTAGAACCAAACTTGTGGTTATCACTGTTGTTTTTCAGAATATGGTTTAAATAATTAATTAAAAATAAAGTTCATTTATTACCAAATAACAATAGTACTATTATACTCATATTTCTCATTGTTAATTGTATTATAATCCCACTAATATTATAAATGTGAAAGATTGGATGGATGGATGGATATTTGTTACTCTTTCCCGCATAAACCACTGAACCGATTGCGATAATACTTGGTTTGTAGATAGCTGGAGACCTGGATTAACGCATAGGCTACTTTTCTTTCCGTATTCCTACGGGATCGGGACTTACGCGGGTGAAACCGCGGGGCGCTGCTAGTAAGCTTTATTATTAAGTATCAATTTATGAGTGTCTACCAAAAGACATAGTCTTTTTTTTTCAAAGTATGTTGACACTTACAATACAAAGAGTACATCAGACTTATTGTACCGGTTTTTTTTTTTGTGTGGGAAACCACGAGGACTAATAGGGTACATCGGGGACATGACAAAACATTTATTTCGGAGTGGAACCGACTTAAACTACAGGGTTTCTGTAATATCAGATATCGTCGCAATAGCGCCAATGGACGCGGGAAATGTGCCTTCAACGTGGCCAATAAAACACCAACCCACTACAAGTCCTTGCAACCATTTCTAGTAACCCTGTCCACTAAGTCCCTGTCCTTCTCAAAAAGGGTACACGACAGTTTTTCTGACACGATACTGATATCGTGAGCTGCCTCTACCGTCACGACCACGTCACCATACCACCATGAAGCGCTATAAATACCTATTGCGAAAACCCTCTATAAAGGTAATTTGGTAGTAAATTGTCATTATATTAGGTATATTTCTCCGATACCTCATTCTAGGAATAAAAAAACCAAAAACACGCAATTTTGAGAAGTTCTTGAAGGTATTGAAAGTAACCAAAATTAAAATCATTTATTTGAATTAAACCAATTATAGATATTTTTAATAGTTTTGTTATTATATACACTCAAACTACTGCTAATAGACATAGTTATGGATATAAATATTGGCACTGACCGTGAATCGATCCCGCGATACTCGATATGGCAGTAGAATGCATTACCGCCCGGCGGTAATGCATTCGACTCTAGTTTAGAAAACTGTAAAGCAACTAAAACCTTGGCAGGGAATAGCAGACCCTAGAAGAAACATCTAAAGTATAGAGATGGTCAACTCATTGTGACGTCTGAAGAGCAACTGCAACGCTGCTGGCGTGAACACTTTGAAGAGGTCTTCCACCCTAAAACACCGTCTGCTCCTGATGTACCGCAACTCATACCCGCCTCATCTAGACTTCTTGACACCAACATCGATCTACCAATGCGCCATTATATAATATGGTAGTAGAAATAAAATTTGTTGTTTTTGTGATTTTTATTCCTCAATCATTGTTGCCTAATACCTCTTTAATTTGGCACTAAGATGTATCCTCGACTGCCACATGGCAACCACGGCGGCGGAGCTATATGTTTTCTTTGCTATTTACATTATTGTTAATAACTTACTTTGTTAATTTGTGTGATATCTAATCGTTCTTATAACAAACCACCAGTCTTTCGAAGTTCAAAACAATTTTAATGAGTGATCGACATAAGGCAATTTTTTCCTTGTGCCAACGTCTACATAATGGAAGGAAATAGTGTGCTACTTATATTTACGTTCAAGTTTTTCAAAGTAGCAGACCAGTCAACATGAAAATTATTATTTTATCAATATTAGCTTTGGGTAAGTGTGAAAGGTCCTTTTTTAAATTCAAAATCTGTTTTTTAAATCTTAAAACATTTTTATTTTTTATTTTTGTGAAAAAAATCGCTGCAATAGTTTTTGTTGCTGTACCAACTTTGATCTCAAATCTGTGTTGTTTTTTTTATTTTGTATAATTACTCTGGTAGGGAATAAGTTTCGCTTGTGTTTTTAGTAAACGAAGAAATCTTTAATATTATTATCGACACACAAAGAAATGTACTTGCTCAGTATCAAAAAAACCGTTTCTCTAACTGTGTTATGTAAGGAGATTATGTATTCAGCTTTTCGGTCCATTCTTAATTATAAATTTAATATCATCGCTATCGTTGACAATATGAGTTTGTATTCTCATACACAGTCACTATTAATAGCTATTATCTAAAGTGGTACGTAATTTAGTGCTTTTGAAATTAACTATTTATTAATTAAGTAGAGAAAGCCACAAGTCCACAGTAAAACGACAACTATGCCTCAAGGGGACTATATACAGGATAAAAACGCTTGGGATTGAATTATATTAGATTCACAGGCTATTTCATACACATAATAGAAATGTAATGTGAGCTAATAACATATGTTTCTTATTTTTCATCTCTTATTTTCTTTTCTTCTTTTTTATTTTTCCCTTTATTTTCAGTTTCCCTATTGTCATATCGTTTTTTTTGTTTATTTACTTTTAATAACAAAATAGCACACAACAACATGATGCACTAATAAAATTTGATGAATATTGTTAAAACTATCTGGTTTTTAAAAGAGTGGCCGTGAGTTTGTTCGCCCGATTTCTTCTCACAAGGCTCAACCATTTGGAAACGGGCGGTTATAGATCGTCACAGGCAGATATGATTACTATGTTATCCATTTTGTTTTTAATAATTTTACATTTATTGTTGCGGTGACTCTGTCTGTGTTGATCTATAATTTTAAATTATAATCATTGTTTTTTTAATTGACAATTTCAAATAATTGGTGATCAATTTTATGAAATAAAGATATTGAATTTGAATTTGAAAAGTAATCTGCTTTGTGCTAAAAGCGCTATAATTAAATGTTTACAGCGGTGTTGGCGAACGGTTACCGCCTTGACAACCCGCCTCCCTCGCCGACGGGGATCAACATGTTTCGGACGATGTGTGAACAGAACGGTGCTAACTACACCGGTGTCGAGGTTAGTAATCCTAACTCTAACCAATGTTGTTATTGCGAATGAGAGTTTGTTTATTTGTAAAGCGTTCCCTAGATGATCATGCGGCATGACATGCTGCGTCAGAGTATCATGCAGCATGATAATTCACTTGGTATAATAATTTTATTCAGTCGATATAGATAGTACAGTGAAGTATAAATAAATAAATTTATAAATATAAAAATAAAAGGAATTATCAATCAACTGCCAGCACGTAGTTTGCATGTCATGAACGTAGTTTGTATTTCATGCACGTCGTTTGCATGTCATGCACGTAGTTTGCATTCTATTGTCATATGTATTATTATCGCAACACTTCCGTAAGAGTCAAGTCTGTCCTTACAATTAATATTATTTTCACTGATATGAGCTGAATCTTTATTCAATGTTTCGCTTACAATAATATTTCTCTTTGAATAATAACGTGTCAAAGTCTGCTAGCTTTGATTTCAGATTCTGTGAGGTCCACTGAACAATATTATATACTTTTTACTTCAGCTACATCAACACTCGATAATTCTTTTTAAACATAATTTTATTTCTTCAATAACTACTTTCAACGCTAATTTACATTTATTTTCAAAACTACTTTCCGATATAGCAATGTTCCTTAAATTAAAGATGAAGCTCTAGACGTCGAATTTTCTTTCTTATCTATTATCATAATTTTCTGTTCAAATATCCCTTCTTGGTTGAACCCCCTCATTCTCTAAAGGGTTTGTGTCCATCTCTATAACTTGTGATTCACATTGCTGTTTTTGATAGTCATTTACCTCATTCGTTTTCTTCCTAATGTCTTTCTTTTGTGTTGTTTGAGCTCCCATTTTCTCTACTTGCTCTTTACTGATTTGATGATGATGATCCATGATGTACACATGTACTGTTCACGTTTCCGTCCGTGGTTTTAAGATTATCAGCATTTTCTTCTATAAATACGTGATTTGCAATTTGCAAGGCTTTTTTGTATGATAAGCTCTGTTCAGTCATGATATAGTATATCTTCTTTTCCTTAATAAAATATGAATATGTTTTACTAAGTGCCGTTTACGAAAAATAATATAGAGATATGTAATTTGTAATCTTAATACCTATTCTTATATGTATACAATTCAGGTAAGGCTTATAATATGTTCAAATCAGTCTTTATTAACATGAAAAATTAAAAAAATATTCGTACCAAAAATCAGCCTGTTATCAAGGTATCTTTAATATTGCCAGAAATATCTTGGTCCTATATTTTTTGGTATGTTTATAATAGGTAAATTAAGTATACAGTATTATATTCGGTTATGTAAAAGACATAACAACATATACAGAATGCTGTTAGAAGTTTGTTCATAGAATAAATATGGGATTTAACATGCCAGCGCCGGGACTTGTCTTTACTTAGCAGTAAGCACCGTCTATTTGTTCCTCATCAACTGTGAAGAAGTCGGTAACCTTGTACACAATAGCTTGTAATGTAGATACATACATAATCCTACACTACTGCGAAGAATTATGTAAGTCAACGACTGTAATGGGCTACTTCGCAAATGTTGTTCCTCCCCCGGAACGTGCTTAGAATCTGGTAGTCGCGCACAGAACTTTCATTGATACCTTGTCGTGCTATTATGCTATTATACCGCAAGCGCTGGGAGTTATACCATAACCTTGATAATGTTTGTGTGACTGTTGATAAATGGGTTCGTTCGTCTCGGTTTCTTTAGCATTGAACACTTCTCCTCCTTCAAAATGTCTCCTGAAATGAAATGAAAATTCAAAATGTCTCTTCCTTCCTTGAAAAAGTTATGGTGAAAAATCATCGAAGTATTTTTGTTACAGTCTGCCGCTGCGAATTTTGTTCAATGCGTGGAAGTTGACTTTGGAGTGAGATTGTTAGAAACGGAAATAAAAGATGCCTATATGTATAATAGCTATGATGCCTTTAACAAAGTCTTTAAAAAGTAAGTAATCAATGTTTTTTACCCTTGACCGACATAGGTTTATATATCTTATGCAACTAAGAACTCCTAATTAAGTTAAAACAATTAAGTCGCTATAAATTTTTCGAATGTGTATGTTTGCCTTTCATTAAGAATTTATATATACACATACACATATGTACACAAAGTAGACAACAATGAATCCAATTTAATTTATATAAGGTTTAACAGAAGGGTGTGATGTTTGGGTCGTAAAATGAATTTTAGGAAAACTTGCGACTTTAAGGATATTAATTTTGTAAGGATGTGAATTTAATAATTTATCAATAAAGCATACATTTCGTAAGAAAAACGATTTTATGAATAAACTGTAGATAATAAGTATGTACATAAATATTGATAACATGGTGCTTTTAAATAATCACTTACTATGACAAGCTAACTGATTGATTGATTGATTGCTATTTAAGGTATTGTCTTAAGACCCCGGAGTTGAAAGCTTGCTATCATAAACTGTTGGACGCCGTGGCTCCTTGTCTAAAGGGGGATAAAGAAGAATTTATAACGGTCTCCAACAATGTAAACGACCAAATCCTAGACTACTTGTGCGAGAACGATGGTAACATAATAACAAGTAAGTGAATCCGTTGTATTGTTGACTTGGTTGGTTGAGACCGGAATGTAGTATGGCTGCACTCTTGCAACACCTTAAGCCATGAAGAAATGCACAGGAGAACTATGAATGTTGCTTATAAATGTACAAAATATGAATATCTCTATGACTAGAAAATAGAAATCAACAACCTTACTCGCATTAGTTTATTAAATATATACGGTTTAATCACGTGTGTATTTTGGAGATATCCGACCAGTTTCGGTTCCAACGCAGGTCTATATCAAGTATAAAATATCCACGTCCAACCTGCCACGTTCATGTCAGACTGAAATTTATCGATAAAGCGATTTTTCTGACGTTTGGAGGGTTTGGACACACACGTGAAACTAATAAATTTAAATAACTTAACTGTAAAAGACGCCTCAAGCTTAACATTAAATAGATTTACTAATTACATTCCTCTTATATTATTTTTATTCAGCGTTCGTCATGGAGGGGGGTCCCCAGTGCTTCCGAGAAAAAACCTATGAGATAATGATGTGCTCCGAAAGTTCTAAGAACTCGATCCTGGACGTGAAAGAAAATAGGACTCTTTCAGTAGCTGTAAGTTATGTAGCACACAACTAGCTATATTTATACAGATCACATGTTGTGCAGGCTTAGTCTCCACAGAGATCTGACAAAGTGCGGTATTCACACGCATACTGCCTCAATACTGAATCTTTTTGTTATAAGTAAATATGTTATTGATGCGCCTGTTGGTATAGTGGTTAGTGATCCTGACTGCTTAGCCAGAGGTCGTGGGTTTGATTCCCACCTAAGATAAATAATTGTGTGATAAGCACGATCATTTGTTCTGTGATTGGGTGTAAGTTATCTACAATATTCATGCATTTAGTAATATATAAGTACGTATATCAGCAGTCAGGTTACCATAGTACAGGCTCTGCCTAGTTTGGGAGCAGACGGTCGTGTGTGAGGTGTCTCAAGTTATTATTATTATTAATTATTTACACATACATAAAATCTTTGCTTGACGTGCAGGCACAATAAACGTCAATGAGTTTATGCCTGTCACCAACTGGTAAAGGCTTACTCACCTATTAGTAAAAAATTACCATGGTTTTAACTTGGTACAAACCGAAACTATAGATTTTATTAACAGCATAACCTAAACGTGAGAGGAAAGTTATTTTACCTGGGGGCACGACAATGCCCCGCCAAGTCGAGTTATTTTGTAAGAATTAAGTTTTTTTTTTTTTTTATTATTTTATAGGGGGCAAACGGGCAGACGGGTCACCTGATGGTAAATGACTACCGCCGCCCATGGGCACTTGTAACTCGAGAGTCACAAGTGCGTTGCCGCCCTTTAAGGCTGGAGTAGGAGAAGAGGGGAAGGGGGAAGAGTAGGAAGAGGGGAGAGGGGATGGATGGGAATAGAGGAGAGGGAAGGGTTAGGGCCTCCGGTAACCTCACTCACGCGGCGAAATGCAATGCAAGCATTGCTTCACTGCCGGTTTTCTGTGAGGCCGTGGTATCGAGCGGAGTCGAGCCGGCATGGCTCTCCCACAAAAGTAGTAGTAGTTAGTTGCCTTATAAACCATATAAGTTCACTGTTCACTGTTGATCGTCATGTCTTGTTGTTTTCTCATTTCTCCTTTTTTACTCCTTTATGTTAAGTTCTTTTCCGAGATAGTTTTCCAATTTTAGTGAGGTGAAATGCTTTGAGATAAATGAAGTTTATTTTTTGTGGTAATAGTAATATCACCAACAATGAAAAATAGGTTTTCACACCAGGTAATTATTACTTACACTCATGTTTTAATTTTGTATTTACAGGAAGGTTACCGCGTGTATGATGACCTCCTAAAATGTATTCTTCGAAGCGTGGAAACTTGTCACAGTCCCACACCCTATAAGATTGTTAAGAAGGTTTCTGAAATTATACAACAGGGGATCTTCCAAGGAGTAAGTCTTCTTTGTATAAGTACACTGAATTTTTATAGTTCCCAGTACGTCACCCAATTTAATAAATTATGAATACATTTCTGAATTTTTGTCAGTAGCTTCATTTTAAAGAGTCTACCAAACTTTCTTATTACGACAATTGTCGAAAGTGCTGCTATTTGGCGGTAGCACACGTAAAGTGTGACGAATTCTTGATTACTTGTTTTTTAACAAATACGTATTCCATTTTAATAAATTAGACGCATAATTTACTAACAAGTTCGAAAACGTTTGTGTCCGACGGATATAGATAACTAGTATACAACCAACATCAAATTAGAAAGAAAGAAAAAGTATTTATTTCTTAATAAGTAACGTTCGTGCTTACAGTACTTATAGTTATGAAACATTTAAAAAAAAAATTACTGTATTATCGAGCAGAATCCACAGATGGCTTATATAAAAAAAAATAACTTGAAGTCAGCATATTTCGTTACACATTTTTCGTCGAGTGCCTGAACTGTAACGTGCCACAAAAAACTTCGTACCAAAAATCTTAAGTTTGAATTCTCTTACCTCAGGACTCGAAGAACGTCACCTCTAAGACTTCAAGGAAACTCTTCAAAGCATCAGGAAATGTGACCATAGCTTTTAAAGCCGACATTTACATTTAAGCCAGTCAGTTTTGGTACATCTGCAGTCAAGGGCCCAGTGGAAGACTTGCTATTCTACCAAACTACACCATAAGTTACGTCTGACTACATTATCGAGCAAGTTGTCCTACATCAAAGTTAATCTGAAATGCATGCGTCTCTATGTTACGTTTTTAAACTTCAGATGCACCACTGAAGTACAGTAAAGTTTCAATTAAAAATATACAATCTTACGTAGACAATCACTCACTCATAAACTTAGGGCTACTATGTCTAGAGTATACAAACATACAACCGCGCTAATTTATACATAAATATATGTTGGTAATTTTTTAAACCTTTTGACAATAAATGATGTTCATCATGTTCCTTCTAACGATCAAAATAAGGAGTTATATTGTTGTGATAAAGTACCTTTACAATAATGGTTTCTACTTTTTACACCTATATAGAAAATTTAATAACTTTATTATCGTACACAATATTTTTAAATAAATAACCAAGGCATAAACTGACTTTGATTTAATTATTACCTTTCTTACCGCGGGTGTGTATATATATACATTGTCAAGCTGGGCTGCGCGCGCCCTCTTGCAACCTGCGTGGATTGATGATTAAACGTCTCCTGGCGCGCGAAGTCTTACTGGCAACTTCGTGCTCAATATTCGAAGTAATTCGTATTTGAAATAGTTCAGAGAAGGGAACGATGAAACAGGGGACTCTCGTCGGAGAAGTCTGGAGAGACAGTTGCCCGTGTTGACACATGGAACCTCAAGATATATTATTTGATGTTATTTGATTGTGTTAAAGTCATTCGTATTATAAATGTGAATGTAATATTTTAAAGGTTTCAGTAAAAACCTAAGTTGCACCCGCGTAATCTTTAATAATAATAATAAATTGTATTTATTTCTCTCATCACAAAGGTAGGTACAACTTAGGAAATACAAAAACAGATCAGTCAAACTATTATTCCTTTGTGAGAGACTGGTGTCTGTGTTAGGAAAAACCTGTGTTACAGATCACCAGGCTCTCATCTCCTGGACGAGCCATAGTTACATTAATTGTAGCATGTACCAGTTTACGATAAATGTACATAGTTAATATAAAAGCAAACAAAATCTGTGTGAGTGAGGGTGTGTGTGTTTGTGTATGTATGTATGTATGTGTGTGTGTGTGGGTGGGTGTGCATATGTGCATGTGTGTGTGCGTGAGAGCTTTTTTTAATAAATAGGCTTTTAAATTAAATAAGCTTTACCTATTATCCTGGTGGCACAAGTAGACTTTCTGTATCATCATAATTTAGGTTTTGTAGCCATGTCGTTAATACTGTTTTTAATTTAAATTTGTTAAGGAAGTATATGCAAAGGATTGAATTTATTTTATTATATAGGTATGGGCCTAAAAAGCAATAAAACCTCTGTGATAAAGCCGTTTTATAAATTATGTCAGTTTGATAGATTTTATGTTTCCGTCTTTTTGCTGCATTAGTTAAAGGATCGTAGTTGGTTAGTGAGTGAGACTTAAGAATTAGACGAAAAACAAAAAGTTGCCGAACTGTAAGAACATTAAAATTTTGGTATAAGTCTCTTGTGGGATACAAGAAGGGTAGGTAAAGTGCCACCTTTAAGACTGCCCTTTGGGCACGTTCCAATTTTATCAAAATGGTTTTAGCGGCACCTCCCCAGGAGGTGATGCAGTACATCAGTATTGATTGACACAATGCGAGATACGTTATTTTAAGTACTTTCTTATCACATACATGTCGTAAGTTTTTAAAGATGAAAATTAGTTTTCTAGTTCTTGAAGTTAATACATCTATGTGAGCTTGGAAGTTTAAGTTTTTATCAATTACGATTCCTAGGTATTTAATTGTATCTACCAGTTGTAGTTCCTTGCAGGTACATAAACCAGGAGTTACATCTGGATTATGACATAGATGTGCAAATATGGGCAGAGGTGTTTCAAAACGCAATTTCTTATTTCTTAGCTGGAATGCTATGTATTTGGTCTTATCTACATTCAACGATAGGATATTGCAATTAAGCCAATTGGTGACTCGATTCATACCCTTTTGTGCACTCTGATACGTATCCTTCCTTCGTTATCCTTCGTCAGCAAAGGTGATTATTTTTTCAGTGTTGGATATATCTAATTGGCAAAGATCATTAATAAAAATTAAGAACAAAGTCGGCCCGAGGATACTGCCTTGTGGCACGCCTATGTCTATAGGGAGATCATGACTGCGTACACCATCTATTTGAACACACTGTGAGCGATCTGTAAGGTAACTTGCGAAAAACTGCAGTTGCATTCCACGAACACCCATCCGTTCTAGTTTATTGAGCAGTAGTGGGACAGAGACCGTGTCAAATGCTTTGGCCAAATCTAAAAATATGGCCACTACTTTTTTCTTATCATCCATATTAGTAACAATATGATGTGTAAGCTCATGGACCGCGTCATCAGTTGACCTGTTCCTACGAAAGCCGAATTGGGAATTCGAGAGTAACTTTTTTGTTTCTAAGTAGTTAACAAGTCTGTTGTTGACAATTTTTTCAACGATCTTTGAGAAACCAGGAAGAATGGATATAGGTATATAATTATTAACACAGTCTCTGTCGCCACTTTTATGAATGGGATGAACAAGTGCTCCCTTGAATGCCTTTGGGAAGATGCCGGATGAAAATGCCAAATTACATATATAGACCAGCGGTTCGACTAAAATACTTTTATACCTCTTAATAAAACTGTTGGAAATGCCGTCTAGGCCGATAGCACAATCATTCTTAAGATTAGATATGATTAAGTCTATTTCATAGGCATCTGTGGGACGAAGCACGAATGACTGCGATGGAGTCACGGGGTGATAGGACTCTTGAACATTTAACGAATTAGTCATCTGCAATTTTCCTCCAACGATTTTTCCAATACTTGTAAAATATCTATTTACTGAGTTTACTGATTCTATAGGGTTATTGTTGGTTATCAAGTCTAATGCTGGGATTCTAGTTTGACTAGTATACGTGATATTTTTAATGACCTTCCAAAGTTGTTTAGTATTGTGTTTAGCATTATTAATTTCTGAGTTCTCATAATTTTTTTAACATTTTTGATTAATGTATTAGTGAAATTGCGATAACGAGTATAGGTCAACTTATGACTATCGTTTCTCGGATTTTTTATTGTCTTCTGATACAATTTGTCCCTATTTCTTATACACCTTAATATCCCTTTCGTAATCCAAGGTTTAAGATATGCTGCCGTTTAGGAGTACGCGTTATTTTAGTGCAAATTTCTAACTCTTTATTTAGGGTAGTAATAAGAAAGTTAACGGACTCATTAACATCGCCCATTGATAATATTGGACTTAGATCTATCTTATTTAGGGCCTTGTCAAGAGAGTTGTAATCAACTCTTTTGATATCTCTTGTAGGTCTATGAATATTAGGTAGCATATCTAGACTAAGTATGACACTGTAGTGGTCAGTTATAGTCGTGTGTGCAACAAAACATTTCGCAGAAAATTTGGTCTTAAGGATGACGTGGTCAAGACCTGTATGAGTATGGGTTGGGATACAATGGGCAGGTAACATGGCATGTGCGGCCAAAAGATTTAAGTAAGATTCTGCTCTACTGTCTTTCGAAGTGGTCGCAATGTCGAGATTGATGTCCCCTGTAATAATTATATTTTTAAATGATGCTAGACTGGTTAGAATATTATTTAATGATTCTAAGAATTTACTTATATTTTTTTCACCGGGGCGACGATATATAGCAAGAATAATTGTTGTGCTATTAATTTTTATCATAAGACAGTTGGCATCCTCGAGATGTGGTTCTGATATTATATTGTAACTACTTGAAAATTTGGAGTATACCACTACACCCTCATTTTGCGTCTTATTGTTTGTTGTAGAAGTATGGTTATAGCCGTCTAGCTCTGGTACACGATCGTTATTGTGTGGCCAGCATTCGGTCAATATGATTAAATCCCAATGAATATTAGAGCTATGTAGTAATGTTTCGAAATGCGGCATATTACAATTGATACTTCTAATATTTTGAACAATCACATTTAGAGACGAATTGACTGGATAGAGCATGCTGGCACATATATTTTTAAGATCACAGGTAAAACTGTCGGCTATTGTTAAGCTATCTAATTCATAGTTAATCTGAGTGTAATTCAGATCGAACATTTGTGCGTATAATTATTACCTTAGTGAATTTTACGTGAAGTAAATCGGTCGCGTATTTAATATTAAAATGCAAGGGACAAGTGTTTGCAATGTATGAATATTTTATATAATTCCGTGATAAATAAATGATTCGTTTTTCGACATCGAGATTTACGTATGTATAGTGTAATGTAATATTAATAAGATATTGTTTAGGGATTAAGCAGGCTTTATTTGTGTTCGAGAATGTGTATAATAGTTGTGTAAATAGTTTATGCATGGTTTTTGTGCGTGTTATTTGTAAAAGGTTTATATAAAAGTTAAAATTAGTTAGAAAGTTAAAGCAAATTGGTATAACAAAGTATAAAGTGCCGGAAAGGCCAATATGTTCAGAGTTGGTTTTGTAGCAAGATCTTAAAAAAATATTGTAGTAACAGGACAAAAAAGCAAGTCTATATACTAGTCATTTTTGTGAATCTATTTTAGTGAAGTCATCCTCGCAATCTATATTTAATTCCTCTTTCCTAGAAATTAGATCCATCTTGCCTGTTACTGCCTACCATCTGAGTCTTTGCAATATATATATATATTATAAAGGGGGCAAACGAGCAGACGGCTCATAAATGACTACCGCCACCATGCAACTCAAGAGTCACAAGTGCGTTGCCAGTCTTTAAATACTTTTGATAATAAGATTTAGAAGAAATAATTGAAATAAATAATTTTGATTTGATTTGATTTAAGGTGGAAATAGAGGAAGGGGGGAATAGGGGACCAGGAGGGGAGAGGGAAGGGTTAATGACCTCCGGTAACCTCGCTCAGTCAGCGAAAAGCAATGCAAGTATTGCTTCACTGCCGGTTTTCTGTGAGGCCGTGATAGCACTCTGGTCGAGCCGGCCCATACGTGCTGAAGTATTTTTATGAAGCTTAGTATAAGTAGATTTGGTACCTCTTGTGTATCTGCAGGAACATCGTTACTATTTTATAAAAAAGAACATCATAGGTAACTATTATGTATAACATTTAGTTATATTTAATTAATATCTTTATAACATTAATATTACATAATATAAAATTACATCCATTCCCTATATTTTATTTCACTGTAATGAACCTTCTGTATAACGCGTTACTTATCTCTGCATAAAACCTGTTGCCATCGGGCCGGTACCGCCCGGCAATGCCGATATCCTTAGACAGGACGTCGCGGTAATATTACGAAAATCAAAGCTTCCGGCTAGAAATATCACTATGGAAAACCGTCAAGCATTGAAAAACATTAGGGATAAACGGGATATTTTAGTGCTTAAGGCCGACAAGGGAAACGCTTTCTAGCTTTTTTAGGAGTCTGTACAATGTTAATGGATACTGATTTAATAATGTTAGTAGTGATGTGATCATACCCTGTACTATTTGTATTATTCAATGAATTAATTATTTTAATAATGTTACCAGCAATTGTCGGTGTTAAAAATAATAAGTAATGATTTAAGACAAATTTCAAATATTCATGATCGTCAATACTGTTACTGCAATTTTCAATTTCGTCAATAAAATAATCGTTAAATGTCTGGGCGATATATTTTGGATCCGTAAAAGTCTTAACGTTAGAAATAACTTTGTTAATTCCTTCTATGGGTTTATTATTTTTGTCTTTATTTATTATTTGCCATGCTGCTTTGCGCTTATAAAGAAATAAACATTTTTAAAATATTTTTACAATATAAACGAAAAAAACTATTAAATTTAACATTCTAAGACTACGTTCATAATACATATAGCTTTTGACAATTTTTCTGGAGAGGCTTATGTACAAATCAGCAAATCATCTGCATAAAAGTGGTATGAATAAGAAATTTTACTGCTAAATAAATATTTTTTAAGCTGCTAAAAGAATAGAACAACACTTTGTGGTAAGCTAGCAGGTATAGTGCACCGCGCAGAGAAGGTGCCTTCGGTGCTGTTGGCAACCAAATAAGTAGTCACGAAACCAGTCAATCGCCTTTGGAAAAATATTAAGAGAGCACAGTGTCCCAAGTTAGAGATCAAAATCAACGGTGTTAAAGGTATTACTGAAATCAAGTAGAGCTAACTTCGTTGACTTGCCTTTTTCCATTCCCGATCCGATTATATCATCCGTAACATGAGTGGTATGGTTCAAGAGCTTTTGAGAGGAATAATAAAATAGATATGGGACAACACTCAGAGCAGCTAGTAGAGTTAATTAATTTTTTGTAAAGGCTCCTTTTGCCAGGCTCGGAAAATTTCCTACTTGATATGGAAAAATTAAAGATGTGAGCTATAACAGGAAAAATTTAATCCAAAACGGCCATAATCATGTCACAGCTAATATTTTCACTCCTGTACTGTACTGTTTTCGTGCTGAGCTATCGAAGGAAAAACTATACAAATTAAAATAATGTAAGTATAAATTGGTCCTTCGAGCCGCATCTAAACCGGCGACCTATAAGAAAAAAAATATTTTAACGTGTTTGCTTCTAATAGTCCTATTAAATGGGATCAAGCAGGTACATATTTATTCCGTTGATCGAAATTTAGATCTTAAGGGACCGTGTCTTATCGAGAGTGTTCAACTCCCAGTGGTCTAAGACTTTTTCAGGCTATGCCTGGTTCCTCATTTTCTACAGAGGAGTGAACATGTTAGCGTTGTGCAGTCCTACACACCTTCTTGCAGTAGTTTCGCAATGTGATATATTTCTCCCAGTTAGCCGCCACGTGTTGCCACGTCTAAAATGACATGTGACACGTAATCTTCACTGATTACGTGATTTATAGCTTGTGAAGTTTGTTCTCTTTTTTTATACTTTTTTATTTTACTTTTGGTGGTCGAATTTTAGAAGAGACGATGGTAGGAAAAAGAATTGGCTGAATGTTGGAAATGGTTTTTAACATGTTCTATGGAAGAGACAGCGATAATATCAAGGAGAGAAGGTGTACAGCTTCAAAAATGATATGGGGTATTGTAAGAAAGAGTAGGGAGGTTTTTAGACTCTAAACAGGAACGGAACGAGGAAGAACGAGTGTTTATTGAGAAAACAACGGATACAAAGAGTTCAAGCACTCATAAACAATGTCTAGAGAAAAGGAAGGGACAATAATAAAATGACTTTAATGAGATGGAGTTCAACTGCAATAAATACATTTTTTATGCATTTGGAGGCGGCCGCCGTGTTGAAATAAACAAAATAGAGACAAGAATATGTGTTCTAAGATAAATGGGAACACCTCTACCACCACACTGCTTGCGATCATCACTACATATTTTACACTATATAAACAAAGTCCCCCGCCACACCTGTCTGTATGTTCGTGATAAACTCAAAAACTACTAAACGACTTTTCATGAGGTTTTTACCAATAGATAGAGAGATGCATGAGGAAGGTTTAGGTATATAATTTGTTAAGGTTTTGTGTAAATTGGTTGAAATATGATGATGATTGTTGAAGACGTCTCTGTTATTCGTGTGAAGCCGGAGCGGGTTGCAAGCAATAAAACCAAGAATAGAATAAGATGCTGAAGGGAGACATGTGGTTTCAGCCACGACTCAGAAACACAAATAGCATGAATATTCGCACAGTCAAAGGCGGCCTGCAAATGCAGGGAAATGAGCCAGTATGCTCTGGGTGTTACTGTGGATGGCATTAAAGTTCCCAGGTATGTCAGAGAACTGAAATAAGGGTAAGTAAGATAGAGAGGGAATACCTGCATAGCTCTCATCACCACTGCTTGCCGACAAAAAAGCTTCATATGAGAAAAGTCTATTGGTATCAATTTCATATAGTATTAGATATAATAAGGAACATAAATATAAAATATATAATATGTAAATGTATACCTACTATAAATTTATTCCCATCAAGTGGTTCAAGTGAGGTAGAACTTTGGAAATTAGGAACGGTAGTTAGTATTACTCGGGGAATAATTTGAAACTGAAATCCAGATGCATCATGAAATCTTTCATTTGCGGTTTGATTTATGTGTGTAAATCATTACTCATGAACCATTACATGTTATTTTTAATTTTAGTAACATAATAGCACACAACAAAAAAAGTGATGTAATACAATTTACTCAATATTGTTAAAACTATCTGGTGATATAAAAGAGAGGCCGTGAGTTTGTTTGCCTGATTTCTTCTCACGAGGCTCAACCATTTGGAAACAAGAAGTTCGACACAAACTAGGCACTACCTGTAGGTACTATGTTAACTAGCTTGCTGATAAACTGATATTACTAAATAAATACATAGTATTATAGACAAATCACTACAGTTTTTCAAAATATGGTTTTAATATCTAATTAAAAATAAAGTTCATTTATTACAAAATAACAATAGTACTATACTCATATTTCTCATTGTTATTAGTATTATAATAAGTTATATTATCAAGTATCAATTTACGAGTGTACACCAAAAGACATAGTGTTTTTTTAAAACTAACTTGACACTTACAATACCAAGAGTACATCAGATTTATTATAACGTTTTTTTTTGGGTGGGAAATCTCGAGGACTAACAGAGTACCTACAATAGGGCATGACAAAACATTTATTTCGGAGTGGAACCGACTTAAACTACAGGGTTTCTCTAATATCAGATATCGTCGCAATAGCGCCAATGGAGGCGGTAAATGTGCCTGCAACGTGACCAATAAAACACCAACCCACTACAAGTCCTTGCAACCATTTCTAGTAACCCTGTCCACTAAGTCCCTGTCCTTCTCAAAAAGGGTACACGACAGTTTTTCTGACACGATACTGATATGGTGAGCTGCCTCTATCGTTACAACCACGTCACCATACCACCATGAAGCGCTATAAATGCCTATTGCGAAAACCCTCTATAAAGGTAATTTGGTGGTAAATTGTCATTATATTAGATATATTTCTCCTATACCTCATTCTAGGATATTAAAGACCATGTTAAAAAACCAAAAATACGCAATTTTGAGGAGTTCTTGAATGTCCTGAAAGTAACCAAAATCAAAATAATTTATTTTAATTAAACCAATTATAGCTATTTTTAATATTTTGGTTATTAAATACACTCAAACTACTGCTAAAAGACATAGTTATCGATACAAATATTTGCACTGAATCGAATCCGCGACACCCGATATAGCAGTCGAATACATTACCGCCAGACTACACTCAAATATAAGTGTATTGACTGTCGCCTAGCGGTAATGCATTCGACTCTAATTTAGAAAACTGTAAAGCAACTAAAACCTTGACAGGAAATAGCAGACCCTAGAAGAAACATCTAAAGTCTAGAGATGGTCAACTCATTGTGACGTCTGAAGGGCAACTGCAACGCTGCTGGCGTGAACACTTTGAAGAGGTCTTCCACCCTACAACACCGTCTACGTCTAATGTACCGCACCTCATACCCGTCTCACCTAGGCTTCTTGACATCAATCGATCAATCGATCCACCAATGCGCCATTATATAAAATTATAATAAAAAAAATAGTAATTAAATAATAAATAGTAGTAAAGTATATAGTAATATAGTAGTAATAAAATATGTTGTTTTTTGTGATGTTTATTACTTAATCATTGTTGCCCCTAACACCACTATAATTTAGCACTAAGATGTATCCTCGCCTCGATGCAACCACGGGGGTGGAGCTATATAATTTCTTTGCTATTTACATTATTACTAATAATTTGCTTTGTTAATTTGTATGATATCTAATCGTTATTGTAACAATGGAACAAACTACCATTGTTTCAAAGTTCAAAACAATTTTAATGAGTGATCGACATAAAGCTATTTTTTCCTTATGCCAACGTATATATAATGAAAGGAAATAGGGTGCCTCTTGTATTTGCGTCCAAGTTTTTCAAAGTGGCAGACTTTACCAGTCAACATGAAAATTATTATTGTAGCAATATTAACTTTGGGTAAATGTGAAAGCTTCTTTTTTTTAATTCAAAATCTATTTTAAAATGATTTTGTAAAAAAATCACTACATTAGCTTTTGTTGCTGTACCAACTTTGATCTCAAATTTGTGTTGTTTTTTTATTTTGTATAATTACTCTGGTAGGGAATAAGTTTCGCTTGTGTTTTTAGTAAACGAAGAAATCTTTAATTTTATTATCACTATACAAAGAAATGTAGCTGCTTAGTACCAAAAAAGCCGTTTCTCTAACTGTGTCAAATAAGGCGATTATGTATTCAGCTTTCCGGTCCCTTCTTAATTATAAATTTAATTTAATTTCTCATACACTATTAATAGCTATTACCTAAAGTGGTACGTAAGTTAGTGCTTTTGAAATTAACTATTTGTTAGTTAAGTAAAGGAAGTAATCTGCTTTGTGCTGAAAACGCTATAATTAAATGTTTTCAGCGGTGTTGGCGAACGGCTACCGCCTTGACAACCAGCCTCTCACGCCGCTGGTGTTCAACATGTTTCGGGCGATGTGTGAACATAACGGTGCCAACTACACCGGGGTCGAGGTTAGGAATCCTAAGTCTAACTAATATAATATAATAGTTGTTATTGCGAATGGGAGTTTGTTTATTTGTAAAGCGGTCCCTAGATGATCATGCGGCATGACATGCTGAATCATCTTGCTGCGTCAGACTATCATGCAGCATGATAATTCGCTTGGTATAATAATTTTATTCAGTTGATATAGATAGTACAGTGAAGAGGTCTTCTGCGCTGGTATGGAAATGTCTTTGTCAAAGGCAGATTTATAAATAAATAAATTTTTATATTTAAAAATAAAAGGAATTGTCAATCAACTGCCAGCACTTAATTTGCATGTCATGCACGTACTTTGCATATCATGCACGTAGTTTGCATGTCATTCGCATCAATCAATACAATTATACGGTCATGCATGCATGACAGCACGTAACGCATGTCATGTCGCATGATCGTCTAGGGACCGCTTGACGCTTTCACTCCTTATCCATTAAAATGCGTACATGTTGTCAGGGGTACAGAAAGGGTCATATTGTTATATGGTTCCCGAGAGATATCTGAATTGATTGATAACATTTAAATAAACGCTAGCAAAGCCACAGGCAAAAGCTACTTTTTTTTTCTCTTTTTTAGAGGCACGTCTCTTAGCATACGTGAGCCCTTGCGCTACCTTAAACTAGTACAGGCTTATCTAAATGATATTATAAAACAGGTGCAAAACCATTAGTGAAGAAGAATCATATTTTCGACCACACATTTTGCCGTTATCGGAAGTCTGTTTAGCTAATATGCTTAAAAAAATTCCTCATTCCTATCTGTTAATATTGAATTTCTGCATCAGTGATACTGTCATATTCTACAAGGATTTGCTGAAAGTTATCTATCTTGTCACAAACTTCGCAATCACCAGCAATGAAAGCATTGTTTTAAACCATACTCCTTTGATTCTTTCACCAAAATATTATTTAAATTTAGGAAATAAAAAAAAACATTTTATTATTACGTCTGTAAAATGTGGCAAAAAGAAAAAATCCAAACCGGTCGTCGCTGCTAATTTAGCAAACCTATAAGCCTCCTCGTTCCCTTTTAACCATAAATGAGTTGCAACCCACTGTAGCCTCAGATTTATATAATAAATGGTATCTAACTCGTACATTAATTTTAAAATGTTGTAGACTATCCTCTACCTCTGCTAGAACCAAAGGCGCATCGAGTCATATTCTGTAGGGAGCTTTTGCTATCAGTACATATAACTACTGTTTGTACTTCTGATGACTAATTCATGTATTTAATCTCTGGGATTGCAATAAGTTCTAAACTCATGATTGACATTTTTCTTTTTACATTAAACATAATAAATAAATTTGTTGACATATCACAGTATGCAGCTCCAACACTATAATTACTTTTGGACCCGTTAGTATATAACTTTGACCAACCAGAATATTCAACGTTAAGTTCTTTAATAACGTTAAATTTCAGGATAGAAAGATCATGACCATCTTTGGGTAAAAACAAATTCTAAATAGATTTTAATAACTTTACTTAAATTCGTATTATTCACTCAGATATCTAACTTATATAATTCAAGTGGGTTTGAGGCGTGTATATTAGATTCATTACAAGCAGCTGTCAAGGTCAAGCACATGTACAAGCAATGGTCTTTTAATACGTTACCAATATCTTTCATAAGAATTGGAGCAGAGATCTGCTATCACATTAATTGTTTTACTGGCGGACCCAGACATATTTTCATCTGGTTACGAATTCTGTCAAGTCTGATCAAATTGTTTTTCACACTTGTATCATATAGAAAACCACAATAATCTACTCTACTTGCTACTAAATACTTGGGATTTATACCTTAACCCAGCCCTTTATTTTTTTTTTTGTACTTTTAGAAACCCCCTCGGGCTGTCACCCCACCGGGGTTTTCGGTAGGGCGGTGAATTGGAATCGAACCGACTAAAACCACACGGTGTGCCGCACTACGCCTTAAGTAGGAGGGATCCGGGAACAGCTTTTATTAAGACATCCGGACCTCAACCCGGCCCTTTTTTTTCACCCCAAGATCGTTTATTAATGTTTAATTAGAGGAATATTTATATTAGCTAACATGTTCACCATGTATAAAAATAATCATAATAATTTTGAATATCAGTATTAAGACAAGAAAAAGTATCAAATTCAAAAAAATATTTTATAAGATCAAATAAAATTTATAAATCAAATTAAATGGTGACTGTTGAAGTCGCCAAGTATTAATGTCTTTTTGGTAGCTATTTCAAGGATTGCTCTTAATCTGATTATGATGTACGCACCGAAGATGGACAATATTATGCAAATGATGTTTTCTAAATATGTGCAATTAAGTACCTTAATAAGTTTACTTAACTTAATATGAATTGTTTCAATACCTTTATTTATGCCACGAGTGAAGCAAGCTTGCGATGGTATTGTTTTATGAATTACTAGCTGTCCCCGCGACTTTGCTGCGTTTTATTCAGAAAACAGCAATTTTTCGCTTATAATATTTGCATTGCATATAGGCATTGCACCTCTTTCTCCCGGCTGGCTTTTTTATACTGTATTGGCGGTGAAGCAACCATGGGCGAACAAAACAAAAGGGGTTGTTTTGGTTGCTTACACGTGAAATAACGAAATAACATTAGTAAATTATTTGTGTTGATTTTACTTTTCATTTCTTATTCTCTCGTAGGCTACTTTTCTGAAGTTTCACTTCTGCCGTGTGTGAATTGCACACGCACACACTTTTTTTATAAATATATGTATATTTACTGGACTGGCTTGATGGTCTAGTGGTTAGTGACCCTGACTGCTGAGCATGATCGGTTGTGTCTGGGTGTAATTTATCTATAATATGTATGTATTTAGAAATATATAAGTATGTTTATCAGCAGTCTGGTTACCATAGAACAGGCTCTGCCTAGTTTCGAATCAGACGGCCGTGTGTGAGGTGTGTGAAGTTATTATTATTATTATTAATGCCCTGAAACATATTTGTGAATTTAATGGCTGCGAGATGCAAAATAGCTCGTGGGCATAGTCAAGAACTAGCTACCGATTACTCTGGGATCACCAACAACGAAAAAAAAACTCGTGGCGTTTCAACTCTAAAATCGAATGTAACTAATAATATTTCTTTAAATCACAGGTAAAAACTATACTTATGCTTTGGATACTTTGGACTCTTAATATTTATTAGTTAATAAAATTGAATGGTTTTATAAAAACGATACCTAATTTAAAAAGTGTAAAAAAAGTATTAAAGAAAATATTAAAAAAGTGCAATAAATGAAAAGAGTGATAACTAATTTAAAAAAGTGTTAAAAAAAAGTATTAAAGGAAATATTTAAAAAAAAGTGCAATAAAAGAAAAGAGTGTCAAACAGTGATACGTTCCGGCATACTGGCGAGTAGAAAGCGTACACTATACCAGATAAGCCAAACGCTAGCTGTGTAGTACTTCGAAATAAGCATATACATTCTACTTACGTTAAAATGTTATTACAGCTTTAATCGATTTTCCTGTGGGAAATTTTACCCGGGATAAAAAGTACCCTATAACCTGCTCAGGCACTCAAACTATTATCATACTAAGTTTCAAGCATATCCCTTCAGTAACTTCTGAGTTTATCGTAAACATACGAACAGACAGACAGAAAGACAGACAGACAAAAATTATTTAAATCGCATATTCTATACTAAGAAGGTCGTAAAACTACGAAGTCTAAAGCACGGTAATACTATCCATACAGTAATGTATCTTCATACAAACGGTCGGATCGCGAGACATGCCTACACGCATTGCGTTCGATTAACACTCAGTTCGCAAACAGTCGCGATTGCTCCGCAGTGAAGAACAAACGGTGTGATCGTTTTTTAAGCAGTAAGCGTGCAATTTGTGTATTTCATTGAAATAAATACAATATTTAAGTATTTAATATGGAAAAGTGGAAAGAGGGGGAGGGGGGAAAAGTGGGAAGAGGGATAGAGGGGGAAGAGGAGGAAGAGGGGGGGAAGAGGGGGAGAGTGGGAGGGGGGAAGAAGGGAAGGACGGGAATAAGGGAGAGGGAAGGGTTAGGGCCTCCGGTAACCTCAATCAAGTGGCGAAATGCAATGCAAGCCAGTTTTCTGTGAGGCCATGGTATCGAGCGGTGTCGAGCCGGCCTATACGTGCTGAAGCATGGCTCTCCCACGTTTTCATTTACTTATTTTTAATTTACTTTATAGATAAGATTTTGTAGTAGCACACGTGATGATATGGTTTGATATTGAGTAACGTTTGCAGCGGTTCAACATCGGATGGGTGACCAAAAAAAAGGTTTTTTGATTTGCTCTGTGCTGTAGGTAATGGGGTCGTTAATTTTACGGACGGTTACTCGTCAGCTGTTTCTTGCATTTTGATTGAGTAGGTTGGTGTTGAAGTTTGGAAGGATTGGAGTTTGGTAACCTTTGGCGACAGCAGTTTATTTTAACACCCAGAATAAAGGGAAACCTATTTATATTTATTAAAATTAATTATAATATTTACAATCACAAAACTAGAAAGAAACTCAAATAGATAGATGAAATTATGGGCAGCCCTATCGTCGAGCACTAATGTTTGGCAAAAAACGTTCCCCAAAATGTCACATGCCAAAGTATGTTTCCCAAATTTTCATTTGGCAAAACAAATTTTCGCAATTTTACAGTTAGCAATTCTATTTTTGGCAATTTATTGTTTAACAAATAATTACATGGCAAAGTTTCATTTTACCAAGTATTAGGTAGTCAAATATGAATCAATTCCGGCGCTTGGCCGGCCGCTGCAGCGGCACGCTCGCCTCGCTCGCTCGGCTCGCGCTCTGTTGGGGCCACAGTTCTAACCCAACCTGCTTTTCTGGCAGTTAATTTAAAAATTTAACATTAAAATTTAATTATTTTACTTAATTATTGTACTAATTTCTGTATTCTGATTGTGTGAAGAAACGATTTAATAGGTAATATTTATAATAATAATATGATTTACATCAGACTTTTCATGTTTTTACAATTTTTCACCTATATTAAAATCAAAATTTGAACGAACTTACTCTTGGAATATAATTTTTTACACAATAAAGCATTTGCTTAATGTATATTTGACTTAATAAAAATTGAGCAAGTAAAAAGTTGCCAAATAAATATTTGACGAAGTGATTAAAATGCGAAATATAAATTTGGTAAAGATTCTTTTGGGAAATGAAACTATGCGATAACTTTTTTGGGAAGTGAAATTTGACGAAACATATTTTGCCAAACGGCAGGATCTCCTATCGTTGTCGTCGTGTTTACGTACCGTCCGGCTGTAGGTAATTATACTGAGTCACAATACTGTATATACTTATACTGTGTCTAAAGTCAATAAAAATAAAATTCAATTAATCAATGCTTTATTTGACATTTCCATTGAGAAAGTGAGGGTATTTCGCTTTAAAAATCGATACACATAAATGCGGTTATAAAAACCTATTCTTTTTTAACTCTTATCTTGGTGTCCTTTTGTTATCCTTATTTTGTTCAGAATTAACAATAAAAAATAACAAATATTTATGAACTACCAGAATCTACTACATATATACGTAAAAAATAAACATTTCTGTTTTAAATAATTAAATCGTTCTAATACCGCCATCTCTACGCCTAAATGGTCAACTATGACATTTTGCAATCGCATTTCATTTCTACCTTTTCTATATTTTTTTAACTGATCTGACTGATATATCCGACGACTTTGATTACTATAATGGACCCCGAAACCTCACCGGATAACGACCTTGGCTATACATTGGACCCACCCACCTCACATGACGACACCGGCTTACTCATGGATACCGCACCTGTATCAGAAAGACCTGGCACGACTATGGAACCCGATTTACACGACAACTCCGTGTTACCACGGACACTCATATCTGTATTAATTGTGGCGTGGATCCACGGAGGCTTAAAAAATTTTCTTAGCTGGTCGCAGGACAGTAGGGTGTTGCCCATGTTACGGCCATTGTTTGATTCTTGGGCTGGGCAAGGTTTCAATCTAATATAAATCCCCCAGCCCAGTTTCTAGATAACGTGTTAATTATATATTTAAATGAGGACGAATAAAGAATCGACGAAAAACTAAAAACGTTCTTTTGGTTTTCTCTTTTTTAAGGTTTTTGTTTTAAATAATACACTCATATAACATAAAAAAAATAATATAACTTACAAAAAGTTAGAAGAAATACTTGGGTTTGAACTTAGGACCTCTCATTTGCCAGTTAAGCGTCATACCGCTTTGGCTATCAAAGCAAATAGTGAGTTTTTTATTATTTTATTTTTTAATTATGTCCTAGTCCTGTATAAAAAATATAAGCCGTTCCTATATCTATGATTTCAACCCTAATGCCTACAATTTATTTCATTCGTAGACGCCATTGGGCCAAAAGCTCTTTACCAAATGGGCATTTCCCTTTATTTCTTCAATAATCTGCTTTCAACGCTAATTTACATTTATTGTCAAAACTACTTTAAGAAATAGTAATATTCCTTAAGTTAAAGATGAAGCTCTAGACGTCGAATTTTCTTTCATATATATTCTCATTATTTTCTGTTAAAATATCCCTTCATGGTTGAACCCTCTCATTCTCTAAATGGTTTGTGTCCAATCTCTATAACTTGTGATTCACATTGCTGTTTTTGATAGTAATTTGCCTTATTCTTTTTCTTCCAAATGTCTTTCTTTTGTGTTGGTTGAGCTCACAAATTCTCTGCTTGCTCTTTACTGATTTGAACTCCATGATGTATGTGCGGTTCACATTTCCGTGCGTGGTTTTAAGATTATCAGAACTTGCTTCTTTGATTGGATACTCTCTTGGCTCATCATTTTTAATCAAAATTAAATAGCAAGCTTTTTTGTTTGTTATGCTCTGTTCAGTCATAATATAGCAGATCTTTTTGACTTAATGAAATATGCCTTACCAGCCTTTATTAATATGAAGAATTCAAAAATATTTATGCCAAAAATCAGCGTGTTATCCAAGTAACTTTAATATCGCCTGAAATATCTCGGTCATATATTTTTTGGTATATTTATAATAGTTAAATTAAGCATACAGTATTATATTCGGTTATGTAAAAGACATAACAACATATACGAACGCTGTTAGAAGTTTGTTCATAGAATAAATATGGGGTTTAACATTTGGCAAATTTGCTAATCAACATATGTTGTGTTAGACTACATCGCAACAGCCCAGCGACTTGTCTTTATTTAGCGATAGGCACCGTCTATTTGTTCCTCATCAACTGTGAAGAAGTCGGTAACCTTGTACACAATAGCTTGTAATGTAGATACATACATAATCCTACACTACTGCGAAGAATTATGTAAGCAACGACTGTAATGGGCTAAGTTGTATATTGTTCCTGCCCCGGAACGTGCACAGAATCTGGTGATCGCACACACAACTTTCATTGATACCTTGTCATGCTATTATACCGCAAGCGCTGGGAGTTATGCCATAACCTTGATAATGTTTGTGACTATTGATAAATGGGTTCGATCGTCTCGGTTTACGGCGGGTCGTGGTTTCTTTAGCATTGAACACTTCTCCTCCTTCAAAATGTCTCCTGAAATGAAATGAAAATGTCTCCTCCTTCCTTGGAAAAGGTATGCTCAAAAAAAAAACAAGCAACAAAAAGAAAATAAACGAATTGACAGAGGAGAGAATTTGGACAACAAATCATCGAAGATTCATAGGAGTACTTTTGTTTCAGTTTACCCCTGTGAATTATGTTCAATGCGTGGAAGTTGACTTTGGAGTGAAACTGTTAGAAACGGAAATAGAAGATGCCTATATGTATAATAGCTATGATGCATTTAACAAAGTCTTTAAAAAGTAAGTAATCGATTTTTTTTCCCTTGACCGACATAGGTGTTTAAACCTTTTGGAACTAAGAACTCCTAATTAAGTTAAAACAATTAAGTCGCTATAGATTTGCCAAATGTGTATTTTTGCCTTTCATTAAGAATTTATACACATATGTACAAAAAGTAGACAACAATGAATGTAATTTAATTTATATAAGGTGTTACAGTCGGGTGTGATGTTTGGGTTGTAAAGTGAATTTTAGGAAAACTTGTAACTTTAAGGATATTAATTTTGTAATAATGTGTAAATAAATAATTTATCAATAAAGCTTACATTTCGTAAGAAAATCTGAACTGTAAAAAATAAACTGTAGATAATAACATAAATATTGATAATACGCTTCTTTTAAATGCTCACTTTTACAATTTTTTTTTTTGTTTTGTTTTGTTCAGGCTAACTTAACTGCACATTACTATCAAAATACTGTTCCGTGTTTCACGTTTCCGATTTCGTCTTTCCATGTTTTTGTTTTGTTCATGGAACGCCGTATTTAATATCTAGCGCTATTTAAGGTATTGTCGTAAGACCCCGGAGCTGAAAGCTTGCTATCAAAAACTGATGGACGCCGTGGCTCCTTGTCTAGAGCGGGATAAGGAAGATTTTATAACGGTCTCCAACAATGTAAACGACCAAATCCTAGACTACTTGTGCGAGAACGATGGTAACATAATAACAAGTAAGTGAATCCGTTGTATTGTTGACTTGGTTGGTTGAGAACGCAATGTAGTATCGCTGCACTCTTGCAACACCTTAAGCCATAAAGAAATGCACAGGAGAACTATCTATGTTGCTTATAAATGTACAAAATGTACCTATCTTCAGTAGAAATCAACAACCTTGCTCGCATTAGTTTATTGACTATATACGGTTTAAGCACGTGTGTATTTTAAAGATACCCGACCAGTCTCGGTTCCGACGCAAGCCCTATATCAAGTATAAAATATCGATGGCCAACCTGCCACGTTTGTGTCAGGCGCCACACTAAAATTTACCGATAAAGTGATTTTTCTGACGTTTGGAGGGTTTGGACACAAACGTGAAACTAATAAATTTAAATAACTTAACTGTAAAAGACGCCTCAAGCTTAACATTAAATAGATTTACTAATGACATTCCTCTTATATTAATAATATTCAGCGTTCATCATGGGAGGTGGTCCCCAGTGCTTACAAGAGAAAACCTATGAGATAATGATGTGCGCCGAAATTTCTAACTCGATCCTGTACCTGAATAAGGCTCTTTCAGTAACTGTAAGTTTTGTAGCACACAACTAGCTATATTTATACAGACCACTTGTTGTGTAGGCTTAATCTCCACAGAGATCTGACAAAGTATGGTATTCACACGCATACTGCCTCAACACTGAATCTCTTTGTTATAAGTAAATCCTGACTGCTTAGCCAAAGGTCGTGGTGATTACCACCGAGGACAAATAATTGTGTGATAAGCACGATCATTTGTTCTGTGTCTGGGTGTAAGTTATCTATAATATGCATGCATTTAGTGATATATAAGTACGTTTATCAGCAGTCAAGTTACCATAGTACAGGCTCTGCCTAATTTGGCAGCAGCAGCAGTTTCGTGTGTGAGGTGTTTCAAGTTATTATTATTACTAGCTTTAGCGTAGTGGCCGACATCAATTATCGTAGAGTGTAGGTACAACCAATCAATGAAAATACTTCTTGTTACTAAGTACTAAAGAAATAAGTTTTAATAGAGAAAAAAACTGCTTCAAAATGAAAAATCACTGTAAAGCAAAAAAAAAAATCTTTTTTTTTTTTAAAGACAACTCCCGCATTAGGAAAGACTCCTGTGTCGCGGGGGACTTTAAAAACATACAAACAACGGACACAAAGAACACCCAGACTTCAAACTTCAAACTGTTTATTGTGGATCATAGGTACAGATAAGGATGTTTACATTGTATTTAGATCAGCTATGTCCTGCCATTTGGCATACAATATATTATTATTACTTAACTTTATATTATTAATTTTTTACTATTTACTACGATTGTTATTAGTAATATTATAATAATTACACACTAACAATTATTAAATTATTTTAAAATTAACTAATACTGAATTTAAACATTGTCATAAAATTATCATTCCAAGTATATAAGATAAGTACATATAATGTGAAAATAATATATATATAAATGTATTATTAACTTTTAAACGTTAGTGCAACAGATATTGAAAAAGTCATGATAGTAGAGTGTTATTAATAACATGGCGTTGAACAAAATTTATACATGGGTATTTATTATAATAGTTATAAATATATTATATACTAGCTGAACGGCGCAACTTCGTCTGCGTTTGTAAATTTCCCCCGTTTTTGCAACATTTTTCATTAATGCTCCGCTCCCATTGGTCCTAGCGTGGTGGCCACCACGCTAGGACCAATGGGATATAGCTTTTCTCGATAAATGGGCTATCTAACACTAAAATAATTTTTAAAATCGGATCAGTTGTTTCGGAGCCTATTCAATGCAAACAAACAAACAATCAAATCTTTCCTTTTTATAATATTAGTATATATTAATTATTTACCCATGAAATGAAGCACAAAATCTTAGCTTGATGTGCAGACACTATAAATCACAATGAGTCTACGCCTGTCACCTACCGGTAAAGGCTTACTCACCTAGTAGTAAAACATTGCTTTGGTTTTAACTTGGAACACACCGAACGCATAGATTTTATTAATAGCATAACCTAAACGTGAGAGAAAAGTTATTTTATCTGGGGGCACGACAATGCGCCGCTAAATCCAGCTATTTTGTAGCAATTAAGTAGTTCCTTGCCTTACAAACCATGAAAGTTCACTGTTCACTGTTGATCGTCATGTCTTGTTGTTTTCTCATTTCTCCTTTTTTCCTCTTTTATGTTAGCTAGTAAAAATGCTTTACGATAAATGAAGTTTATTTTTTGTGATAATAGTAATATCACCAGCAATAAAAAATAAACTTTCACACCGGGTAATTTTTACTTACACTCATGTTTTATTTTTATATTTACAGGAAAGTTACGACCTGTATGATACCCTCTTACACTGTATTCTTGACAGCGTGGAATATTGTCACAGTCGCATACCCTCTAGGATGGTTAAGCGGGTTACTCAAATTATACAACAGAGTATCTTCCAAGGAGTAAGTCTTACATACAATGTTTACACATTTGTCACTATTTATAATAAATAAGTCTAGTCTAAGCATAATTAATATCAGTCGCTGCACAATAAAGCCCTTTTTCAGTAATAATCTCTACTAATATAATAAATCTCTGGTGCTTGTGTTATGTTTTGTGTGTTTTTGTAAATACAAGACGATAAATATCAATCCAAATAAATAAAATTAAAGTGTCTGTTTGTAATGTCAAAATCATAGTTTTTTTTAAGGTCGTACAGTTATTTACACGATACATAGGTATCGTATAAATAACTTAAAAGCTTAAAAGCTTAAAAATCAGTTTTTAGTCTGTTTGTTCCGGCTAATTTCCGGAACGGGTGGGCCGATTTTCCACGGAACTTTCACTGGCAGGTAGCTGGTGTTATAATGAGTAACTTAGGCTACTTTTATTTTGGAAAAAGAATTAGGGTTCCTGGCAAAATATATAAATATGTACACGCGAGCGGAGCCGAGCAGGAACTAATAGTGCTAGCTAAAACCACAGACACAGTTTAATCTCCGTTTCACTAGTCGCCATACGTTAGGCAGCTGCAGGTTTAGACAAGTGGCTTTTTATTTTCTATAACGACTGTAGAACAGAAATGTAAATGTATGGTATTAACAGCTGAAGAAATATCCTATGACAACAAAAACAACTTTGAAACGGTTAACAAGTGACACTTTTGATAAACGCTTTCGTAGAAAACGAAACTTAATAGCGAGTTTATTAATGTGCTGGTAATTGACGTGGTGATAATCGTTCAAATTTATATAAAATGCATTCCTTGCAACTTTTGTAGGCTGTTCATAACGAGGAATTATGCTTACAATAAATTTAAAACACTAGGTACACGAAATTCACTTTTCCAACTCTGAAAACTATTAGGGGGGGTCCACTAATTATGTGGGATGGTGTTGGTTATTTTTTGGCCTTCACCGTGATAAGATGTAGGATGTGTAGTTTTGTCTGACTTCTTAATTAATTTCAAGTAAGATTTTAGTGCAAATAAGTAATATGTGCTTGATGACATTAGTTTTATTAAAAATATTTTTATTTAAGACTTGTGTACACTAGTATTTAAGAAATAGCGTAGTCTAGGATCACGGTAAGAAAATCGAACAATAAAATTCTCGAATAGGAACAAGTAAAAGTCGTAAAAGAATACTTATTCTAATCCACAGGGACTCTTGAGGGTCTCAAGAGTGACTTTTTACAGTTTCATGTAAAATAAATTACGTAATATTTAGTGAGATTCGGATCAACCCTCTCCTCTCTAAAGGCCTCGTGTAATTAATGGAGGTACCATTAATTGTAATTAATGGTAGCTCTTTCAAACAATGCGCACTACATATTCTGTGAAAGTAACCATAGACAACAATCTGCTTTTTAGACAAAAATCGAATAGCAATAACATTCATTAAATCAAAAAGTACATATGTCTACCAAGCTATTATGGTTTTTGTTAGGACGTCAACGTTTTTAGAAATGGAAACGTTAATTACAATTAATGGTAGCTCTTTCAAACAATGCGCACTACATATTCTGTAAAAGTAACCATAGACAATAATGTGCTTTTTAGACAAAGATCGAATAGCAATAACATTCATTAAATCAAAAAGTACATATGTCTACCAAGCTATTATGGTTTTTGTTAGGACGTCAACGTTTTTAGAAATGGAAACGTTAAGAAACGTTTGACACTTGTCTAAGTCTGCTGGAGTATAATAACATGCCAACGATACCCTTTTTTAGGGTTCCGTGCCACAAAAGGAAAAAAAGGAACCCTCACTTTGTTGTCCGTCTGTCTGTCTGTCTGTCGAGACCCTTTTTCTCAGGAACCCCTGGAGGTATCTAGTTGAAATTGATACCAAATATAAAAGTCTGTAGTCGCTTGCAGCTGTAAAAAAATCAAGCTTCTAAGTCAACGTAATTAAAACATATGGCCACTTAAGCCTTAGATTTGACCAAATTTGAACATTTCGCAACTAAATCAAAACCTATAGGGTACTTCCCATTGACCTAGAATAATGAAATTTGATAAGAAGCCGTTAAGAAAATCACCGAAGGTCGTTAATTTGATGTTATATCACATAAAAATATATATGGTTTTTGTGATTACAAACTTATATTTTGCGGTTGGAAAGTAGACTTTGTCGTACATCGCAACCGCAAAGTCAAGTTTGTCTTTCGGAAAAGACGGGCAAAAATCTTCGAGAATGGATTCCTGAGATGGACGTACTGTCTACATACATGTTTGTTTACTGACGGATCCCTCGGTGCGCGAGTCAGACTCACACTTGTCCGGTTTTTTACGTGTGGAATCATCTAGGGTACTACTGTGCATTACATCTACAATCAGGCATATTGCTTTTTTATTTTTGGTGATGAATAGTCATTAGAGCTTTTTACGGGGAGAAGGGGGAAGGATATGGTGGGCAATTGCGATGGCTTGAGCTTTTAGCGTGTTAGGTCCATAGTCAGGTCCATTTATCACAATACCGTAGATCATCATGGTCATAAAATACACAAATAAATTAAAGTCATATTCAGCTGCCTTTTAATTAGACTAATTTATACATATATTCATATCATTATTCATTTTTCACAACAGTCTGGCAGTTTTAAATATTTAATTGGCCTTCCCAAATGTCTAAGTGCGGTGGCAGGTTTACATGGCACTTGCACAGTTTGAATTTATGCAGACTTGGATCCTTCAGTATGTTTCGTCGTTTCTTCTCAAGGCTAGTCATAGGAAATGCACCATCTGGCTTTAGAGTAGAAATCGACGTGTAAAAGCGTTTAACACGACTTTTTTTGCAAAATAAATTAATTTATCATTGTGGTAATCTTTTATGGGCTGGGCTCATAAGGAAATATTCAAATCAAAGCTACCACTGTCAACTAAAAAAATTGTGATGGACTCCGAAATACTCCCAAAGTCCCATGTCTCACCTACGGTTGTCAAACTTGGTCGTACGATCTCAAAACCAGAAATAAAATTCAGTCTACTCCAAAAAGAATGGAGAGGAGTTACTTAGGCATAAAATGAATAGACAAGGTGAGGAATGCGGACATTCGTAAGAAAACACAGATAACAGACGCTTTACATTTCTCACTACAAAGAAAGTGGAAATGGGCAGGGCACGTGGCCAGATATCGACAACAGGTGGACTATAAGATCACTACTAATAGTGGGATGGGCCACGACGCTCTAGAGCGAGAGGACGGCCATGTGTTAGATGGGCAGACGAGATAATTGCAACGGCGGGTCGAAGATGGCTAGATTTGGAAAGAGATAGAGAAAAGTGAAACGGCTTGGAGGAAGCTTTAACCCGAAGACGGTCCATACACACGGTTAATAGTAATTAAGTAACCAGTAACTCATATAATGTTATTTAGAATTTCAAATTTAACTTTCTTTTGTAAATTAAAATTAGTCTTTATTATTATATTCATTCCTTACTTGTTTTTGTTACAAGGTTTCAAATCTTATATAGTTGGAAATAGTTTTGTATCGAATTAAAATAAAGCCTTTATTATTATTCTCTTCATTTATTTCTTAAACATATAAATTACATTTTTAAATATACTTACAATAAAAAAACAAAATATATTTAAAAATATAAAAAATAGTGTCCCACCGGTATCGGGTACAGGGGCCATGTTACCGGTGGTTAGGGTTCCAGAGACAGAAACCTCCTCACTCTGCGTGCCGTATCGAGGAGGACTGCCTTCTGCATTAGGCTCTTAATCCAGCTGCCTAACGTGAGCCTCTGAAGGTGTTGGTCGAGGCTCTTAGCAATTAACCCATGGGCCGAAATGACTATCGGCACAATGATTGCTGAATCCACATTCCACATGTCGACAATCTCGTGGGATAGGTCCAAATATTTTATTTGTTTATCTTTTTCGGCTTTTAAGACATTGTCGTCATGGGGAATGGTGATATCAATAATCATTGCTCGGCGCTCTAATCGGTCTATCACCACTATATCAGGCTTATTGGCAACAATAGTCTTGTCAGGGATGATAGATCGATCCCAGTACAATGTTGCACGACCATTTTCGAGAACTGGGTCGGGCACATACCTGTAGTATGGTAACTCGACAGTCACAAGGTTATATTTAAGAGCAAGTTGCTGATGGACTATCCTGGCCACTTGGTTATGTCTATGCAAGTACTCGCCGTTGGCAAGACGAGAACAACCAGAAATTATATGCCTGAGGGTTTCTCCGGGACGATGACACGCCCGACAAATATCAATTGTGGCGTCCTTCAGGATATATCTCCGATAGTTATTCGTCATAACAACTTCGTCCGTAATTGCACAGACAAAACCTTCAGTTTCTCCGAAGAGGTCACTGAACCGTAGCCAAGATATTGATGCTAATAAATCTACATCGGGCCCATTTAAGGCCCGATAAAAACGTCCATGCAACTCCTTGTTCTTCCATATCTCCTTGCGATCTGTAATACCAAGTACTCCTGGTTTGCGCCAGTTCTTTTTCGCTAGAGTAAGCGGAGTGAGTCCGTTGTCAACTGCCACCCCATCCCGATACACATCCAGGTCAACGAAGAGGAAGTAATCTCTAAGGTTGCATAACTCGCGGTTATGGAGGGTCTTGGCATTTAAAAAACCACGACTTTTATTATATTATTATCATTATTATTATTAATCTTTTACGGCAACACGGTATTCTTAATCTGTTTTCAAGTTCTAACGTAATATAAATTTGTGATTTTTTTAGACAATCAATTCGACTGCCAGTCCCAGTGTACCGACAGAGTGGGTGACGGGTGAATCGACAACCGCAAGTACGACCGAGAGAGGTTGGTATTCATCACTACCCAAAAGTAACACCGAGTGATTTTGGTATAAACCAACAACCACAACCGAGCGAGTTTGGTATAAACCAACAACCTCAACCGAGCGAGTTTGGTATAAACCAACAACCACAACCGAGCGAGTGTTGAACCATGTAAATACAACCTGGCAGAATGAAAAAGGTATCGATATAAGTCTTAACGTAGACAGGAGATTCAGCTTATTCAGTTATTTTGAATCATAACAATATTTACATGCAAAGTAAAACATCATCCGAATACCAGCGGCAAAATGTAGTCCTCATCGATGTCTCCATGCGAACTGACTTCTTTTTGTCAACTTCTTTAGGTCTATTTAGTGACATTAGAAAACTCTTAACCGAAATTATACCTGTTACAGGTGAATCTACGGACGGAAGCCAACATAATATCCAATACTGAGGAGGTTAGTTAGTGATAAATTTTTCTAATATTCTGTTTTTATCAGCTCTTTTGGTTGCAAATAATAATAATATCTTGACACACCTCACACATGACCGTCTGATCCCAAACTAGGCAGAGCCTGCACTATGGTAACCAGACTGCTCATATACATACTTATATAATATTACAAATACATATATATTATAGACTAGCTGTGCCCGCGGCTTTGGCCGTGTGGAAATCTGTTTGTAACTATAAGTTTTATTGCGGGAAAAGACCGCCTATGAGGCGGTGAACCTGCCCTTCCGGCGTTAAAAGTGGGCATAAAGTTTCCTTCCTTAATTTCTTAACATATTTTATTTTCGAACGAAATCATCTAGACGAGACTATTGCACCAACGAACATTTTTAAAAATATGTGCGGCCAATGGGCGAATAGCAACCCTTGTAGTATGGTTTTCAGAATACGGATAAACATACAAACATATTTTGTACTTTTTACGTGAAGTTACTAAACAGATAAACTCTACGTCTATAGATTTATTATACATATAGATATATAGATACAGAAGAAAGAAGATTATGTGATAATCTGAAAAGTGATTCCTTTCCAACAAAAAAATAATGATTGCAATCGGACTACGTGTTAATGAATTACAACGAAGTACACATTTTGATTTTCATCCCTCCTCTCAATGAAACCGTCCTGAATTTCAGGATAAAAAGTATCCTATGTCCTACCTCGTAGTATGAACTCAAATCATGCCAAGTTTCATTTGAATCCGTTTAGTAAAGACAGACAGACTGACACACAGACAAAAATGAAAAAAATTATAGTTTTGGCTTCAGTGTTGGTCATAGAGTGCCCTAAAATTTTCAAAATATCTTCAATGTATCTGTACTTTGAAGATATTTTGAATTTTTTGGACCTGCTACAGTTTTATTATAAGCATAGAAGAAGAAGAAGAAGATAAATTACACCTAGACATAGAACAAATTATCATGCTCATCACACAGTTATTTGTCCTGGGTGGGAATCGAACCCATGACCCTGGCTTAGCAGTCAGGGTCACTAATCACTAGACGTACAGGCCAGTCAAATAATGAATGTAAAAAATATTGCGAAATAATATCAATGTTTTCACTACAGAAAAAAGACATATGGATCATTACTGACTGGTTATTAGGGATTGGAGTTCGTATTTTCTCGATTGAAGACTAGAAATTAGAACAGGAATTGTGAAAGCAATATTTAATGTAAACTTACGGGTTCTCTGCACAATAACATAAAACTGAAATGGCATTCTACACACTTTCGCCCGGACACCCGGTTGCAACGAAGTTGCTTCCGCTATATTTAAATTAATTTAATGGATTGAAATAATATTGTATCAAAATATAATAAATATTGTAAAAACTCGAAATTAATATTGCGCCATCTGTGAAAGTTGCCCGAACTACTATATAGATAATTAGTATACAACCAACATCAAATTACTGTATTATCGAGCAGAATCCACAGATGGCTTATATAAAAAAAAACAACATGCGGTTAGCATATTTCGTTACACTTTTTTCGTCGAGTGTCTGAAGTGTAATTTGCCATAAGAAACTTCGTTCGAAAAATATTAAGTTAGGATTCTCTTACCTCAGGACTCAAAGAATTACGCCTCTAAGACTTCAAGGAAACTCTTCAAAGCATCAGGAAATGTGGCCGTAGCTTTTAACGCCGACATTTACATTTAAGCGACCCAGTTTTTGTACATCTGCAGTCAAGGGCCCCGTTAAAGACTCTCTATTCTACCAAACTACACCATACATCTACACATCTAGCTGGACATCTAGCTACATTATTGAGCAAGTCGTCCTACATATTACGTTTTTAGACTTCAGGTGCACCACTGAAGTATTACAAATACGACTGCAGTATAGTTTCAATTTGAAAAAATTCAATCTTATGTAGACAATCACTCACTCATAAACAGAGGGCTACTAAGTCTAGAGTCTAATTAATATTAATAAATTATTTATTATAGTAATTAATAAATATATAGCGCTATTTTTTTTTAAACCTTCCCACAAGAAAATAGTCTTATGTTCCTTATGTTTCTTCTGACGTTAAAAATAGGGAGTAATATTATTGTGGTACTAGATATACCCTTATTAATGGTTTCTACTTGTGACACCTATATAGAAAATTGAATAACTTTATCATCTGTTAGATATTTACATAATATTTTCAAATAAATAACCAAGGCATAAACTGACTTTGATTTAATTATTACCTCTTTTACCTGTTAAATTCAAATGTTTGGATGTCACCATTAAAGCATTTTAAACAAAAATAATAACGCGTGCGGTGTCTTTGGCGCCCCCGGTTTGAACGAAATTCCTTACGCTATAAATATTTGACCAATTGAACAAATTGTATCAAAATATAGTAAATATTGTAAAATTCCGATATTCAAATTGCGCCATCTGTGAAAGTTGCACTAACTAATATACGGATAATTAGTATACGAGATATTACAGCAGTATCGCGCAGAATCCACAGATGGCGTTAAAACAAAATTAATAAACTCCCGGTCAGCATATTTGGTTGCGCTAACACTTTTTTCAGACTAGCCGGCCGGACGCCGAGCATTTGAAGTGTAACGTAATATAAATTCAAACAATTAAGTGTCTCTCTTGAAAAACGGGTTTTACCTCTCTACACGCTGTAGAGGCCAGCCGCGAGGAGGTGACGTCCGCGTTTGCCTGGACGTCAGCTACTTGAGAGGTTTACTAGAAGGTGGTAGGTTTTAGAATACAAAGTGCACGTAATTATTAGTGTTTTCCTTTGATTACTAATTATTTATCAAAACTAAAGCAAACAAACTTGTAGATAGTACATCCATTTTTGGAATCAATGCTCGAAGATTTTTGCCTATCATTTCTGGAAGACAAACTTAACTATGCAGTTATAAAAATACTCTCCCATACAATATACGACTAAGTCAACTTTCAAACCGCAAAATATAAGTTTGTAATCGAAAAAACTTTTTTTCTGATATAACAACAAATTAAAGACTTTCCGATTCTTTCCTTTACTTTTACTGGGAGACCTTGCTTTTTTCAAATGCATAATTCTAGGTCAATGGGAAGTACTCTTTAGGTTTTGATTTTCATTTGAAACGTTCAAATTTAGTTAAATAAAAAGGCTTAAATGCCGTATCTTTTGATTTCGTAGCACTGACATTAATAAAATATTGCGGGCACTACCAAAGTCAGATAGGTAAATGTACTCTTTATTGCATACAATGGCTAGTGTATTGTACAATTGGCAACCATTGGATGGACAGAGAAACCTAGATGAAGAAAAGAGGGGCTGCAGTGTACAATATAAGAAGCCTATGTATAAAGTAGTATATATGTCGTCAGGGTTGGCAACTTGGACCTTGATCCTTAACAGTCACATACGATGTTAAACACGGAAGCGGGTAGTTAGATAATAAATAGCCAAGTTAGGGAGACATTGGTGCTAATTCTGTTGTACACTAACTAAACTAAAACCTGACTTCATTTCTTCATATGAAATCAACCTTATCTTCTTCGTAACAAGGTCTGTTTGTTACTGGCATCTATTTCTCAGCGCCACTAAATTTCACTAAAACCTGTCAATGTATACTCAACTTTATTTAAACGCAGCGAGAGTGGGGACTCTCGCGGCGTGGAAATAAAGTAAGTAAGTAATGCGTGGCAATTATACGGCATTTAAATAAATGGGGATTTATTCAAATGCCGTATAATTGCCACGCAGCGATAGTCCCCAATCATTCAAATTCCGTATAAAAACTTGGTCAAAACGAACTAAGATGACGTTATTTTAATTGACACCTAAAAATACAGAGCAAAAGAGATGGCATTCAACGGATAGCGGCTCTCGCTACGTGGTATTAAAGTTTATTTAAGCGTGTCAGACTTTATTCGACAAATGAATTGCTTATTTCGATAGCGACATATGTTACCTATTTGTTTAAATTTGAAATAAGACCTTGTTTCTAAGTGTACAAGGTTTGCATCTTATACGAAGAAAATTTTATCAATTTTAGATTAGAGAGTGAAGTAACAGAATTAGCACCATTGTAAATTAACTATTAACGATGCTCAATAAATAGTAGGTATACTTAACAAAATGTAGGACAGTTCTGAGCACTTGTAGCCGGCTCGAAGTTTTAAAAGTAACTGAACGTTTAAACAGGCACGCAGCCTTCTCATCGACAGAAGCGAACGTCATGCCAGACGGTCAAAATATATAATCTACCTCCCTACCAAATTTCAGGTCTCTAGTACAAAAACCCTACGTCTTTCATGTAAACTTGCGAGAGTCTTTAAACCTTAATATGGTTCTGTAGCAAAATCTTTGCTAAAATCACGTGAACTACCTATAAATTACGTCCCTCCCAAATTTTATCATGATTGGTCAAATAGTTTAGAGAATGATAGTGTAGAGATTTGGTGATTACTTAGTAGATGAGTGAACTTCCATATCGCCAAGTACTTGGGAGTACTTGTGGAGGTTTGATGGCAGTCGCTTCACATAAAATATCGAAGTTTGGCCATATCGTATCGCAGTTCGACTGAAAGCCGACCCGATCTTGGTTGGGAAGCGTAGGCGCGGAGGAGGAGGAGATATAGATGTAAAATGTAAATATATATAATAAAAAAATAATATAAGGATATAATATAAGGAGTTTTTGCTAGATGGCGCTGGAGAAGTAACATCTAGGATAAAGTGCTCCGTGTTAAAATTTTATTTGAAAATATTAAAAGTGCTCATAACCGAAGCAATATTGTGTAAATTAAATGGTCAATAGTGAAAATAAGTTTCGTGACTGTTTATAGTACTGAACTACGCAATAAAATTATCCTAACATCAAAAGATCAGTGCAACTTTGAATGTGAGAAAGTGTTAACTGTGCCAATATAGTAGAACTATTTTTATGAAAGTACTCAATATTTAACAAGTGTTACGTATTAACTCACACAAAAGTACATAACGATAACATTTTACAAAAAAACTAACTAGAGTGGTGAAATTGGGCCGTTTTTTATTCAAACTGTGACATAAACAAATGATCGCTTATAGTTTGGAATAGCGATATCTAACTATTTATACTAGTGTTACATAGTGGTCAACAGACAGCATCTCAACAACAAATGACCTATTTCCAAACCTATTTCATTATTCACGTAGGTAACAGCGGGGCCAGGCTGGAGTGGATGAGACCGCTAAAGCGTTGGGCGTGAGTTCGGACCTTACATAGATAGTAGTACACTTTTTGAAATATAATTAATCGAATAAAAATGGATCTATCCTTTGAAAACGTGAATACACAGAAGAGAGGGCAACAACAACGTATTGACTTCGACGATAGTGAGTTTGAATCAAATGTATCACATGAAAGTGTCTCCCTAATTGCACTAGCAATACAGTTGAGAATGTCACACTTAATGAAAAACTAACTAAACTGGAAAAGGACACCTTCAGAGCGCACATAATGAAGTTGATAATTTGAATATAGAAAATATTAAATTACAAAAAGAGATTCATAGGCTGCACTAAAAGTATCGGGAATGGAATATTTCCACTATTCCTATCATATTAAAATCTGTTTAATTGAAAACTCCTTGGTTTTAAAAATCGAATACCATTTATATATTTTAAAAAAAGATTCTCGGTCTTCTCACAAGGTCTTCTCAAACTTGTTTAGTCATTGAGAAAATGGAATTGACTCGAGAAAATTCAAGGGCGATGATTTATTATGACTTTCGAAGCGGTTTAACACAAAAACAGTGTGTTGACCGCATGCTTTCTGCATTTGGTGATGAAGCCCCATCCAAAACCACAATTTATCGCTGGTTTGCTGATTTTCAACGTGGACGTGTCAAGCTCAGTGATGATCCCCGTCAAGGTTGTCCAAAAACTGCAGTCACCCAAGAAAACGTTGATGCTGTGCGTAAGCTGATTGAGGAAGATCGACATGTGACATACCGCGAAATTCAGGCAAATTTAGACATTGGCATGAGTCAAATACAAATAATCTTGCATGAACAATTAGGTGTAAAAAAGTTGTTTTCCCGATGGATACCGCTTTTGCTCTGTGAAGAGCAAAAAAGCGGCTCGCGTTACTTGGTGCGTCAGAACTCTCGAAAGATTCCACACAGGATCCTCAAATGCTGTATACAACATTGTATTAGGTGACGAATCCTGGATATACGCGTACGAACCCGAAACAAAAAACTAGTCACGAGTTTGGGTGTTCGAAAATGAGTTAAAGCCAACTAAAATTGTTCGTTCACGGAGTGTTGCAAAAAAAACGGTGGCCACGTTTGTCTCCAAAACCGGCCATGTTGCGACTATTCCTCTTGAGGGACAAAGAACGGTTAATGCAGAATGGTATGCTAGCATTTGCTTGCCACAGGTCGTTTCCGAACTCCGTAAAGAGAACTGCGACCGCCGCATCATCCTCCATCACGACAATGCGAGTTCTCACACCGCGCACAGAACAAAAGAGTTTTTAAAGCAAGAAAACATAGAATTATTAGACCGTCCGCCGTACAGTCCCGACCTAAGCTCTAATGAGTTTTATACTTTCCCCAAAATAAAGAATAAATTGCGTGGTCAGAGATTTTCATCACCTGAAGAAGCTGTGAACGCCTACAAAACGGCCATTTTGGAGACCCCAACTTCCGAATGGAATGGTTGCTTCAATGATTGGTTCCATCGTATGGAAAATGTGTCAAATTTCGCGGAGAATACTTCGAAAAGCAATAAATACATTTTTAAATAGTAATGTTGTGTCACTTCCTTGATTCCCGAAATTTTCAGTATAGCCCTCGTACTACAATATAAAAACAAATTACTGTTGTACAAATCAGTGGGTGCAAATAAATTACTGCATGAGAACTCCTATAAAATTCTACTCACCACAATATATAGGCAACGTTACAGATACAGTTTAGTTAAGAATGGGCTTGCAAGAACATCTTCAAGGGATGGCACTCTAAATAGTCCAAGATCCCAAGGTCACCAGACGTGACGTATTTTCTGACGAACGAAATGTGGACGATTCAGTAGTGTTAGTATGTACTAAGTCATTATTTTGGGAGCTTTAAAGCGTCTGCAAAGCAATACGGCCGACGGAAAGTGTCTGGGAGTATTGTCGACTTGAGAATTTACGTGAGGTAAGTAATGTTTTTATGTACCTTGATTACCTAATACGTGGAAATTGGTCTAACCAAGCTAGCAGGTAGGCATGCGATCATAGTACATACTAACACTACTCAATCGTCCACATTTCGTTCGTCAGACAATACGTGACGTCTGGTGGCCCTGGGATCTTGCTCTAAAATGAGAGAGAGATAAGTTAAATAATTACTATGAAACTAACATAATAACTAAAGTCAATCAAAGCGGGAACTTAAACGGTGTCTATGTGGCAACATTGGTGGAAGAGGAAACTAAAAACAAACCAAAAATATACATCAATATGACAACCCGTGAGGGTACTATTAATGACACCAAGGAGCTGAAAAAACAAATAATTATATTCTCGGATGAAACTGGTTTTGGTATAAGGAAGATACTTTAAGACTTACCAGGGAACTGTTTTATTGTTACATCAATTATAAAACCTAATGCACCAATAGCCGAAATTTTATCCTCGTGCATTTGTATCTGTAAGGATTTAACTTCCACAGACTATGTGTTGATAATGGGTGGATCGCATGACAACAATCCAATGAATGTACAATGTACTACATACTCAGACAAATTAAACACACCAATGTCATAGTAGGTACAGTCTATTCGCTATGTGTGAAGTGGATGGTGGGGGTGTATAAAGCGATCGCAGCGCATGCGGTGGCAGAAAGAAATCTGCAACAATTCGGGATAGTCTATCATATCAGTCAAACAAAATTACTTTGAGACTTCCTACAATTTGTTTGTAATTTGAAATGGGTCATAATTGTTGTTGTGTTGTAAACTGCAAAAATTTGTTAAAGTACCTTACCTACCGTCAAATACTAAATTAAGTATATTTAATTACTATTATTAATAACATAATGTACAACATGATGTAGCCTACATTACGTTTAAAGAATTATGAGAGTACTTACTTTTAAACTTGTTTTATAGGGTGTTAGTGTCACCGATGTTTGACGAATGATTTGGGCTCTTATCAAATCAAATTTATTTATTTGCAGAAAAGTCGGCACAGAAAGATCTTACATGTTTAAATATTCTAACACATGCGACTTTAGTCAATACTAAGTATTGACATGCAAATTATCACTATAATTATTGATACAAATAATCATATATATACAATTCAATAATGTTCAATATGTCTATACTGACATTTATTATAATGTCAAAGTTTTAATACAATTTAATGATGTCAAGCTTTAATTCATTTGAATAATGTGAAGTTTTAATTGTATTCAGACATGATTTAAATTATATTCGTAGAATAACTATTAAATAACTATGGCCATTATTTCGTTGCTCTTTTCTCATTTCTTACATGTTGAGCTAAAACTAATTTATTTCCTTTAAACAGAGTTTGAGGTTGAAAACTTATGTTGTGTTTTATACATTCAAAACCGGTTTTTATAATTATATCCATTTTTCTATATACTGTTTCTAACAAATTCCTTTAAAAAACTGTTTCTCGTCTTTCTTTGTACCTTTAATTACTTTATTTATTGGAAAATAATAAAACATTTGTATTTCATTATTTGACATAATCCCGAATAGTTGCGCATGCTAAGTGGCGCTACTGTCGTGCACGATCCCAATAGGAATAAATGTCTTAATGAATTTATGCTTAATAGTGTCATAAAGCAAATATGTAATATGCACCCCAATTCAATTTTTTTATCACTTGACATTGTGTCAAGTGATAAAAAAATTGAACAGTAAAAGAATAATGTTTATTAATAAGTTGCACGCAAGTAGAATTATACATAAAGAAATTTTAAGTATCAAGTATCACGTGAATTATAATAGTTATGTCTTAAATTCTACAGAAAAACGAATACATTACTTTATGAAACAGACAAAAAATATGCATACTCAAACAGACACTATTTTGTATAAAGATGCATATACACAAGTAAATTTATGTAATGAGAATTATGACAATACTGAAGTCCACATAGGTGATGAGCTTTTTCTTGGGTAGGCATTTAACTGTTCTTCATCAAAATATAAATGGATTGATAAGTAAGTCGGGTGTAATTAGTATTTATTTAGAGGAAATGGAAAAAGATATTGATGTGATGTGCATCACAGAACACAATATGGTTCAAGGTGATGATCAGCATTTGTTTATTCCGAATTTTACATTGGAAGCTTCGTTTATGACGAATACTAGACAAGGGGGGTCTTGTATACTAGTGAAATGTGGGTTAAAGTACAGAGTAGTTCATGTTCTGTAATTAAATTGACTTCCCAAGGCATTTATATTGCATGCATATATAGACCACCAAAATATGACTCATCATCCCTTCACTGTTTTTATGAAAACTTTCTAGCTTTACTATCTCACCTGTGTAAGAATAATTATAAAAAAGTCATTATTTATTTAACAGGTTATGTTGTGAATTTAAAAATATTCTGTTTTCATTTAAATTTTAAATATAATTTCAAAAGCTAACACGATCTTTGAGTAATACTTGCATAGATAACATTATTCACAACAAACGGGGTTCTAAAAGGAATTAATAGAACTCACTATCTCTGATCATTCTGCACAAATGGTAAAATTCTCTGTTAGCAAAAAGTGTTCTCTGGATTATTGGTATGTTATAAGGAGGAACTATTCGATTGAAAACAGGAATAAATTCAATAATTATATAAAGGAATTAACATTCTTTCAAGTGTATGAAGTGACAGAGGCAAATGAGGCTTTTAACTGTTTTATTGACTTATACAAACTCATATACGACCTTTGCTTTCCATATATCCGAATTAAAATATGTTCTTCTGCAAAACCAAAATGGATATCCAAGGGGATAGAATTATGTTGTAAGAAGAAACGTATGTTACTGTGGAAATATAGAAAAGATCCGACCACATATAATAAACTAAATTGTAAAATGTATGCAAACAGACTAAAAAAAATAATCTACCTTACACAGAAATCACAAAATGATCACCATATTAAAACGTCTAGTAATAAAGTCAAAGCTACGTGGAATATAATTAATAGATCGAATAAAAAATTTCCAAAATTAGGCATTACTAAAATAAAAAATAATGGTACAATCATAACAAATCCAGAAATATTTTTTAAAGCAATAAATGACTATTATGTAGAATTGGCAGACAATAAGAGTAACTTTCATTTTCTTTCATCTGCTGATTGCATGTTTTCCTTTCTTTTAGTGGTTCAAGTGAGGCAGAACTTTAGAAATTAGAAACAGTAGGCAATGATAACAATCACGCGAGGGAATAATTTGAAAGTGAAATCCAGATGCATCATGAAATCTATCATGAGGTTCTCTCAGATCTAATGAGTGTGTGTTTGCGGCTTAATCTATGTGTGTAAACCATTACCCATATATATAACTCAAGTACCTACACCACTTGAGTAGTTTCCGATGATATTTCTAGAAGAACTAACGTTTTTATATGCATTATTATTAAAAAAAAACTAGATTCGTAGTATTCCTTAAACCCCACTCAGTTTAATAAACCCAAGTTTCCTAAAGTGCTGTGTGTTTTTTTACAATGTACCGATAAGCGTTAATTAAAATGTGTACCTATGAACTAGAACAAAGCTTGAGGTTATCACTGTTGTTTAAATGGTTTTTCCATCTAATTAAAATAATGTTCATTTATTACAAAATAACAATAGTTATTTGTATTATAATAAGTTATATTATCACGTTATGGTCCGCGAGCCAGCTACAGATTTTCAAAACCAATTTCAAATTGTAAAAAGGAAGCAATTGCAAAAATTGTAAAATGTTTCAGAGAGTTGTATCATGAAGCCTCGTGAACGTCAGTTGCAGTTCCGCCGGGGGGTTGAGGAGCAGCAGCCTCCCGCGCATGTAGAAAAAATACTATTTTTGGTCATTTCCCCAAGATTAAAAATTGTATCAAATTATAGTACCTATAAACCAAAACGCACCGTGTGTTTACTTGCAATACATGTTCACGAACGTCATTGACATTTCGTGCTGGGCTGCGTTGATGCCCCGACGGTATTCGTATTCGAAAATATTTGGTAAGTATATGATATATGGCCGGGAGGTTCCAAGTTCAATTTTTTTGATACTTTACAAAACTTTCTTTTCATTTTATGTCAATATAGTCCGTGGGCCCTGGAACATTTTTTTTAATGATTACCTACAAGCTAAAACTTAGCTGACCTATTCGTATTACTGAGTCGGACAAGTTTTTGCACGTGCCAAGTCTGAAATAGGCAGCATTTTTACTCCCCAGCCCTGCAAACATGTCGATTTAACGATACTATGTTTTTTAATTACCTACCAAAAAATTAAAATTAATAGCGGTAAATTGAAGAAATAATGCTTGTCGGACAAAATGGCCGCCACCGTTCCAGCGTCCGACAGCGCAAAGTGTCGAATTTTCATGGGTAGGTTTTTTTATTACCTACAAGCTAATACTTGGTGAATCGTCTCTTTTGTATATTGTAAGTCGCCAGGTACAAGTGTCCGAAAAATATTATGCATCTTGTACCGAGTCCGACGAGGTGAACATGTCGATTTTCGGGTAGTTATTTATTTATTACTTACATTAAATTTTTATTTTTTTTAGTTTTGTTATTTAGCAAAGAATATAGTAGGATATGTGTCCGACATAAAATGTGCAGCGTATGAGAATAAAAATAAAATAATCGAATTGCGAAAAAATACCCATCTTGGCCTTACTCAAAACTGCCGCTTAAATGCTAGTAAGTCCCTACAGTCCTTAACATATAGCTTGTATACGTATTTTATACGTGGTAATTGTAAAAAATGTTGTAAGTTTTATATAGGTACTGTATTGGTTTTACTTCTTTCATAAATATTTTATTAAGGATCGGTTATCGATTTACGTTTATCGATTGTCACATCTCTATCTTATTATCAGTCCAGTTTGACGCTGACGTACGTAAGCGTCATATTTTTATAAAATGATTACTATTATTGTAGGTATTTAGGTATTTTTATATTTGTACTATATTTACTTCAGTTGCGATAAAACTGGCACGTAAAGAATGAAAATGTAGGTAAAACAAAATAAAATTGTTAACATGACGTTTGTTCAAAGTTATTTCAGCGGTTTCGTAGCCATCTGTCACAGAGATTAAGCTATATTTTAAGGACTATAGGTGGCTATAATTAGTATTAAAACTATTGGGTATATTAGTTGAGTAATATTAAGTTCTTGGAATTCGAAAGCATCTTCGGCTTCTTTATCCAGCAGCCAGTCTTTCAACGGTCATCGTGAGAATTGCGAATCGTCTCATGGTCGTTTGTATTTTAATTGTTAATATTTAAATCATGAAGTGTTTTTATGTGAGTACGGATGATTCAGAGAATGAATAATTTTTTTTTATTCAACATTAATTTCTGTGTAAAAGGTAGCCTTTTCATTTTTTTAAAATACCTTCCCTTCAAATAACTACCCGAAAATCGACATTTTCACCGCGTCGGCCTCGGTGTAAGATGCATAATTTTTGTCGGACACTTGTACCTGGCGACTTACAATATGCAAAAGAGACGATTCACCAAGTATTAGCTTGTAGGTAATAAAAAACCTACCCATGAAAATTCGACACGTTGCGTGTGTCGGACGCTGGAACGGTGGCGGCTATTTTGTCCGACAAGCATTATTTTATCTTGTAATTAGAATAAAAATTTTTTGGTAGGTAATAAAAAACATACTATCTTTAAATCGACATGTTTGCAGGGCTGGGGTGTAAAAACGCTGCCTATTTCAAACTTCGCAGGTGCAAAAACTTGTCCGACTCAGTAATACGAATAGGTCGGCTAAGTTTTAGCTTGTAGGTAATCATTAAAAAAATTGTTCCAGGGCCCACGGACTAATAATCTTTCCCTTTTATATTTTTTTTTAAATTTTATTTTTTATAGTTTAGTGTTCCTGTTGATGTGCATTTCGTTCGAGATATACATAAAGGTAAACACATATAACTAGTGTTATTATATAGTAATAAAAAATATAACCCCCAATGAAGGACTGGGACCTAGTGACGGCGTCTCCCGATTACCGGGGCAGAGAAGGCGGTACGCTATCTTGTTTCGGAGCTTCACTAGAGTTCCGTCACTTTTCGCTTTTCTTCCAGGGTGACTGTGTAGCCAGAAATGCTGACTAGTCCCGCCGATGGGACCAGGTGAGGAGAAAAGTCTACTTTGGTATTTTGGATGTTGTCTGTTAGTAGTGGGAAAACACAGTCACACTCATCATTGGTATAGTTTATGTTATTATTACAGGAAAATATGTTACATGATAAAGTATTTATGTCACTTAAATGAAGTAATATTATACAATTGCCATCACACTACAGAGCTGGGTACTACAGTGTACGAAAATGTTCCAAAGGGCATTATTGGTTGTTATTGTGAACGCAGTGTTTAATTTAGGTGAGCTATTTAATATACCAATAATTTAAAAAAAATAGTTTAATTTGAAATATTTTTCTTTCTTTACTGGGCATTAAATATTTCAAATTGAACATTAATTGACATTGACTCTTAGCCTTTTTTAAGGCGGTTCAAACATATTTTTAGCTAAAACTCAGGACATTTTGATAGAAAACATAGTAAGTAAATGTAAATGTTGCAGTTTATAATAATTTAAAATATAGAGACTGTGCACTGTGTTAATTAATTTATTATTATGTGTTATTATGCATTCATAGAAAAACTTTTTCAGGTAGGTAAAATTTATTTTTAAATTGATGAACGTAGAATCAAGCGCCTACCTAGGTACCTATCCTAATTATGTGATGCTTGTAATTTCGATATTTCTGTCAAAAAGACGTAGCTTGCCGAACTCACCTTTTCAATTTCTAACCTTTTACGTTGGTCGAGGTTAGTGGAGTTGAGATGAAGTGAGTAATGGAGTTTTATAGATTATGAACTCTGAACTCGAGTAGTTTTAGTTACTCAAGCAAAAAATTAACAATCGTTTTAGTCTGCTCAATCTAGAAGTACAAGTTAAGCTGCTGGAAACCTTCACGGTTTCTTTTTTTTATAATATTAAAAAAAAACCTGAAAACCTTTAGTCATTTGTGCCTACATGTTCCAAAAATGGCTCTAACAGAGTATACTCCTTCTAGAAGTAAAAAATTGAGGTGATTTAAAATGAAATCTTTTCAAGAATAAGGTCGTAGATATACCTAAATAAGTACTTAGATCATAAAAAAATTAAATAGTGAACATTAACAGTAGAAAAATAGCTAAAGAAAGACTTGCCAAGCTGTTAACAAATAATATCGGTAAATTAATTTAATATTAAATTTCATGCTTTTCCTTTTTTTTTTTTATCGTGTGGAAACCCCCACGGGTCATCACCTCACCGGAGCTAACGGTAAAGTGGTATGTCGGAATCGAACCGACTAAAACCACACGGTGTTCCGTCACAAGTGGGTCTATTGCAGGGGAACCCGGGTATAGCCTAGGAAGGAGTCCTCCGGGAACCCCTGCAGAATGCTTTTCCTGCAAAAGTGACAAACTTTGTATATTAACTTACAACCCCTAAGGGGTTGGTAGGTCACCCTCTTAGGGGTAAAATAAAAAAAAACCCGATGTATTGTACATGTTCGTTTATTTGTAACCAGAAGCAGGTATATGAAATTTCGAGCTTATTCCTTCAATAGTGATGATATTTGCATAGTAACTTTTCAAGATACTTGCGCTTTAAATGTCCTAATTGTCCTCCTGATGCTAGTTATTCCTTAAATGAAATGAAATGAAACTTTAAATGAAATTAAATGAAACTTTATTTGCGGGAACAGGGTAACAAAGTTTCATTTCATTTTATTTAAAGTTTCATTTCATGCTTAGCAGGTAAAGCTTAGATACTTCAATATGAAATCGTTGGAACAACGCAGAACATCGTCTGATCAGTTGTTTTTATACAAAATCATACATTATTTGGCTAATGCGCCTCCATTGCTATCAGAAATTAATATAAATGTACCTAGGCGCAGCACAATTAGAACCAAACATGTAATAATAACTTTTACAAAATCGGTATCTAAAACGAACCTTGGTCATAATGCCAAACCGGTTGATAGCCCAATATAACAAAATTGATGTCTGCAAAAATATCTTCATTTTCGCGGACTCATTACCCCAATATCGTAAAAACGCTGTTGTCTAATTGCTGACGACGAATAACGGTTGTACGAGGTTAATCAACGGTCTCTCATTCTTTTCTCATTGTCAGTGGCGTAACTATATCATCTTAGGCCCGTGGCTAATTCATTGGATGTGTGTGTCTGACTCGGCCTTGGCCGTTATTTTCTTAAGGATGTGTTTAAAATCTTGATAATGGTATTTTACTAGGTTTATTAAATAAATAAATGTATTAAATTCAAAATAAATATTTTTTAAATACATTTCGTAATAATTTCCTCCTGTACTGTTCAGGGCCTTTGGTGCCCAGGGATCCCCTTGGCCCGGGCATTTTGCCCGCTCTGCCACCCTATTGTTACGCCACTGCTCAATGTTTTTCCTTTCCCCAATTTGGTTGTTTCATTCGCTAGCAAATCTTAATCTAATCAACATTGTATGTGTGTGTTTTTTTTTATTTAGAATATTAATATTTTTTGTGTCCTCATCTAGCATAACTCACAATGCGCGCAATCTGTCTGTTCGCGATAAACTGAAAAACTACTGAATGGATTTTCATGCAGTTTTCACTAATAGACATAGTGATTCATGAGGAAGTTTTAGGTGTATAATTTGTTAAGATTTTGTGTAAATTGATTGAAATATGTTGATGATTGTTGAAGATGTCTCTGCTACCCGTTCGAAGACGGGACGGGTTGCTAGTATTAAATAAATTAGTTATAAAAAAACACAGAAGTGAAAATGTTAATATCTTGGCCGAATTACTTCTCTGATTACAATCAAAGTTTTTATGAAATTGGTGTGTCCCTTTTTAAGTGACAAATTCACTGTAATCGACTCTTACTGAATTCTATTAGTGAATAAGTAGTTGAAAGAAGTATTTCTAAATATATAAATAAACTTGGAGCCCCTAATTGAACCTCTCAATGGTAAAAATTTTAAAAGCCGCCAAAATATAATATGTGCGTTTATCTCTAACCAGAAGTACGCGTATAAAATTTCATGTTTCTTACTTTAAATTTGCACCCTCATCCCACCGAGGTTTTCGGTGGGCCGGTGTGTCGGAATCGAACCGACTAAAACCACACGGTGTGCCGTAATGCGCCTTAAATAGGAGGGATCCGGGAACAGTTTTTATTAAGACATCCGGACCCCATCTGGCGCCTGCCCGCAAAAGCGCGGGCACCACCTCCGGGTAAAAAACCTTGAGAGGCTTTTTACCTCTTTCACGCCTAATTGAGATTAGGTGACGTCCAGGCACACGCAGACAACGCCTCCTCGCGGGGGGCCACTATTAAGTCCGATTGAAGGTCGTCCTCCCGGACCCTTTCCGCCGCCTCCTTCTGTGAAATGACTACCTCACAGAAGCTCGCGACCGCGACAAAATTCCTGTCGTTACCGGCCATGGAGCGTATGACGGCCGGTAGCGAGGGCCGGCGCTGCGTTGCCCAAGCAATGCAAACCGAGTGTTGAGCCGAGTCCTCACTGCAGTCGCAGTGGTGACAAGCGGGACTCAATTCCCTCCTAGCGACCGAGTGCAGGTACTTCCCGAAGCAGCCGTGCCCGGAAAGAATCTGCATCAATCGGAAGGAAAGGGTCCCGTGCTACCGCTCTGCAAGCGCCTCTACGGTGGCAAAGCCAGCACATGGAGCCTCCAGCCGAGACGACCAATGGACGAGCGGCTTAAGGCCATTCGCGTACCTCTTCGGGCGGGGGCCGACTACCACTTCCCGCCCAGAACTGAGCCGTTCGCCGATATACTTTGGCGAGCACTTCCGCCTCCAAATCCCACGGGGGTGTCCCGGCCAACGCGCGTTTGGCTCTAACCACCATAACCCTCTGAGGGCGCCAGAGGCGCGCCCTATTCTGGGCGGTCAGAGCCTCCGCCCACACCTGTGCACCGTACAGTGCCATTGACCGGACAACCCCGTGTGCGACCCACGTTACCTGTAAACTTTAAAAAAAAAACCACAATGTATAGATATTACATACGCAGTATACATAAGATTCTCGATTGATAGTCATTTATAACCCTTGCGAAAATTTAGACAAACAAGAATATGGCTGACCATAATGCTAATAAACCTAACAGTATTATTATTGACGTGTATTCTATTTACGTGTACGTATGTACGTAGCGAAATATTTCCTTCCTTCCGAATGCTCCTAGGTATCATATTATAATAATATGTTTTTTTTTATTTTATTTTGGGGTTTTGATCCAGTTAGGATATGTCAACCCCATCGTACCTTAATCCAAGGTGAACACAAAAGAAACTTAAAATTAATTACATCATCGGCGAACCACTGTGATCAGATGACATAATTTTTTGACTGCTGCTGACCTTGGGCAACTCATCACAGTTTGAATTAAACCCACATCCAAAAAATTTAATTTTAGTTCTCTTAGCAAAGCCTCACGTTCAATTTTGTTCCTGTCACAATCCATCAGCAAATGTTGCACATCTTCAATTTTATTACATACGGGACAGTTGGGCGAGTCACTTTTTTCATTAAATATGCAAATAAAATAATATGTTTATGTAATAATATTATACGTGCTAGAGATCGCGTGGTAGTCGAATTTCGACCATGGTTTATTTCATTGGCCAATATTACTTGACCTACCATTGTATAGGCTTTTGTACCATGACAGGCCAACATATATACTGGACACTTATAGCTTTATGTACCCGTTTTTACATTTGTTTAACCTTCTGGCAAATATGGTTTAAAATTTTAGCTTTCTGCACTTCTTCTAAATATAATCTGTAAATATTCCAAAATTCACGTTACTACGTATGCGAAATTTTCTTAAAAAGTGGTACAAAGAATTCTCTTCACGTATTAATATAATGATTATATAACTACATTGTATAGTCTAGTTTGTTGTTTTTTGTGGCAAAGAATTGTGTGCGTGTTTATCTTCGAGTGCGCTCATAGGATCATAAATTCTCAAGGTATATTCGCAGTAGCAGAAAAGGGTATGAAAACGTGTCCGATGGACAACAGACGACTAGAGGAATAAGTTATACCATTCCCTTTAAACCAATACATATTGAGAAAAGCAACACATATATTATTATATGTTATTCGTATGTGAGATGCTTAGTATCAGACACCAATAGGTGTGAAAGAAAGTGTTACAGAAAAGTGTTTTGTTTAGGAGCGTTATGTGTGGCCGATTTAGCTTGAATTTTCTTATTCTTTCTTTCATCGGAAAATTTCAAAACTGTACATACATTCGTTATTGAATAATATTACTAAAAGTCAAAACGACGGTGTCATAACTTTGACGTCAACATTCAAGAAACCGGCTCACCCCAAGATATGTAGGTGTAAACCAAAAATTAGTGCGTTTAGTCAAATAATATACAGTGAAAATATCCAGCTATGAATGTTTCGCATATAAGTAGATATAAACAAAATCCAAAACATTTCGCCACGCCTCGCGGGCGGCGCGCGGACTGCGAGTTTGCACCTCGCCGGCGACGCGTGGTAAAGCACGCTGCCAGCTAGCGGTAGCCTCAATTTCAGGCGGCGCCGTGCTGTAGCTGTGCCGTTGCAGTACCGTTATAGTGTACCTTTAACGTGCTCTCAGAGGCACGGAGGGGTTAAAAACACACAATGTGTTAAGAATGGCCACCCATCCTAAGACTGAGCTGGCTAGTATTACTGAACCTTGTAATGTGCTAACCGACTAGGTTACCACATTGTCATGAGCCCCTCTCAAAGAAAAAACTATTTTATTACCGCACCAAAATCTTATGTCAAATGCATTTCAATTATTCAATGAAATTAATCTTCCAATGAACTCGAACTGATTTGAGACCATTGTTAACTTGACAGCTCTGTTAGTTGAACAATATTATGATCAGTCTTTCAACAAGTACTTGTTAAGTATTTATGTATCTATTCACCCATTTCCCCTTTTCTTCTTTCTACTAAAAACTGCATCAGACTGAATGACAGTCTGATCCAGTTTTTTCAATTTATTCAACAAACATTCGGTTTTACTATCATACTTTAAATACTCTTAAGTAACTGCAATAGAAAACTGTTGTAAATCGATTTCTATCTGTTTTGAAGAGATCACGAAATGCCATTGTTAGATCTGTTTATTAAACAGACATGTTGAGTATATTCCTGACAGAGAATTTGTATGCACCTGTTTTTAGACCGTCTTATTTTTTTTTACTTTTTTGGTATTTAACTTGTATAAAACACTTGACATTGGCGGAATTCCTGCGCTGATTCTTGCGCGGGATAGAGTCCATAATAAAATAATATAAATATATATAGACCGTCTTGCATCTATTGCTTATACTTTAGTTTTTTCTTAGTTTTTAGAGCAAATCTAATACTATGTACATTTTCTGTTACAGCTGCATTGGATGCTTCTTCAGATCCTATGCACGTAAGTGATTTAACAATATCTTTTTATACCTGTCTAGCACTGCAGCAAACGACTTCTTAGACATTAATAGCAGTGACCTCAGAAACAAGTAGAGTCCCAAAGAAAGTTAGATCGTCTAAGAACTACCAAGTAAATTGATAAGAAAATATGACGAAGTTTGAAGACAAAAGTTAGAAAAAGAAATATACATGTATACTTATATATTATAAGTACCTGCTTGAGATAATGATTGTTGATTTTATATATTTTTAGGATCAAAAACTAGCTGCACTGGAAAAATGTCTCAACAATTTAAATACAGCAGTCGAGAACGATAAGTAAGGCACTAAATAATACATGATTTTTTTTAATTGAAGTAATTCTTTTTTTTAAAAGGTTAAGAACCACTGATTCATATAAATGTTATTGGCTTATTCATAAATTGGTTGATGATTGAAGATGATGAAGCCAATAACATTTATATAAATCAGTGGTTCTTAACCTTTTAGTCATGAGGGACTATTTAACATAATTTATATGTTGCCATGGACCACCCAGTTATTTTATTGGTTTGAAGGTATTAAACAGTACCGAAATGTAAATAAATATGCTATTGTTCTATCTAATCATAAATACACGCATAAAAATATTCAAAGCCCACAATATTATATTTTTTTGCGATAAACTCACATTACTAAGATTGCACACTCTTTCCTAACTTTTTAATTCTTGGTTTAGTGCGTACTACTCAAAGCCAAACGCATGTCGGCATTCAACCGATTTTGGTGTTTGTTTTTAAATGAAAAGCACCGAGAACCTCTGCTCGCATAGATATGTCGATCAAAATAAAGTTAGGTAACGTATTATAGCAATGTCTTGAAGTTTTGAGAATGAAATTGCCTTTTGGCTCTAAAAATCTTCAAAATTAATATCTGATTCGAATGTATTTTTTAAGTAACTGTGTGGTGCATTTCAATCAGTTCTTCTTGAATTTCATTAGGCACTCAGTAATGTTGACAATGAAAGGATTGCGGATCCGTTGCTGAATAGATTAAATGCTGAAATGCTGAAGCGATTAAATTCACTTTTTAAGTATTTCAAATGGAGTATAATGTTCAAGTGTATCTCAGCCTTATATATCCTATACCTATACCTATACCATCCTATACCTTCAATCTCAGCTACCTGTCCTTCAATAATTTGATTGAGTTGAAGTTTTTTCTTTCGACCTTGTTGAGCCATAACTCGATTTTAGCGATCACCCTAACGCCCTGATCTTTATACGCAAATATATAGCTCATGCCTTACAACTTCAAATATCCTGACCCTTGCAGTTGAAGATTCAATTTATTTAGTTGCGCGAAAAAATCGATCAAATAAGTAAAACGTATTTGAAATTCAAACTCACAGAACTGATCAAGGAAATCTTTGTTTTCTTTGTTCGTTAAGAATATTTTTACTTCCTGTCTTAGTTCGTACAACCTCGACATGCATGTTTCCTTTGGATAGCCAACGCACTTCCGTGAGGAAAAGCAAAGTTTCGTGTGCAGAGTTCATATCAGAACACAATTGCTTGAAGAGACGAGTATTGAGTGTATTTTTCATGAAGTTAACTACTTTTATGGCTGTTGTCATCATCAAAGCAAAGCATTTTGGAAGCGTTTTGGCAGCCAATGATTGACGATGAATAACGCAGTGCGCAAGCATAGCAGGGGCACCGTCCGGCCCGTACAAAACCCCACAAGCCTTCTCCACATAAGTCCATATTCGTCCGTTTCTCCATATACTGACTTATTACATATATAACATATGTATCTTGCAACGTCGTTTCAAGTTCTTGAGAAAATAGTATCACCAGACCAAATCTACAGTAACACGATTAGCGCAAAGACATAGGAACAACCACAATACTTTAACAAGCATTTTTTCGTTAGATAGAGCGTCCGCAGGGTACAAAATTGTCCGAAATTTGTATTATTTCGTACTTTGGGATAATGAAACGAAATCTTTAGCACACGTCCCCGTATGATTGTAAACATCGTGTCGCTAACATATTCAAATTAAAAAAATATATGTTAACCTCTTTCTGCTCTATACTTTTAATTATTTTACAAGCTTTGCTTTTATCAATAAAAGAAATAGGATACAGTTTTTCCCTACCTTGGATGAAGGTTTACTTCAGTCAATAATTTATTTAATGCTATTATTATTCTTTTGTAGGAACATTCAAGAAATATTTAATTTAGGTCGAATAACAACATGGGTCACCACTAACCAGCACCTACTAATACATGATTTAATAAAATTATTTACAAAACTGTAACAAGTGTGCTCATCGTTTTCAGAATAATATGTCACAATGTTACAGACTTCGAGAATGAGATAATATCATTTAAGGACCACTTATCCAAAACGCATGGGAACAAGACAGTCAATGAAAATCGAGAATACATAAAAACCATTATCGCCGCCTTAATGGATAAAGATTACGAACGTAAATAATTGAAACTTTTTAAAATACACTGCTTGACTACTATGACTACTAATATAGACGTAACCTTTATAAATAAGAAATGAAAACCGTACTCAAAAACTACTTTAATTTCACCGATTTAACCATTGATCAAATATTTAAATGATAGTAGGATTTAACTGACATATATTATATTCTAAATATTATTTATACTCTGTCTTCGTTTATAATGCGATTCAAATAAGAATAGGACTGACTTTGCGCCATATTATGATGTCAATAATGTCACAGCACTCATAGCTGTCAATTCGAGTCAGATATTTTTGAAATAATCAATTTATTTACAAAAAAAAACATGAAAATTTTTATCAAATATTTTTTCTATTTAAATTAAGTGAAACGACTACAAAACGCTTAATGTGTCCAGTATATGTTGACCTGTCATGTTAGGAAAGTCTATACAATGACTGTTCAAGTTATACTAGTCAATGAAATAAACATATCGACCAACAGGCGATCCCTAGTTATTTTAAATATTATGAAATCAATAGATTCGCTAATACTATAGCTAATAAAAACTAAAGTAAAAAATTTTTCAATATTATGCAAATTAGTTGAATGCAAACCGTACTTTCCAAGTGACAGTTGACAGATTAAGATCATTGAAGTTCCTATTCTTATTTAAACCGCATTGTATTTTATATTCGAAAGTTCAATAAGTAGTCGATTAGTGAAGACCTAATAATACGAGTACGTTGCCGATTCAATTAAAAAAGTTATCGTTTTTATTTAAGTATTAATGTATTGTTTTTAATGCATAGTCAAAAAATATATAACAGAAATTAAGAATATTAACTGGCAACTGAGTATGAGGTATGTTTGAAATACATATAGGCATTGACCTCTATTATACAAGTACGCTGGACTGCATACGTCGTTATTAAACTGAAGCCATTTGATTTTCGCCATTTTGGCGCTGATAACAGTGTGAACGTCCGCGGAACTAATATTAGGGATGAGACATAACTCGTGGTGTAATTTCCTACTTTATAATATGTTTATTTACGAGGCATAAAAATAATTTTACGAAGCTATTAATACTTTATTAGCATTTAATTAACAAAACAACTTTACAAACAATTTTTAAGTTCATTAACACTTAGAATTTCACCTATGTAAATATGATAATTCACTTATATATCAATTATTTATAACCAACAATATATTAATATGCATATATGTATATATATTTAAGTATGTATGTTTAAAAACACCCACACTTACACCCAAGCTTACACACCATACACGCACGCTTATTATTATTATATTCTTTTATGCTACTTGTTTATAGTTAAAAAACTGATATTGTGTATGGGGGTCCTGGTGCTCTAAAATACAGACTTCGGCCTAGTTTAGACACCAGATCTCCCACAAATTACTTGGAATGCCCTGATTTTAAATGTTTTTTTTTTTAACTATGATAAGCTGTAATCTGTGGAGATAAATAAAAATATATTTATTATTAAAAAAAAAGAATGAATAAAAATACTTATATTTGTTGTCACTGGCGAGCCCAAATGATTCGTTTTGCTTAAAATTCAACGAAATTTTACCGTCCGTAAGTAAAACGAATCGTTTTTTGTTTATTGGAACGCGGCATTAGTGAGTGTGTCAGAGTGTGGGGAAATCTGAAAGTATAAAGCAAACAAGTAAAATAGAATACCGTTGTAAATAGCGAGTTATAGATGCTAGGGTTTATTTTTACGATTTAGAAATAATAATGAAGATAATAATGAGAAATAATTATTAAGAAATTTATCGACACATTATCGATATGGAATAATTTTACAAAATACACAAACTCTCATTATATAAATGTTTTCTATATATATATATATATATATATATATATATAAATTGTTTAAGACCTAATAATTGGGCTTTTGATTAATTTTTTTTTGTAATAAATAGAATGATCATTATATAACTTATAAGGAAAAACTATTTATAGATATTTTTTTCGCTATAATTAAAAAGTTATTTCTAATTATAAATAAATGTTTGCACCCAGTACCAAAAACACGCCGACACCTACCGAACAAACCCGAGCGCGTGTGACGTCATAATGTAAATTTGTACTCATGGTAGCAGACAGCTGGTTGGCTGATACATGCCGCATTCCAATCGTCGAATTTTCAATGAAAATTTTACCGTCCGTAAGCAAAACGAATCGTTTCTTGTTTATTGGAACGCAGCAACAGTGTTTTGATAGTATAGAAGACGTTGACAGTGTCTGTCGTGACATTCCTTTAACATCATGACGTGGTGATTAATCGTGACTCAACGTAGTCTCGTGATTCTTTTTATAATTTTATCAATTTTGAATTGTATATAATTAATTAAAAAACAACAAAATTTAGTTTTTCGCATCGACTATTAATATAATTTATGACAAAGTTTTATAATACATAAATAAATCGATAGGCAATCCAATTGTCCTAATTAATATCCTTTTTTTAAGGCGGACAAAAAAAAAATTATTAATGACTGGTTCAATAAAGTACTTATTACAGATGTACGTAAAGTTAATATAGCCAAGGCGCAGGAATGTGTAAGAAGCCGATATGAATTTTCAGAAACCCTAACGCTTAAGATGAGGCTTTTCAATAAGAATCATAAAATAAATCGAAAAGTAAGTATACGAAGGCCAACTAGAAAATGTAATTATATTAATGTTTGATCTTATTTTTAGTTTGATAAATCATCAGAAATAACGGAAAATAAAAAACTCTCCCCCACACGAGCATCAAGACTAAACAGACAGTTTATAAAAAAAATACCTTGTTAACTTTCATTCTATACGATTCTGTTTTCATCGAGATCAGCAGATGGTGCTTGGCAAAGTTTTTACTTCTGCGGCAAAAATTTGTTCATTTGTTTTTTTTTTCTACATCGTGGAACTTCCGATGCAGGATGCAGCTTCCATTCCGATGTTCTCAGCAGGACAGCATCGTATTCATAGTTAGATGTGTAAAACTTGTCTTAATCGCGGCAATATCGAAATCTTTTTGTTTACTATTTAAACATTAAACTATACCGGACGGTTTAAGCAATAGATCACTTAAAGATTCATTCAATCAGCCTACTATAGTCCACTGCAGGACATAGGGTTCTCCCAGTGCGATTAAAGTTTACATGAACCTAAAAGCGTCTTGCATCTTAACGCATCTACAAAAAATATTCCTTACAAAATTAGTGAGGCTTCTTTCATACCTCGATATCGTCTGCCGCCCGATGCCTCATTTACAGTCCATTTGGTCCTCGTATCGATCAAGACCCAGATGAAGTATCTGGACACAGTGATTAATTCCACTTTGACGGAGCATATCTGTTTGTTCGTAAGATGCACTGATCTGTGAGAAATCTGCAAAGAAAAGAGTCTGCAACAGGGAACGTTTTCAGAGAGCCGAGCCCCTCGTGACGATCAGGATGATACTTACGATCCATTTACTACCGAAAAAACTCGCGGGAAGCGAGATGCCACTATGGCAAAATCATTGCTTGAATGGCCTGTTGGTCTAGTGGTGATGATCCCGACTGTTGAGCCAGAGGGAGTGGGTTCTATTCCCACCCAGGACAAATATGTAATTAATCTATAATATGTCATGTATGTATTTAGAAATATATAAGCGTGTTTATCAGCAGTCTGGTTACCATAGTACAGACTCTGTCTAGTTTTAGAAACGACTAGTTTAAGTTACGACTCATTGAGTCAATTGTGCCGCCCAGGCGGAAAATTTTACAGAACGGTCATGTAAATTGGTCATCGTCAAGTAGTAAGGGCGGCTCCACGTTGGCCTTACCTTTGAACTGACGCAGTGCTTGGAGAGAATTGAGCTCCGCCTTCCACTGGCTCGGCGAGCGCTAGGCCCTCGCTGCAGTAGTCGGAGCAGATCTCCCATCTACCGGTACCAGCCATCGAAGGCTGCGAACGTTTTCCGCGGTTACGTCGTTCTGCGACGACAAAAGACTAGAACAGACAACGGACACGGTTCCACTTAGACTTTGGATCTATTTATTACACCCCCTTGGTTACAGGATTTATTGTTCAAATGTGAAGTTTTCCGACCAAGGGAGTACCTCCATACTATATATAGAAAATTTTAGCCTGTTGCACTGCTTCTACTGTAAAATGTTGTGTTCAGATCGGTGTGCTTGTTACAGGCAAATTAAAACTTTTTTAAGGTTCTTCTCATTGACCTAGAATCATACAATTTGATAAGAAGTTAGTGATATCACTGTTATAAACAAATGAAAACTTTTTATTTACAGAGGATTTCGTGCAATGATTTAAAAAAAATATACGCATGTATCCTGAAGAATGTGTTATCTGGGAGTGACAATACAACGATTGCATTTTATAAACAAATTATGGATGAGCAGGCAAAAGCATGCTCGGAAGTAGCGGTGAGTACAATTTATTATTCTGCTAACTATAGGAGGTAGGGCATCATGTTTGGTTTCTGATTGGAGCCATCAGAGTGATTAAGAGATTTTTACACGCATTTAATTGGCTTAAAGAAACAACGCACTTAAAAGTCACTGACAAAAATTGATTCAAAAACTGCAAAACATCATTGTATTTTTTTCGAATTCTCTTACCTCAGGACTCGAAGAATGACGCCTCTAAGACTTCAAGGAAACTCTTCAAAGCATCTGGAAATGTGGCCGTAGGTTTTAAAGCTGATATTTACATTTAAGCGATCCAGTTTTCGTACATCTGCAGTCAAGGACCCCGTGGAAGACTCTCCATTCTTCCAAACCACACCACAAGCGACGTCTAGCTACATTATCAAGTAATTAACAAGCAAGTTGTCCGACATCAAAGTGAATCTAAAATGCATGCGTCTCTATATTACGTTTTTAGACTTCAGGTGCACCACTGAAGTATTACAAATACGACTACAGTATAGTTTCAATTTGAAAAAATACAATCTTATGTAGACAATCACTCACTCATAAACTGAGGGCTACTATGTCTAGATTATACAAACATACAAGCGCGCTAATTAATACATAAATATATATTGGTAATTTCAAAACCTATTGATAATAAATTAGGTTCATGATGTTCCTTCTAACGATCAAAATAAGGAGTTATATTGTTGTGATACCTCTACAATTAATGGTTTGTACTTTTGACACCTATATAGAAAATTGAATAACTTTATTATCTGTTATATCCAGCAATACACAATATTTTCAAATAAATAACCAAGACATAAACTGACTTTGATTTAATTATTACCTCTTATACCTGTTAATTTCAAATGTCAACATTAAAGCATTTTAAACAAAAATAATAACGCGTGAGGTGTCTTTGGGACACCCGGTTCGAACGAAGTTCCTTTCGCTATAAATATTTGATCAATTGAATAAATTGTATCAAAATATAGTGAATATTGTAAAAACCCGATATTTAATTGCTCCATCTGTGAAAGTTGCCCTAATATACGGATAATTAGTTTAAAAACTTTGATTTTATACTTATCTAGATGACATTGACAGAACGGCGCTAATAACGTCAGTTGACCTTTATTAGCGCTTGTATACTAATTATCCGTATATTAGGGCAACTTTCACAGATGGCGCAAGTTTAATATCGGGTTTTCACAATATATTCTATATTTTTGATTACTAATCCAAAAATAGAAAAAATAAACACCGGACAATTGTGAGTCTGACTCGCGCACCGAGGGTTCCGTAAGCAAACAAACTTATATGTAGATAGTACATTCATGTCGATGGGACTTCGGACATCATCTTCGGAGTCTGGCCCCTAAACTCATAGGGACGGCGGCTGCGCTTTCGCGGCTGCTACCTAACTTAAGGGGGCCCGACACCTCCTGTAGGAGACTCTATATCCGAATCGTGCGGTCAATGGCCCTATATGGGGCCCCAATCTGGGCTGAAAACTTAACGGCCAGCAATGCCGCGATACTGCGGCGCCCGCAACGAGTGATGGCCGTCAGAATTATTAGAGGATACCGCATGGTGTCCTTCGAAGCGGCGAGTCTCCTAGCCGGGACTTTACCATGGGACCTGGAAGCGAGAAATCTTGCGTCGCTATACAACTGGCGCAAGGAGGCGCTGGAGAGGGGCCTGAGACACATGCCTTGTGAAATCAAGGCACAACGGTCCCATCTTCACCAGGTCTCAATGGTCGAGTGGAAAGAACGACTTGAGCGACCGAGCGCAGGGCACGCCACAATTGTGGCGGTAAGACCCGTCATGGAGGATTGGCTAGAAAGGCGACTTGGCAGCCTCTCCTACCGGCTGACGCAGATACTCACTAGACACGGCTGTTTCGGTAAGTACCTGTGTCGTATAGGCTGGGAGGCAACATCTGCGTGCCACCACTGCGGAGGCAGTCGCGAGGACACTGCACTCCACACCTTAGGGGAGTGCTCAGCGTGGATGCAATAGCGCCACGACCTCGCGGCGGCTATCGGTGTGGGAAGCCTCTCGCTGGAGACCATGGTTCTGTCCAGGATCCAAAGTGAGAGTGCGTGGAATTCTGCAGCCTCATTTTGCGAGGACGTGATGATGGCTAAAGAGGGGGTGGAAATGGTACGGGAGAGAACGAGTACTCTCCCGTCCCGCAGTAGACGCACCAGGTGCCGGACATTCATTTCAAGAATCAATTCTCGAAGACTTTTACCTATCATTTCTGAAAGACAAACTTAACTTTGCAGTTTTAAAAATACTCTCCGATACATCGATAAGTCAACTTTCCAACCGCAAAATATAAGTTTGTAATCGGAAAAACTTTTTTTTTCTGATAAAACAACAAATTAAAGACTTTCCGATTCTCTCCTTTACTTTTTCTGGGAGACCTTGCTTCTTACCTAATTGCATGATTCTAGGTCAATGGGAAGTACCATATAGGTTTTGATTTCCATTTGCAATATTCAAATTTAGTTAAGTCTAAGACTTAAATGACTGTATCTTTTGGTTGCGTTAACTTCGAAGCTTGAAGATTTTTACAGCTGTAAGAAACAGCAGAGTATTCGATGTTAATTTCTACTTGATACCTAAAAGGGTTCCTGAGAAATATTGTGTTGAAAGACAGACGAACTACCAAGTGCTCCTATAAGTTATATCCTTTTTACCTTTTGAGGAATGAAACCCTAAATGAAGAAAAATACAGTGTCGGTAGTAGAATTAATAAGGAACGAGTAGGGTATTACTCTATACATTGAGCGGAATCGTGTTCGTGTTTGAGACCCATATTCAGCTCAATCTCATATGAAAATGGTGTGTCATATACATAAATCCTGTAAAAAGCCTACAGTGCCTATGTGTGCCTACTTTCTGCATTAAAAGACTTTAAAATATCCCTTACTTAATCGTAGAATTTTTAATTTATATTAAATAATATTAAATAAATAAAGAGAATAATGATAATAATAAGTTTTTTATTTCCTTAGTATACAACATTTAGACAATTACATAGTTCAATGTCAATGTCTGTGAAAAACGACTTAAAGTTCGTAATTTAACTTTGATGATTCGTTCGTATTTAAATAAAATGGCTACGAGGTGCAATTAGACACTTACGCACAGAAAAGTCTTGATAATTATTTAGTTACTGTTTGTAATTAGGAGTGTTTGTAATTTACAGAATGCAAAATATAGAAAGTGATTAATTTAGCAATAAGCTGTATCCTCAATTACTGAATAGCAACCACGGAGACGAAACCATATATTTTTATGCTACCTCATATTTCATTTACGTTACATTTGTAATCATTTGCTTTGTTAATTACTTACTTGTGTATGATATCTAATCGTTATTATGAAAAACCAACCATTGTTTTAAAGTTAAAAACAACTTTAATGAGTGTTAGTCTTAAAGCTATTTTTTCCTTGTGTCGTCGTATATATACTGAGAAGAAATAGTGTATACTTATATTTGCGTTTTAGTTTTTAAAAGCAGCAGAATTTACCAGTCAACGTAAAAATGATTATTTTAGCAATGTTATCTTTGGGTAAGTGTGAAAAGTCCTTTTTAAATTCAAAATGTGTTTTTGAACTTTTTAAATAATTATTTGTAACTGCTGTTAAATTTTTTCCTACAATAGTTACTGTAGCTGTACCAACTTTGATCACAAAATGTGGTTTTTATTTTTATAATTACTTAGTGGGGAGTAAGTTTCGCTTAATCTATGCTAGTTTTTAATTTTATTATCACTACACAAAGAAATGTACCTGGTCTGTACAAAAAAAACAGTTTCTTTAACTTTGTTAAACAAGGAGAAGATTCTTTATTCAGCTATTCGTTGTGTTCGTTCGTAAGTAGTATAAATCTTCTTCGTTCGTATAAATGTCATCGCTTTCGTAGACAATGTGAGTTTCATAGCTATTTTGTAAAGTGGTACGAAGGTGCGGTGCTTTCAAAACTAGCTATTTATTGTTTAAGTACAGGTTACAACCTGCTTTGTTCTAAAAGGGCTATAATTAAATGTCTTCAGCGATGTTGGCGAACGGTTACCACCTTGACAACCAGCCTACCTCGCCGACGAAGATAAACATACTTCGGCTGATGTGTGAACATAACGGTGCTAACTACACCGCCATCGAGGTTAGTAATCCTAACCCTTACTAAAATTGTTATTGCGAATGTGAGTTTGTTTATTTGTTACGCTTTCACTCCTTGCCCATTAATACCCGGTTCCTATAATCAAGAAACGATTCGTTTTACTTACGGACGGTAAAATTTACGTTGAAAATTGATTATAGGAACCGGGCATTAACCGTTCGTCATGAAATTTTGCGTACACGTTGTCAGGGGTACAGAAAGGGTCATAGGGTACCTTTAATCCAGATTTAAAGTATTGTTCCCGAAAGATATAGAGGTACATGCTTATCTAAATAATAATATATACAAGCGCGAAACGCTTGGTGAAGAAGAATCATATTTTGACCACACCGTTATCGGAAGTCTGTTTAGCTAATATGCTTAAAAATATTCCTCGTTCCTATCTGTTAATATTGAATTTCTGCACCCACTGGTATATACTGTCACCCTTTGATGTTTAGCAGATTTTACAAGGATATGCTGATTGTTATCTATCCAGTTACATACTTCGCAATTAGGCGAATAAACCAGCAACGAAAGCAAATCAAAATATTATTTAAATTTACTGAATTAAAAAATATATACATATTTTTATTTAAAAACTTCCTGCAGTTTACAATGCACGAGGCGGACTTAATGCCACATGGGATTATCTACCAGTCAACCTTTGGATAAACATATATACAAATAAATACTATATATAGATACAAAATATACCTATAGTTATGAGGTTATGATGATATTTCTGCCAACTGTTTCCTGTAAAATTTACAGACCTTTGCTTTAAACGTGTCTCTTTTAGTGGACATCCTAATCTTAGGAGGGAGCGCATTCTATAGTAAAATAGAATGGATAGCGAATGAAGAGTGAATAAGAGAAGAAGTGTGTGTAGGGCATAGGATTATTTGTGGAGCAAAGATCTCTGTCATGGTTGGAACATATAAGTTGAAGATGTGAGGTCAGATAAGTGGGGGCTGTAGGATTATTAAGTAGAGAATAAAGTGTAGTCAAAGCACGTAGGCTACGACGCTGACGTATAGGTAACCATGACAGTTGGGAACGATAAATAGACACATGGTCGTACTTACGAAGATTGAAAATGAACCGAATGCAATTATTGAGAAGTCGGTCAAGTTTTTTGAGTAGATCTGCATTCACGTCGAGATAGCATACATTACCGTAATCGAGGATAGAGAAGATCAAGGACTGTACAAGTTTCAACTTAGTGCTGGTCGGGAGAAGGTTTTTAAGTCGATAGAGTGATCGCAAGGTCCCGGTGACTTTTTGACTGACGTTCGCAATGTGAGGTTGCCAGGACAGAGTAGAGTCAATCCATAAGCCGAAGTCTTTGACAGATGAGTTAATTGGTAAAATGAATCGCTTGTAAACCACGGCGGGCAGTATTGAAGTGTCCATTCTGCCAACCTATCGTGGACTGCCCATTATAATTGCTTGGCATTTGGACGGATTAACACATACTCCAAAACGCTCAGATCAGTTTTTGATGGCCTCCGAATCATGGTTCACATTGTGGATTGCTTCTGGCAAATTATCCAGCCTGGCCTGAGAATAAATTTGAAGGTCGTCCGCATACAAATGATATGCACACTGAAGTTCGAGAGTAATGAGATTGATAAACATCGAAATTTATAATGAAGACAGAATGCCACCTTGTGGAACACCAGTGTCAAGATCACACCAACTTGATGATGATTCATCGATGCGGACTGACTGTTGACGTCCAGTAAGATAAGATGAAAACCATTCCAGTGCGTCAGAGAGACTATATAATGAGTGAGGATAGATACTAGGATATCGTGGTTTACGGTATTGAACGCATTAGAGAAGTCGATTAGGACTAAAACGGTTAGTTTTGCATCTACCACGCCACTCCTGACATCGCTAGTCATTTTAAGCATAGCAGTAAACGTGCTATGCCCCAGGTCTGAATCCCGATTGATATGGACTGAGGACATTATTATGAAGGATAAACTTGGAGAGCTGTTTCTGAGCACAGGCCTCGAGAACTTTGGATAGGAAAGGGAGGATTGATATGGGTCGGAAATGATTAGGAAGGGAAGGATTAGGTATCTTCGGAAGAACGTAAGCCTTGCGCCATATGGCTGGGCAGAGTCCGGAGTCAAGCGAAAAATTTACTATGTGGGTAATTACGGGCAGAAGCTGGTCTAAAATGGTAACTATCATGAACCGATTTATATCGTCCTAGCAATATTTCACCTTTTAAAACTCGACAACCGGAATTCAGGACTGACTTTTTTGCAGACAACCCAATACCACCGTGTTCGTAATGAAATAATTTTTATTTTAAATTAATTTTAATTCATTAACCAGACCAGTGCAAGTTACTAGTATCGATATACCTGCCTACCCAAGCGTTGTGACGGGAAAAAAATTGTCAATCTAACGTTTACATATTCTATAGGCTTCATATTTTTGATTGGTATGGAATTTCTATTATCCAAACCAGTGAAATATTTAATTATTTTTTTTAATTGTCAATTGAAATAAAACTATTTTTAACGGATACTATCGCGATTTATTTGGTGTTATTTTACTATTTACACTGATCCCGACGTTTTAGTTGCTTTTCAATTAATCATATTCTGGGCTGATTTTTTTTTGTCAACCCATTTGCAGTATATTTATTGATATATTTAATTTGATATAAATACTTTTCATCCATTAAATAGCTCGGTGAAAGTCGTTGTATACTGGGATCCTATACTATTAGATGAACAGTTTTTAATCTTAAGACGTCTACCGCTTAAAAACACCACAAAAAATTACATATTTTTGCCAACGTTTCATTAATATAAGACTTTTATTACTTTGTCTATTAATATCTATGTAGTTGTTATGTATTGCTTCACTGCCGGTTTTCTGTGTGGTCGTGGTAACACTCCGGTCGAGCCGGCCCATACGTGTCGGAGCATGAGCCTCTCCCACGATAGAACTGATTTGAACTCCATGATGATGTTTTAAGATTATCAGCATTTTCTTCTATGCTCTTCTATATTCTCTTGACTCATGACTTTTTATCAAAATCAAATACGTGATTTGAAAGAACAATGACCATGTTTGTATGGAATTCCGTCTTAAGTTGTTGCACAATAAATCTTTATTTATTATAGACTACACTTTATAAATTATATTATCAAATAAAAGTGTTCATTTTCCCACAAATCCCCAGTGTGGTCCCTCGGTGCACACGTACATATCCTGACTAGAATTTCCTTTTTTGCTAAATATATTTAAAATGCAAGGCAAGGAGTAAATTCCATTCATAAAAAAGAAACAAATCTGGTGAATTTAAGTAATTATAATACAATGAATATGGGCAATACCCCGACATTTTTTTGATTATACAAGAATGACCGTTTATGCATTTGATTATATACGATTGTATATCGAAGAAAATATAAAAGTACAAAGGTATGCTGAAAAAAGAAAATAAACGAATGGACAGAGCACACCAGTATTTTTGTTTCAGTCTGCCTTTGCGAATTTTGTTCACTGCGTGGAAGTTGACTTTGAAGTAAAAATGTTAGAAACAGAATTTACAGATGCCTATATGTATGGTAGCTATGATGCCTATAACAAAGTCGTTAAAAAGTAAGTAATCGATGTTTTTTTTCCCTTGACCGACACAGGTTTATATACCTTATGGATCTAAGAACTCCTAATTAAGTTAAACCAATTAAGTCACTATTGATTTTTCGAATGTGTATGTTTGCCTTTCATTAAGAATGTATACACATACATATATGTACACGACAGTAGACAACAATGAATCGAATTTAATTTATATAAAGTATTACAGAAGGGTGTGATGTTGAGGTCGTATAGGAAATGTTACTAAAACTTGCAACTTTAAGGATTTGAATTTGTAAGGCTGTAAACTTAATAATTTATCAATAAAGCTTAACACGGATAACACGCTGCTTTTAAATGCTCACTTATAATAAAAAGAAATGGTTTATTTTGTTCAGGCTAACTTAACTGTACATTACTATAAAAATACTGTTTCGTATTTCACGTTTCCGATTCTGTGGTTTCATGTTTTTGTTTTGTTCATGGAACACCGTATTTAATATCTGGCACTATTTAAGGTATTGTCTTAAGACCCCAGTGCTAAAAGCTTGCCATCATAAACTGATGGAAGCCGTGGCTCCTTGTCTAGAGGAAGATTTTATAACGGTCTCCAACAATGTAAACGACCAAATCCTAGACTACTTGTGCGAGAGCGATGGTAACATAATAACAAGTAAGTGAATCCGTTGTATTGTAGACTTGGTTGGTTGAGAACGTAATGTAGTATGGCTGCACTCTTCCAACACCTTAAGCCATAAAGAAATGCACAAGAGAACTATGTATGTTGCTTATAAATGTACAAAATTTACCTATCTTTAGTAGAAATCAACAACCTTGCTCGCATTAGTTTGTTAAATATATACGGTTTAATCACGTGTGCATTTTGGAGATACCCGACCAGTTTCGGTTCCGACGCAGGTCTTATATCAAGGTATAAAATGTCCACGTCCAACCTGCAACGTTTGTCCCAGGCGCCACTCTGAAATTTACAGATAAAGCGATTTTTTTGACGTTTGGAGGGTGACACACACGTGAATCTAATAAATTTAAATAACTGTAAAAGACGCCTTAAGTTTAACATTAAATATATTTAAAAATTACATTTATCTTATATTATTTTTATTCAGCGTTCTTCATGGAGGATGGTCTCCAGTGCTTCCTAGACAAAAGCTATGAGATAAAGATGTGTGTCGAAAGTTCTTGGAACTCGATCCTGTACATGGAGCAGAACAGAACTCACCTAAACGTGAGAACTCTTTCAGTAACTGTAAGTTATGTAGCACCCAACTCTAGCTATATTTATACAGATCACATATAGTGCAGGCTTAATCTCCACAGAGATCTGACAAAGTATGTTACTCACTCACATACTGCCTCAAATATTTTATTGACGGGTCTGTTGGTGTAATAGTTAGTGATCCTGACTGCTTAGCCAGAGGTCGTGGGTTTGATTCCCACCCAGGAAAAATAATTGTGTGATAAGCACGATCATTTGTTCTGTGTCTGGGTGTAAGTTATCTATAATATGCATGCATTTAGTACGTTTATCGGCAGTCGGGTTACCATAGTACAGGCTCAAGTTATTATTAATTATATACCTCTTTGATTGACGTGCAGACACAATAAATGACAATTAGTGTCACGTAGCGGTAAAGGCTTACTCACCTATTAGTAAAATATTGCCATGGTTTTAACTTGGGACACATCGAACGAATAGATTTTATTAATAGCATAACCTAAACGTGAGAGGAAAGTTATTTTATATGGGGGCACGACAATGCCCCGCCAAGTCGAGCTACTATGTCATCATATTCTATATAAAATATATGAATTTGTAGGAATTAAGTAGTTCCTTGCCTTACATACCATAAAAGTTCAAAGACTTTACTGTTCACTGTTGATCGTCATGACTTGTTCTCTCATTTCTCCTTTTTTCCTCCTTTATTTTAGGTTCTTTGCCGAGATAGTTTTAGGATCTTAGTGAAGTAAAAAGTCTTTACGATAAATGAAGTTTATTTTTTTGTGGGAATAGTAATATCACCAACAATTGAAAATAGAATTTCACACCGAGTAATTATTACTTGCACTCATGTTTTAATTTTATATCTACAGCAAAGTTACCGCGTGTATGATGACCTCCTAAACTGTATTCTTCGAAGCGTGGAAACTTGTCACAGTCCCACACCCTCTAGGATTGTTAAGAGGGTTTCTCAAATTATACAACAGAGTATCGTCCAAGAGGTAAGTCTTCTTTGTATAAGTATACTCAATATTTACATTTGTCACTATTTATAATAAATAAGTCTAATCTAAACATAATTAATATCAGTCGCTGCACAATAATGCCCTTTTCCAGCAATAATCCCTACTAATATAATAAATCTCTGGTGCTTGTGTTATGTTTTGTGTGTTTTTGTATTTATCAATAAAAATAAATAAAATTGAAGTGTCTGTTTGTAATGTTAAAATAATAGTAATCTCGCACAGTTATTTGCACGATACCAATGCCTAATAATCAGTTTTTTTTAAATTTTTGTCTGTCTGTTTATTCCGGCTAATCTCCGGAACGGGTGGACCGATTTTTCAAGGGTGGTGTTATAAGGAGTAACTTAGGCTACTTTTATTTTGGAACATGAATTACGGTTCCTTGGAAAATATAAAAATATGTACACGCGAGCAACGCCGCGCAAGAACTGCTACGGCTAACTAAAACCACAGACACAGTTTAATCTCCGTTTAACTAGTCGTCATACGTTAGGCAGCTACAGGTTTAGACAAGTGGCTTCTTATTTTCTATAACGACAGTAGAACAGAAATGTTTATGTATGGGATTGACAGCTAAAGAAATATCCCGTGACAACGAAAGAAACTTTGAAACGGTAATCAAGTGACACTTTTGATAAACGCTTTCGGTATGAAGCGTTCGTTACGGAGCAAACTTCTACACCTTGTAGAAAACGAAACAAATAGCGAGTTTAACAATGTGCTGCTAATTGACTTAGTGCTATTCGTTCAAATTACAACAATGCATTCCTTGCAACTTTTGTAGGCTGTTCATAACGAGGAATTATGCTTGCAATAAACTTAAAACACTAGGTACACGAAATTCACTTTTCCAACTCTGAAAACTATTAACTATTAGGAGGATCAATTAATTCCGTGAGGTGGTATTGGCTATTTTTTTGGCCTTCCCCGTGATAAGATGTAAGATGTGTAGTTGTGGCCTAACTTCCTAATTAATCTCACGTAAGATTTTTAAAGTGCGTATTTTTGTGTAAATGAGTAATATGTGCTTGATGATGTAAGTTTTATTTAAAAAAATACTTAATTTGCTTAAATATTTTTATTTAAGACTTGTGTACACTAGTATTTAAAACATAACGTGGTCTAGAATCACAGTAAGAAAATCGAACTATAAAATACTCAAATAGGAACTAGTTAAAAGTCGTAAAAGAATACTTATTCTAATCCACAGGGACTCCACAAAATCCAAAAACCTCCAAAAATACTGAATTGCACACTAAATATGCACACAAATAAAATAAATTTTAGTATACACGAAGCAAAACTGATTTACTGCGTGATCATCTGTTATCTAAAAGTCTAAAAGTAAATCTAATAATATAATTCTTTGAGTCACAATGAAATATGATTTCTATTTTATGGAAACTTATTATCTAATACATTGAGTGTTCAAAATTTCGAATGTTTGTTACAAAACTTTGTGATTTTACAATAGAATTCGTTTTTTTTTAAATAGTATATCTGTTGCGCAGGTCAGCTAGATGTTAGATGTTAATTAGATAAAAAAGTTTATTTTAACTATTTTGAAATACTTTTGGTTGAACATATTTAGGTACTCAAGAAGATTATTTGCTGAGTAGCTATTTTTCTGATACACTGTAAGTTAATTAGTGGAGACACTTTGTTAGCTTAAATTGAAAATAGAAGCGCTGTTAAAAATTTCGGATTTTTAAGTACCTACTCAATTACAAAAAAAATCATAAAATTGAAGAGTATTCATACATTTATTTGTACCTATTATAAAGATAATAAGCATTCTTTTTGTGAAAATGTGAAAATTGTATTAGTATATTAATACGTTGATAAAAATAATTTGGAATAAAAATTATTCCTAAAAATATTTCTTAACATCCCAAAAATTATGTTTATTTTATCAAATTGGACTTAAAATTGATACTGAATTGAGATTGAAAACTTCTTATATAATTAATTATTAAATTTAAATTCAAATAAGTGCAATGTATAGCACTACAAATATTCACTTAAAGATATAGGTCTGTCTATATATTTATATTATACAGTGATGACGCAATGGTTTAAGTGGTCGCCTCGCCACTACGCCACACCGAATGTTGAGGGATCAAATCACACACGGGATAAAAAAAATTGTAATCCACTAATAGTTTTGACTTTCATCCCCTTCTCAATGAAACCATCCTAAATTTGGGGATAAAAAGTATTCTATGTGCGACTCCGTAGTATGAACTCAAATCATGCCAAGTTCCGTTTGAATCCATTTCAAATGATGCAGACATACAGACAAAAATGAAAAAAATAAAGTTTTGGCTTCAGTATCGATTATAGTTGGCCCCAAAAAAAATTTTAAAAAATCTTCGACTGCAGAATTAGACCTGTAACAGTTTTATTATAAGTGTAGAAGAAGAAAATAAATTACACCCGGACACAGAGCAAATGATCATGCTCATCACACAATTATTTGTCCTGGGTGGAAATCGAACCCACGACCCTGGCTAAGCAGTCAGGGTCACTAATCACTAAACGTACAGGCGAGTCAAATAACCAATGTACAAAATATCACAAAATAATATCAATGTTTTCACTACAAAAAAAGACCAACGGATCATTACTGATTGTACTGGATTGGAATACCTAATTTATAGTTCATATTGTCTCGATTTAAGACTAGAAATTAGAACAGGAATTGTAAAAGCAATAATGTAAACTTACTGGTTCTCTGCACAATAACATAAAACTGAAATGGCATTCTACACACCTTCACCCGGACACCCGGTTGCAACGAAGTTCTTTCCGCTGTACTTAAATTAATTTAATGTATTGAATAAATTGGATCAAAATATAGTAAATATTGTAAAAACTCAAAATGAAAATTGCGCCATCTGTGAAAATTGCCCGAACTAATACATACTCGTAGATAATTAGTATACAACCAACATCAAATTACTGTATTATCGAGCAGAACCACACACACAGATGGCGTAAGTAAAATAAATTAACTTGCCGTCAGCATATTTCGTTACACTTTCTCCTTGAGTGTAGCGAGTAAGTGTAACGTGCGAAACTAAAAAACTTCGTTCAAAAAATCTGAAATTTGAATTTTCTTACCTCAGGACTCGAAGAATGACGCCTCTAAGACTTCAAGGAAACTCTTCAAAGCATCAGGAAATATGGCCGTAGCTTTTAAAGCCGACTTTTACATTTAAGCAACCCAGTTTTGGTACATCTGCAGTTAAGGGCCAGGTGGAAAACATGCTATACTATCAAACAACACGCTAAACGACATCTAGCTACATTATTGAGCAAGTCGTCCTACATCAAAGTGAATCTGAAATGCATGCGTTTCTATGTTACGTTTTTAGACTTCAGATGCATCAGTAAAGTATTACAAATACTACTACAGTATAGTTTCAATTTCAAAAATACAATCTTATGTAGAAATATATGTTGTTAATTTTTTAAACCTTTTGACAATAAATTATGCTCATCAAATCATGTATCAAAATAAGGAGTTATATTGTTGTGATAAAGTACCTTTACAATTAATGGTTTCTACTTTTGACACCTATACGGAAAATTTAATAACTTTATTATCTTACTTACACAATATTTTCAAATAAATAACCAAGACATAAACTGACTTTGATTTAATTATTACTTCTTATACCTGTTAATTTCAAATGTCAAAATAAAAGCATTTTAAACAAAAATAATTACGCGTGAGATGTCTTTGGGACACCCGGTTTCGAACGAAGTTCCTTTCGCTATTAATATTTGATCAATTGAATAAATTGTATCAAAATGTAGTGAATATTGTAAAAACCCGATATTTAATTGCGCCATCTGTGACAGTTGCCCTAACTACTTACATACGGATACTTAGTATACAAGCTTTGATTATATACTTATCTAGATGACATTTTCGACCGTACAGAATGGCGCTAATAACGTCAGTCAACTTTATTAGCGCTTGTATACTGATTATCCGTATATTAGTTTGGGCAACTTTCACAGATGGACAAAGTTTAATATCAGGTTTTTACAATATTTTCTATATTTTTGATTACTAATCCAAAAATTTAAAAAAGAACCAGACAATTGTGAGTCTGACTCGCGCACCGAGAGTTCTGTAAGCAAACAAACTTGTATGTAGATAGTACATCCATCTCGGAAATCAATGCTCGAAGATTTTTGCCTATCATTTCTGGAAGACAAACTTAACTTTGCAGTTCTAAAAATACTCTCCCATACATCGATAAGTCAACTTTCCAACCGCAAAATATAAGTTTGTAATCGGAAAAACTATTTTTTTTTCTGATACAACAACAAATGAAAGACTTTCCGATTCTCTCCTTTACTTTTTTGGGAGATCTTGCTTCTTACCTAATTGCATGATTCTAGGTCAATGGGAAGTACCCTATAGGCTTCAATTTCCATTTGCAATATTCAAATTTAGGTAAATCTAAGGCTTAAATGGCCGTATCTTTTGATTGCGTTAACTTAGAAGCTTGATTTTTTCACAGATGTAAGGGACAGCAGACATAAGTATTTGAAGTTAATTTCTACTTGATACCTTTAAGGGTTCTTGAGAAAAATTGTGTTAAAAGACAGACGGACTACCAAGTGTTCCTATAAGTTATTTCCTTTTTACCTTTTGAGGAATGAAACCCTAAAGGAAAAAAAATTACAGTGTCGGTAGTAGAATTAATAAGGAACGAGTAGGGTATTACTTTATATCTTGAGGGCAATCGTGTTCGTGTTTGAGACCCATATTCAGCTCAATCTCATACTCAATCATATGAAAATGGTGTGTCATATACATAAATGCTGTACATAGGCTGCACTAAAAGTATCGGGAATGGAATATTTCCACTATTCCTATCATATTAAAATCTTTTTAATTGAAAACTCCTTGGTTTTAAAAATCGAATACCATTTATTTATTTAAAAAAAGATTCTCGGTCTTCTCACAAGGTCTTCTCAAACTTGTTTAGTCGTTGAGAAAATGGAATTGACTCGAGAAAATTCAAGGGCGATGATTTATTATGACTTTCGAAGCGGTTTAACACAAAAACAGTGTGTTGACCGGATGCTTTCTGCATTTGGTGATGAAGCCCCATCCAAAACCACAATTTATCGCTGGTTTGCTGAATTTCAACGTGGACGTGTCGAGCTCAGTGATGATCCCCGTCAAGGTCGTCCAAAACTGCACAACTCAAGAAAACGTTGATACTGTGCGTAAGCTGATTGAGGAAGATCGATATGTGACATACCGCGAAATTCAGGCAAATTTAGACATTGGCATGAGTCAAATACAAATAATCTTGCATGAACAATTAGGTGTAAAAAAGTTGTTTTCCCGATGGATACCGCATTTGCTCTTCACAGAGCAAATGCGGTATCCATCGGGAAAACAACTTTTTACACCTAATTGTTCATGCAAGATTATTTGTATTTGACTCATGCCAATGTCTGAATTTGCCTGAATTTCGCGGTATGTCACATGTCGATCTTCCTTAATCAGCTTACGCACAGCATCAACGTTTTCTTGGGTGACTGCAGTTTTTTGACGACCTTGACGGGGATCATCACTGAGCTTGACACGTCCACGTTGAAGTTTAGCAAACCAGCGATAAATTTTGGTTTTGGATGGGGCTTCATCACCAAATGCAGAAAGCATCCGGTCAACACACTGTTTTTGTGTTAAACCGCTTCGAAAGTCATAATAAATCATCGCCCTTGAATTTTCTCGAGTCAATTCCATTTTCTCAACGACTAAACAAGTTTGAGAAGACCTTGTGAGAAGACCGAGAATCTTTTTTTAAATAAATAAATGGTATTCGATTTTTAAAACCAAGGAGTTTTCAATTAAAAAGATTTTAATATGATAGGAATAGTGGAAAGATTCCATTCCCGATACTTTTAGTGCAGCCTATGTAGTTTTATAACAGGCGTAAATAACCGCCCAGGGAAACTTCTTGACAATATTGAAAATAACTTTTAAGTTATATATATATAAATGGATATGTATATATGTATAGATAAATCAGTCAAACTTAATTAGGGAAAGTATGCACCTTCCAATGAAATTAAGACACCAAATAGCTTTGCTATTGGCGTATACTATTACCTCTGACATAAATAGTGTGACTACTTCATTATTTTTTACACCAATTAGTACATGTACTAATGTTAGGTTAGATAGTAGTAATTTTAGGACGAATGAAGGTGCTCAAGCTATGGGTACAGGTATAGGCAATAAACAATTGCCACCTGGTGATGACATAGCCCAGAGCCACACTTTAGATATTAATTTAAACTAGTTTGTAGGACAACAGGGGATACTGTTAATAACAAGTCTAGTAGTCTCAATGTATCTTCTAGCTCTAGGGAGTACTCTAATTGTAATAGGCTTAATTATAAGAATACTTTGACACTCTTCTGCCAAAATATTGAAGGGTTTTATTGTAAATCTCTAGAAATAGAAATTCTATTAGAAAAAACCCAATATGATATTGCTTGTATCACAGAACATTGGTTGAAGGAAGAACAAATGATATTTAATTATAAGAATTATAGTATGGCCAGTTGTTTTAACCGGAAATCTATGTTGCACGGGGGATCTTTAATTCTATTCTCGAAAGATATTGTTAGACTTTCGGTCGCACACTGTGTTGAATTATCCTGTGTTGAGCTAGATAGGCATATTATAGTGTGCGTTTACAGACCCCCAAATAATCAAAACTACTATACCTTTGATACTAAAATGGAAGATGTTATGGCAAAAGTGTGTACGAATAATAAATCTGTTATTATCTGTGTTGACTTTAACATAAACATTTTGGAAGATAATACAAGTTCAACTAAATTTTTAAGCCTTTTTATTTTAAATCGTTTGATCTTACAAATATTTTCTTGTCACCAACTCGGGTAACTCAGACATCTGCAACTTGTATTGATAATATTTTCTGTAATTGCGAATATTTAGAAAAAGCCATTGTAAACTATCTACCTTCAGATCATAGTGGACTGATCGTCACCTACAGGTCCAACACCCCCTTGCAGAAGGTGCAAATAAAATCTAGGCATACAACATCTGCAAACCTAAAGAAATTTGATGAAGTTTTAAATATCAGATTGGTTTTACTAAATAGTAACATAATTGATGTAAACAAATTCTACACAGATTTCTTTTGGGTAGTGCACAATGAATTCAATAATCTCTTTCCAAAGAAAACTAAGGATGTATACCCCAAATTTGTTTTTAGTGATTAGGCAACCAAAGGTATTAGGAAAAGTAGAGATAAACTATATGAACTTTATGGTCTAAGGCCTTACGTGAAGAGTGAATCTTTCAATCAGTACGTCGCTAATTATTCCAAAACCTTTAGAAAAGCCTGTAAAATAGTTAAATCAAATTTCATTAGTAATAAAATAAAACTGTCTGAAAATAAGATAAAAACTACCTGGGAAATAATTAATAACGAAACCGGTAGGAATAAAATACCTAATAATAATTATGTACTGCAGACAGGCCGTGGTACCTTAAGCTTGGACAAGGACGTAGCTCAGGAATTTGTTGATTTTTTTACTAATATTCCAATTACAACAACGGCATCTTTGAATTCCTCTTCTGCTCATTCTATCACTCTTCTTAAAAAAAATGTTCGTACATGTCCCGTAGTTTTTAGTTTCAAGCATATAACCCCTACAGTAGTATTAAAAGCATTTAAGGATATCAAGATAAAATTTACAGAAGATCTGTGGGGAAGGTCGGTCAAAACTTGCCAATGTATTATTGAAACGTCCGCTCCTTACCTAGCGTCAATATTTAATCTGTGTGTAGATCAAGGAGTATTTCCTAATCTCATTAAACATAGTAAAATCATTCCACTTTTTAAATCCGGAGGCAGTAAAGACACAAATAATTATAGGCCTGTTTCAGTCCTGCCGGTATTTAGCAAGGTTTTCGAAAAGATCATGCTCAATCAAATGCTACTGCATTTTAATTCAAACAACATCCCACACGATCAACAATACGGTTTCACAAAAGGGCGTTGTACAACTGAAGCCGGTGTTACCTCGGTACAGCATATTTTCGCTGCCTGGGAGGAAGCTAAGGATGATCTCGGTATTTTTTGCGACCTCTCAAAAGCATTTGACTGCGTAAATCATGAAACGTTGCTACTAAAACTTGAGCATTACGGACTTTGTAAACAAGCCCTCGGTTTGCTAAAATCCTACCTGAGTGATAAAAAACAGCAGGTTCAGATAAATGGTATCAATTCATTAGAGTCAAAACTGAAAATGGGCGTCCAACAGGGATCGATACTAGGCCCGTTTCTCTTTCTCGTCTATATTAATGATCTTCCCCATTTACTAGATAGTAAACCCAAAATAGTATTATTTGCTGATGACACATCATTAATTTTTAAAGTAGATAGACGAGCCAATAGCTTTGACGATGTAAATAATTTTATTCATCGAGTACATGATTGGTTTACTGCCAACAATTTAGTGCTAAATGGGAATAAAACTAAACATATAAGATTCTCTTTGCCTAACGTTAAACATAGTGAATGTGACATCTTATTAAATAAGCAAAAGTTAGATTTTGTAAATGAAACTGTTTCCTCAGGGATATCGCTAGATTCGATTCTCACTTAACATCTCTTTCGAAGCGGCTAAGTTCTGCAGCATATGCTGTAAGGAAAGTCCCCCAATTCACAGACATAGATACTGCGCGACTAGAATACTTTAGTTATCTCCACAGTGTCATGTCTTATGGTATATTATTATGGGGGTGTGCTGCAGATATAGAATCGATATTTATTCTACAAAAAAGAGCTATCAGAGTCATTTATAATCTAGGTAGTCGGGAATCCCTTAAGGGTCTATTTAAAGAAAATTAACATCCTGACGGTGCCTTGTCAATATATTTATGAAAACATCATGTTTGTTAGAAAAAATCTTCATCTCTTTACAAAACGGCGTGAAAGACATAATTATGTTACTAGAGATGGACACAAACTAGTTTAACCAAAATTTAGGTTAGCAAAAGTGCAAACATCTTTTATGGGGTACTGCGTTAAATTCTATAATAAAATACCTGATAATATTCTTCAACTAAGTGAGAAGAAATTTAAAACTTGTATAAAACGCACGCTATGTAAACGAGCATATTATAAACTAGATCATTATTTAGATGATAAAAATGCTTGGCAAAATGCCGGTCCTGCTCCACAGTCACACTGTCAATGAGATTTACTGATATTTTGATTATTTATAGGTATTATTGACATTGTAAATTTTATAAAACATTGGTGTTATTTTATACACTGTTGACATTGTAGTTATAAAACGCTTTTTCGTGTTAAATAAAAAAAAATTAATTGTACATGTGAGAACTGTGTAGTCACAAGTATTACGTTAATTTTCTATGTTGCCTTGCAGCTCTGTGATTTTCTTTTCCATTTTAGAACAAGATTAATTTATGTTACATTGTCCTCACATTAAATTGCGCTTATAACCAATGTAACAAATAACATTGTAAAAAAAAAACATGGAAAAGAGTGTCCTTATAGTTTCTTGTCTGTTCTTCTCCATAGGATCTACGTTTTGGAACAGGCAACTAGTTTCACGACCTGCTTATACTGACTGACTCCTCCTGACAATTCAAAAATACCTACAATGGGTTTACTTGAAATAAATAATTTTGATTTGGATTTTGGTAATTATCTTCCCCACTTACTAGATAGCCAACCTAAAATAGTATTATTTGCTGATGACACATCATTAATTTTTAAAGTTGATAGACGCGCCAGTAGCTTTGACGATGTAATTAATATTAGTGTTAAAGGGAAAAAAAAGAAATGTAAAAAATTTTCTTTGCCCAACGTTAGACACACTGAATGTCAAGTCTTATTAAATAAGGAAAAGCTGGATTTTTTTCAATGAAACTGTTTTCCTAGGGATTACGCTAGATTCTAGATTACAATGGGGTGCTCACTTATCATCGCTTTCAAAGCGGCTAAGTTCTGCAGCATATGCTGTAAGGAAAGTCCGCCAATTTACAAACATAGATACTGCAAGACTATTTTACTAAAGTTATTATCAGTGTCATGTCCTACGGTATTTGTTGTGGGGGCATGCTGCAGATATAGAATCTATATTTATTCTGCAGAAAAGAGCTATCAGAGCCATTTATATTCTACGTAGTCGCGAATCACCTAGGGATCTATTTAAGGAAATTAACATCCTGACAGTGCCTAGTCAGTATATTTATGAAAATGTTATTTATGTCAGAAAAAAATTGCACCTATTTACTCAACAATGTGAAAGACATAATTACATTACTAGAGAATGAAATAAATTAGTGCAACCAAAATTTAGACTAACAAAAGTGTAAAACATCTTGCATGGGGTACTGTATCAAGTTCTATAATAAAATACCTCCCAATATTCTTCAACTAAATGAGATGAAATTTAAAACTTGCATTAAACGCACACTATGTAAACGAGCATATTATAAACTAGACCATTATTTAGCTGATAAAAAAAAGTTTGGCAAAATGCTGGTCCTGCTCCACAGCCGCACTGTAAATGACTGGTGGTCTTAAGCAATATCCATTTATGAATTTTCACTTGTATACTAGTTTTTATCTGACAATTTACTTACTAAAACAATTTCTATCATTATTATTGACTTTAACATTGTTAACTTTGCAAAACATTGACATTATCTTATATGAATTTGATATAAATTTTTATGTTACATTTAGAAAATTTTTAATTATACATGTGAGAACTGTGTAGAGTTCAGTTGCTATGTTGCTTGGCAGGTCTGGGTATGTCATGCTCACTTAGACGTCCTGCCGATAGTGATGTATGTGTCGGGTCCTTCGGCTCTATTTGATATGGTTGAAATGCTGATGTCATGCTCGTGAACGAGTGCCGTTGGTTGTTGCTGGTCATCTCTATTACTTACATATGTAAGCAATAGTAATTCGGAGATGTAGTAGTAGTTGGCGCGACTGTTTATAGTTTAGAACAATAATTTGCGCATATAAGCAATGTAACCAGAGACTTGTCAAAAACATGTTGAAAAAGAGTGTTCTTGGAGTTTTTTGCCTGTTCTTCTCCACAGGATCCACGTATTGGAACAGGCAACTAGCTTCATGACTGATTTAATCTGACTGACTACTACTCCTGACAATTCAAAAATACTTGTAATGGTTTAATTGAAATAAATGATTTTGATTTGATTTCAATTACGCTATATTTGTAATCCATTTGCTTTGTTAATTTGTATGATATCTAATCGTTATTATGAAAAACCAACCATTGTTTTAAAGTTAAAAACAACTTTAATGAGTGATCGACATAAAGCTATTTTTTTCCTTGTGTCGTCGTATATATAAGGAGAGGAATTAGTGTACTACTTATATTTGCGTTTTAGTTTTTAAAAGCAGCAGACTTTACCAGTCAACGTAAAAATGATTATTTTAGCAATGTTAGCTTTGGGTAAGTGTGAAAAGTCCTTTTTTAAATTCAAAATGTGTTTTTGAAGATTTAAAATCATTATTTGTAACTGTTGCTAAATTTACCCTACAATAGTTACTGTTGCTGTACCAACTTTAATCTTAAAATGTGGTTTTTATTTGTATAATTACTTTATGGGGAATAAGTTTCGCTTAATCTATGCTAGGGTCTTTAGTAAAGGAAGAAATCCTTAATTTTATTATCACTACACAAAGAAATGTACGTGGTCGGTACCAAAAACCCGTTTCTCTAACTGTGTTAAACAAGGAGAAGATTCTTTATCGAGCTATTCGTTATGTTCGTTCGTTAGTAGTATAAATCTTCTTCATTGGTATAAATGTCATCGCTTTCGTAGACAATGTGAGTTTCATAGCTATTTTGTAAAGCGGTACGAAGGTACTGCTTTACAAAGTAGCTATTTACTGTTTAAGTACAGGTGGTAACCTGCTTTGTGCTAAAAGAGCTATAATTAAATAATTTGCGCGGTGTTGGCGAACGGTTACCGCCTTGACAACCCGCCTCCCTCGCCGACGGGGATGAACATGCTTCGGACGATGTGTGAACAGAACGGTGCCAACTACACCGGGGTCGTGGTTAGTAATCTTAACTCTAACTAAAATTGTTTTTACGAATGTGAGTTTGTTTATTGGTTACAGTTTCACTCCTTATCCAGTAACCCACTCGTCATGAAATTTTGCGTACACGTCGTCATGGGTACAGAAAGGGTCATAGGGTACCTTTTATCCAGATTAAAAGTATCGTTCCCGAGAGATATCTGAATGGATTGATAACATTTACATGAACGCTAGCAAAGCCACAGGCAAAAGCTCCTTTTTTTCTCTTTTTTTAAGGTCACATGTCTCTTAGCATACGTCTTAGCATCTAAATATTAATATGTATATATTTTCGACCACAAATTTTGCCGATATCGGAAGTATGTTTAGCTAATATGATGTTTAGCATCTTCTACAAGGATATGCTGAATGTTATCTATCCTGTCACACACTTCGCAATTAGGCGAATAAACCAGCAACGAAAGCGTTGTTTTAAACCATACTTCTTTGATTATTTTGACTGGCTGGGACTGGGAATATTAGACTGGCCTGTTGGCCTAGTGGTTAGTGACCCTGACTGATAAATTTAAAAAAAAACCATTTTCTTACAACGTCTGTTAAATGTGGCAAAAAGAAAAAATCCGAACCGTTCGTCTCTGCACAGAATTATCTCAGTCATTAATATTTTGGTATGTTTATAATAGGTAAATTAAGCATACAGCATTATATTCGGTTATATAAAAGACATAATAACACACATAGAAGTATGGAAGAAGTTTGTTAATAGAATAGATATGGATTTAAACATTTGTCAAATTTGCTAATCAACATGTCTTTACTTAGCGATAAGCACCGTCTATTTGTTCTTCATCAGCTGTGAGAAGTCAGTAATTGTACATCATAGCTTGTAGTGTAGATACATACATAATCCTACAATACTAGGTATAAATATGTGAGTCAAGGACTGTAATGGGCTACAGTGTATATCGTTCCTGCCCCGGAAAGTGCAGTTTCTGGTTGTCGGACACAACACTCATCAATAACTTGTCGTGCTACGATTCAAGCGCTGCAAGTTATGCCATGGTTGATAAATGGGTTTGCTCGGCTCGGTTTACGGCGGGTCGTATTTCTTTAGTATTCAAAATGTCTCCGCCTTCCTTAGAAAAGGTAATAACAAAAAGAAAGTAAACGAATGGACAGAGTAAAAAATTTTTACAACAAATCATCGAAGATACATGCAAGTATTTTGGTTTCAGTTTTCTGCTGTGAATTTTGTTCACTGCATGGAAGTCGACTTTGGAGTGAAAATGTTAGAAACGGAAATAAAAGATGCCTATATGTACAATAGCTATGATGCCTTTAACAAAGTCTTTAAAAAGTAAGTAATCGATGATTTTTCCCTTGACCGATATAGGTGTATGTATATACCTTATGAAACTAAAAACTCCTAATCCGTCGTGAACCCACTCCTAACACAAGCGTTAAGCTTAGCTGTAGCTTTAAAAAAAAAAAAAAAATATGTTAAAACAATTAATTTGGTCTACATTTGTCAAATGTGTATGTTTGCCTTTCATTAAGAATGTTTACACATAAATATATGTACATAAAGTAGATAGCAATGAATCCAATTAAATTTATAAAAGGTGTTGGGGTCGTAAAGTAAACTTGTGAACTTAATTATTTATCAGTAGAGCTTACATTTTGTAAGAAAAACGATTTTATGAATAAACTATTGATAATTAATGTGTACATAAATATTGATAACACGGTGCTTTTAAATGCTCACTTATACGATTTCTTTCTTTGTTTATTTTGTTTTGTTCAGGCTAACTTAACTGTACATTACTTTCAAAATACTTTTCAATCTTTCACGTTTCCGATTCCGTGTTCCCATGCTTTTGTTTTGTTCACGGAACGCTGTATTTAATATCTAGCGCTATTTAAGGTATTGTCGTAAGACCCCGGAGCTGAAAGCTTGCTATCATAAAGTGATGGACGCCGTGGCTCCTTGTCTAGAGGGGGATAAGGAAGATTTTATAACGGTCTCTCACAATGTAAGCGACCAAATCCTAGACTACATGTGCCAGAGCGATGGTTACAGAATTACAGGTAAGTGAATTCGTTGTATTGTTTACTTGGTTGGTTGAGACCGGCATGTGATATGGTTACACTCTTGCAACAACATAAACCATAAATAAATGCATAGGAGAACTATGTATGTTGCTTATAAATGTACAAAATTTACCTATCTTTAGTAGAAATCAACCACCTTGCTCGCATTAGTTTATCTAAATATATAAAATCCTTTGTCCTGGCTGACGAATCAACACACAGCCTAAACCGTAGGTCGTAGAGACATGAAATTTAGAGGACGTATTTCTTATACGACGTAGGCATCTGATAAGATAGAATTTTTGAAAATTCCATCTCCTAGAGGTTGAAAAGGGGTGGCAAAGTTTGTACGGGAACACGTGTTTGCTTGGCCTGATCAACTACAATAGGTAGACAATGTTGAGTATCAAGTTCACAACAAAAGTCAATCATGCGACAATAAAACGAAAATATAAAATATGAATACAAGTCAGGTTCATTAAAATACAAGTCTGTCTACTGTACATTTCAGAATTTTGTAAAAAAAATATTGAAAGATACTTAGAAATAGTATGAGAAATAATTTCTTATTTAAAACGATAAAATAGAATATTTACATTTACACAAAGCTGAAGGTACAATGTCCTAATATATGGCGTTATAAATATAAATGAAAAAAAATATTCAGAATTTTATATTATTTTATTATCTTCAGTTTCCCGTAAAAATAAATAAGTATTATTTACGTAAACAAGTAATAATAATTTGAAGGATGCAGACGGATTCCTTATGAAATAAATTCATCCCTTAAAGGGTTAAAATAGGGGATGAAAATTTGTAGGAAACTTCTTCATTTTTGAAGTTAGAAATGTAAAAATTGGTAGATGATTAACTTTAAAAATGTACTGTATTTCACATGGGCGTTGTTACGTTGCGTGTGCGTACGTCCCCTAAAAGCGGTTAAAACGTTTTTTATAAAGCAATATTATACATATAAACAGCTTTCGTTGCATCTTTAGCAAAACGTTTTTTTTTCTGACTGTCCGCGACGATTGCATCACGCATTGTTTTTTAACCATTTAAAAAAAAAACGTCCGATTGCTTTTTTTAATTTGTTACCTCAGATCTCCGTCAAATATTAACTGATTTCGTTACCAGGCGAATTTGGTGAAGCTGAGTCCCATGTTCTTCATGGAATCCGGAAAAAGAAACACCTTAATGGACATTACATTACCAGTGCAACGTTTACCGTTTGGAAACCAACACGGGTCATCACCTCACCGGTGCTAGTGGTCAAGTGGTACGTTGAAATAGAACCGACTAAATCCATACGGTGTTTCGTCACAGGTATTGCAAGATACTCTGATATACTCCAGGAACGAAGTCCCCGAGGCATTGGTGTGCCGGGGGGCACAACAATGCCTATGGAGGATCCTGCCCCCCTTCCGTCAGAACGGTGTACATGGAACAGGTCACGCCACCGTCTCAGGGCTGCTCTGCCCGGATAACGGGCAGCATCGTAGATCATTCTGCGTTATCCTGCACCAGAACGGCACGGGAGAGTACTAGCCCTCTCCTGTTCCCTTTCTTAAGCGGATATCACTTCTTCATGAAACGAGGCGGTAGAATCCCAAACACTCTCACTTTGGAAAATGGACAGAACCATGGCGTTCAGCGAGAGTTTTCCTATACCAATAGCCTCTTCAGTTAATCCCCCATGATGTGCATAACCGTGGTATGATAATAATTGATGGGGGAAAACCCAACACTCTCCCTCGGTTTGTAAACCCCAACGATGACAACAGCCGAAGATAAACCTCAACGAATTTCGATAGACAGGGAATCCAAACCGAAGACGGAGGGTGTTGCAGCCACGCCTGCCAAGTATATGTCATTGTGGAGGGTGTTCGCTTTGGATTACCTGTCTATGACAATTCGTTGAGATTTATCCTAGGATGTTGTCATCGTTGGGGTCTACAAACGGAGGGTGAGTGGTGGGATTTCTTCCTAAATTAATATGTAACAATGGGTTTTCGCCAGTTAACGCCTAATTCACTTAATTTAACTGTAGCGTGCCTTAACCTACAAAAAGTTGTGAAATAAATAAATAATAATTAGGAATAAAATAAAATTTACCAATAGGTTTTGTTTTTGCTTTTTAGTGATTTTTATCTTGAAGTCTTGACTGATTGTTTGTGTCTATACACTCTACGATGTCTGATGTCGGCCATCACGCAGACGAAGTCGCGGGCAAAACCTAGTTAAATTTTTACGGTTTAGTCACGTGTGTATTTTAGAGATACCCGATCAGTTTCGGGTAAGACGCAGGCCCTATATCAAGCTATAAATCGACCTGCCACGATCGTCTCAAGCGCCACTCTGAAATAGCACCGATTAAAGCGATTTTTCTGACGTTGGGAGAGTTTGGATGTAGGCGACTACGTCATCGGGCATCCCCGAAATACACACGTGAAATTAATAAATTTAAACAACTTAGCTGTAAAAGACTCTTTAAGCTTAACATTAAATAGATTTAGTAATTACATTTCTATCATATTATTTATATTCAGCGTTCATCATGGAGGGTGGTCCCCAGTGCTTCCAAGAGAAAACCTATGAGATAATGATGTGCGCAGAAAGTTCTAAGAACTCTATCCTGTACATGGAGCAGAATAGGACTCTAATTTCAGTAACTGTAAGTTATGTAGCACACACCTAGCTATATTTATACAGATCACATGTTGTGCAGACTTAGTCTCCACAGAGATCTGACAAAGTATGTTACTCACTCACATACCGACTCAATACTGAATCTCTTTGTTATACGACGAGGCTGTTGGTCTAGTGGTTAGTGATCCTGGCTGCTTAGCCAGTGGTCATGGGTTTCATTCCCACCCAGGACAAATAATTGTGTGATAAGCACGATTATTTGTTCTGTATCTGGGTGCAAGTTATCTATATTATGCATTGCATTTAGTAATATAGTACAGGCTCTGCCTAGTTTGGGAGCAGACGGTCGTGTGTAAGGTGTCTCAACAATGACAATGCCCCGCCAAGTCGAGCTAATATGTCATCATATTCTACATAATATATGATTTTGTAGGAATTAAGTAGTTCCTTGCCTTACAAACTATAAAAGTTCAAAGACTTCACTGTTCACTGTTGATCATCATGTCTGTTGTTTTCTCATTTTTCCTTTTTTCCTCCTTTATTTTAGGTTCTTTGCCGAGATAGTTTTAGGATCTTAGTGATGTAAAAAGTTTTTACGATAAATGAAGTTTATTTTTTTTGTGGTAATAGTTATATCACCAACAATTAAAAATAAACTTTCACACCGAGTAATTATTACTTGCACTCATATTTTAATTTTGTATCTACAGCAAAGTTACCGCGTGTATGATGACCTCCTAAACTGTATTCTTCGAAGCGTGGAAACTTGTCACAGTCCCACACCCTCTAGGATTGTTAAGAGGGTTTCTCAAATTATACAACAGAGTATCGTCCAAGAGGTAAGTCTTCTTTGTATAAGTAAACTCAATATTTACATTTGTCACTATTTATAATAAATAAGTCTAGTCTAAACATAATTAATATCAGTCGCTGCACAATAAAGCCCTTTTCCAGCAATAATCTCTGCTAATATAATAAATCTCTGGTGCTTGTGTTATGTTTTGTGTGTTTTTGTATTTTTCAATAAAAATAAATAAAATTGAAGTGCCTGTTTGTAATGTTAAAATAATAGTAATCTCGCACAGTTATTTGCACGATACCAATGCCTAATAATCAGTTATTTTTTAATTTTTGTCTGTCTGTTTATTCCGGCTAATCTCCGGAACGGGTGGACCGATTTTTCAAGGGGCTTTCACTGGCAGATAGCTGGTGTTATAAGGAGTAACTTAGGCTACTTTTATTTTGGAACATGAATTACGGTTCCTTAGAAAATATAAAAATATGTACACGCGAGCAAAGCCGCGCAAGAACTGCTACGGCTAACTAAAACCACAGACACAGTTTAATCTCCGTTTAACTAGTCGTCATACGTTAGGCAGCTACAGGTTTAGACAAGTGGCTTCTTATTTTCTATAACGACAGTAGAACAGAAATGTTTATGTATGGGATTGACAGCTAAAGAAATATCCCGTGACAACGAAAGAAACTTTGAAACGGTAATCAAGTGACACTTTTGATAAACGCTTTCGGTATGAAGCGTTCGTTACGGAACAAACTTCTACACCTTGTAGAAAACGAAACAAATAGCAAGTTTAACGTACGACGTAGTGCTATTCGTTCAAATTACAACATTGCATTCCTTGCAACTTTTGTAGGCTGTTCATAACCAGGAATTATGCTTGCAATAAACTTAAAACACTAGGTACACGAAATTCACTTTTCCAACTCTGAAAACTATTAACCATTAGGAGGATCCATTAATTCCGTGAGGTGGTATTGGCTATTTTTTTGGCCTTCCCCGTGATAAGATGTAAGATGTGTAGTTTTGGCCTAACTTCCTAATTAATCTCACGTAAGATTTTTAAAGTGCGTATTTTTGTGTAAATGAGTAATATGTGCTTGATGATGTAAGTTTTATTTAAAAAAATACTTAATTTGCTTAAATATTTTTATTTAAGACTTGTGTACACTAGTATTTAAGACATAACGTAGTCTAGAATCACAGTAAGAAAATCGAACTATAAAATACTCAAATAGGAACTAGTTAAAAGTCGTAAAAGAATACTTATTCTAATCCACAGGGACTCCACAAAATCCAAAAACCTCCAAAAATACTGAATTGCACACTAAATATGCACACAAATAAAATAAATTTGAGTATACACGAAGCAAAACTGATTTACTGCGTGATCATCTGTTATCTAAAAGTCTAAAAGTAAATCTAATAATTCTTTGAGTCACAATGAAATATGATTTCTATTTTATTGAAACTTATTATCTAATACATCGAGTGTTCAAAATTTCGAATGTTTGTTACAAAACTTTGTGATTTTACAATAGAATTCGTTTTTTTTTTTAATATTATATCTGTTGCGCAGGTCAGCTAGATGTTAGATGTTAATTAGATAAAAAAGTTTATTTTAACTAATTTGAAATATTTTTGGTTGAACATATTTAGGTACTCAAGAAGATTATTTGCTGAGTAGCTATTTTTCTGATACACTGTAAGTTAATTAGTGGAGACACTTCGTTAGCTTAAATTGAAAATAGAAGCGCTGTTAAAAATTTCGGATTTTTAAGTACCTACTCAATTACAAAAAAAATCATAAAATTGAAGAGTATTCATACATTTATTTGTACCTATTTTAAAGATAAAAAGCATTCTTTTTGTGAAAATGTGAAAATTGTATTACTATATTATTACGTTGATAAAAATAATTTGTAATAAAAATTATTCCTAAAAATATTTCTTAAAATCCAAAAAATTATGTTTATTTTATCAAATTGGACTTGAAATTGATACTGAATTGAGATTGAAAACTTCTTATATAATTAATTATTAAATTTATATTCAAATATATACATTGCACTACAAATATTTACTTAAAGATATAGGTACTGTATTTATATTTATATTATACACTGATGACGCAATGGTTTAAGTGGTCGCCTCGCCACTACGCCACACCGAATGTTGAGGGATCAAATCACACAGGGGATAAAAAATTGGTTGCCTGTAAAGTCGGTATACGGGCGAAAGTTTTACGTGACAACGACTTTGAGTGGTAAAATAATTTTAATGTGAATATTCATTCGTATAGTAGGAAGAAGGATGAAAAACCATGCCCGAGTGGAAGGGACGCGTGCCTCTCACTCGCTCTCATTGTGAGCGCATAACGTGAGCGGAGCGTAACGCAGTTTCTTGAAGTGTCACCCGGCAAACAAATTTATAAGACGTTGTCACGTCAAAAAAAATTGTAATCCACTAATAGTTTTGACTTTCATGCCCTTCTCAAGGAAACATTCCTAAATTTCGGGATAAAAAGTATTCTATGTCCGACTTCGTAGTATGAACTCAAATCATGCCAAGTTCCGTTTGAATCCATTCCAAATGATACAGACAGACAGACAAAAATAAAGTTTTGGCTTCAGTATCGATTTTAGTTGGCCCCAAAAACAATTTAAAAAAATCTTCGAGTGCAGAATTAGACCTGTAACAGTTTTATTATAAGTGTAGAAGAAGAAAATAAATTACACCCGGACACAGAGCAAATGATCATGCTCATCACACAATTATTTGTCCTGGGTGGAAATCGAACCCACGACCCTGGCTAAGCAGTCAGGGTCACTAATCACTAAACGTACAGGCGAGTCAAATAACGAATGTACAAAATATCACAAAATAATATCAATGTTTTCACTACAAAAAAAGACCAACGGATCATTACTGATTGTACTGGATTGGAATACCTAATTTATAGTTCATATTGTCTCGATTTAAGACTAGAAATTAGAACAGGAATTGTAAAAGCAATAATGTAAACTTATGGGTTCTCTGCACAATAACATAAAAATGAAATGGCATTCTACACACCTTCACCCGGACACCCGGTTGCAACGAAGTTCTTTCCGCTGTATTTAAATTAATTTAATGGATTGAATAAATTGTATCAAAATATAACAAATATTCTAAAAACTCAAAATGAAAATTGCGCCATCTGTGAAAATTGCCCGAACTAATACATAGATAGTTAGTATACAACCAACATCAAATTACTGTATTATCGAGCAGAACCACACACACAGATGGCGTAAATAAAATAAATTAACTTGCCGTCAGCATATTTCGTTACACTTTCTCCTTGAGTGTAGCGTGTAAGTGTAACGTGCGAAACTAAAAAACTTCGTTCAAATAATCTGAAATTTGAATTCTCTTACCTCAGGACTCGAAGAATGACGCCTCTAAGACTTCAAGGAAACTCTTCAAAGCATCAGGAAATGTGGCCGTAGCTTTTAAAGCCGACATTTACATTTAAGCGGCCCAGTTTTGGTACATCTGCAGTCAAGGGCCAGGTGGAAAACATGCTATACTATCAAACAACACGCTAAGCGACGTTTAGCTACATTATGAAGCAAGTCGTCCTACATCAAAGTGAATCTGAAATGCATGCGTTTCTATGTTACGTTTTTAGACTTCAGATGCATCAGTAAAGTATTACAAATACTACTACAGTATAGTTTCAATTTCAAAAATACAATCTTATGTAGAAATATATGTTATTAATTTTTTAAACCTTTTGCCAATAAATTATGTTCATCAAATCATGTATCAAAATAAGGAGTTATATTGTTGTGATAATAGTACTTTACAATTAATGGTTTCTACTTTTGACACCTATACAGAAAATTTAATAACTTTATTATCTTACTTACACAATATTTTCAAATAAATAACCAAGACATAAACTGACTTTGATTTAATTATTACTTCTTATACCAAAAAATAAAAGCATTTTAAACAAAAATAATAACGCGTGAGATGTCTTTGGGACACCCGGTTTCGAACGAAGTTCCTTTCGCTATTAATATTTGATCAATTGAATAAATTGTATCAAAATGTAGTGAATATTGTAAAAACCCGATATTTAATTGCTCCATCTGTGACAGTTGCCCTAACTAATAAACGGATAATTAGTATACAAGCTTTGATTATATACTTATCTAGATGACATTTTCGGTCGTACAGAATGGCGCTAATAACGTCAGTCAATTTTATTAGCGCTTGTATACTGATTATCCGTATATTAGTTTTGACTGGCTTGTTGGCCTAGTGGTTAGTGACCCTGACTGCTGTGCCATAGGTCGTGGTATTCCCACCCAAGTCTGGGTGTTCTTTGTGTCCGTTGTTTGTATGTTTGTAAAGTCCCCCGCGATACAGGAGTAATTCCTAATGCGGAAGTTCTCATTTATAAAATAAAAAAGTTTGGACAACTTTCACAGATGGCCCAAATTAAATATCAGGTTTTTACAATATTTTCTATATTTTTGATTACTAATCCAAAAAAAATTCAGAGTTCCGTAAGCAAATAAACTTGTATGTAGATAGTACATCCATCTCGGGAGTCAATGCTCGAAGATTTATGCCTGTCATTTCTGGAAGACAAACTTAACTTTGCAGTTCTAAAACTACTCTCCCATACATCGATATACGACTTAGTCAACTTTCCAACCGCTAAATATAAGTTTTTAATCGGAAGAAACTTATTTTTACTGATATAACAATAAGTTATAAACTTTTCGATTTTTTCCTGTACTTTTACTGGGAGACCTTGCTTTTTACCTAATTGCATGATTCTAGGTCAATGGGAATTACCCTATAGGTTTTGAATTCTATTTGCAATGTTCAAATTTTGTTAAATCTGAGGCTTAAATGGCCGTATCTTTTGGTTGCGTTAACTTAGAAGCTTGATTTTTTTACATGACGCACCATTTTCATATGAGATTGTGCTGAATATGGGTCTCAAACATGAACACGCTTTCGCTCAAGGTATAAAGTAATACCGTACTCGTTCCTTATTAATTCTACTACCGATACTGTAATGCTTATGTCATAAGCATTTGATGTTAATTTCTACTTGATACCTCCAAGGATTCCTGAGAAAAATTGTGTTGAAAGACAGACGGACTACCAAGTGTTCCTATAAGTTGTATCCTTTTAACCTTTTGAGGAACGAAACCCTAAATGAAAAAAAAATGTCCAATAATTTGTCCTGGGAGGGAATCGAACCACGACCTCTGGCTTAGCAGACAGAATAACTAACCACTAGACCAACAGACCAGTCAAATTGATACTGTTGCACTAGTGCGTGCCGGATGGTATGCATACGATAATGTCATATTGTGTCTGTGAAAAACGACTTAAAGACCGTAACTTTGATGATTCGTTCGTATTGATTGATTACACTGAAAAGTCTTGATTATTATTTAGCTACTGTTTGTAATGAGGAGAATGCAAAATACTTAAAAGCGGAAAGTGTTTAATTCAGCACTAAGCTCTATCCTCAATTACTACATAGCAACCACGGGGGCGGAGCCATATATTTTTATGAATATCTAATAATATGATATCAATATCAAATGCTACTTTATTTTAATGCAAACAACATTCTTCACGATCAACAATACGGTTTTACTGAATGGCGTTGTACAACTGATGCCGGTGTTACTTTGTTACAGCATATTTACACCACATGGGAGAAAGCAAAGTATGCTCTCGGTATCTTTTGCGATCTCTCAAAAGCATTTGACTTCGTAAGCCATGAAGCGCTGCTGCTAAAACTTAAGCATTACGGACTTTCTTAACATGCCCTCTGTTTGCTAAAATCTTACTTGAGTGATAGACAACAGTTGGTCCAGATAAATGGTGTCATTAGGATCAAAGAAGAAAATGGGGGTGCCGCAGGGATCGATATTGGGCCCGTTTCTCTTTCTTGTATATGTATTAATGATCTCCCCCATTTACTGGATAGCCAACCTAAAATATTATTGTTTTCTGACACATCATTAATTTTTAAAGTTGATAGACGCGCCAGTAGCTTTTACGATGTAATTAATATTGATAATGATTTAGTCAATTCTCTGATTGTGATGTTAAGAAGAGCATAGCATTTATTACTTCAAGCGCTGTTGTATCTGACTGTCTAAGCCGTAATATGATCCTCCCTATCATCGATAAAATCCTACCTGTAATTTGTCATATTTTAAACTTTTCTACTACTTTTAGCGTGTTCCCTACGACTTGGAAAGATGCGGAAATTATTCCTATTCCCAAAAAGAGAAACCCTACATCCTTTTCTGATTACCGCCCTATCTCTGTCCTGTCTTTTCTCTCCAAGGTCCTTGAACGCCTTGTTCATATTCAACTTACGAATTTTCTTTCAAGAAACTTGCTATAAAATACCTTCCAATCTGGCTTTCGTCCCGGCCACAGTACTACCACTACCCTAGTTCATATTACGGAGGACATCAGATCCGCTATGGAAGACGGCGAGCTTACGGTTCTAACTCTGTTGGACTTCAGTAATGCCTTCAACACCGTTGACTTTGAGGTTTTACTGGGTATTTTGCGCTCTTTTAACATATCTCCAAAAGTGATTGACTGGTTTCATAGTTACCCGTTTGCTCGCCAGCAGCGCATTAGTATTGGAAACAGTGTTTCCTCTTGGTACACAACTACTGCCGGTGTACCATAGGGCGGCGTGCTATCTCCCCTACTCTTCTCTGTTTTTATAAACTCCATCACTAACGACCTGTCTTCTTCCTACCACCTTTATGCGGATGATCTCCAGATTTATTCACGGGCTACACCGGATAAACTGACAGAAGCTGTTATTACTATCAATGCTGACTTGGAAAATATATGTAAGTGGAGCAACTTGTACGGTCTTAAGATAAATCCAAGTAAGACTCAAGCCCTTGTTGTGGGAAGCCCAAGAATGAGCACTAAAATTTACTGGACAACTCTGCCTCAAGTCACTTGCAACGGTACACATATACCATTCAGTGACAAGGTCAAAAATTTGGGGATTTACATTAACCATACCTTATCCTGGGGTCCTCAGCTGCAAGTGCTGAGTTGCAAAATGTTTGCCGCTGCAGGTACCTTGCGCCGGCTTCGCAATTTTCTTCCTACCACCACTAAGATAGCGCTTGCACAATCCCTTCTTTTTCCTATTCTTGATTATGCTGATGCCAGTTATCTAGATCTTACTGAAAACCAATTGAATAAGCTTGAGAGACTCCAAAATCACTGTATAAGATTCATATTTGGACTACGCAAATATGATCATATTTCTGATTATCGAAAAAACTCAAGTGGTTACCTATACGCCTTCGCCGGAATGCACATATTCTCTCGCTTTTATATAGCATTCTATTTAATCCCCTAACTCCTACTTACCTAAAAAAACGGTTCAGTTTTTTACATGACACTCATCCTAGATCTTTGAGGTCGTCGGAGAACCTGATATTAAAACTACCTGGACATTCTACGAAATTCGCCGACAATTCCTTCTCTGTCCAAGCCGCTCGGTTATGGAATACCCTACCATTGACCATAAGACGTGCGCAATCAATACCTGCTTTTAAGAAACTGGTAAAGGAACATTACCTGGGTGAAATCAACACTACATAATTAAACATAACGTAATTCCTTACTTGCCTTTTTATTTGAGTCAATATAGTACAGTATCCTATCCCTATATCTGTATGATTTATTTGTGTATTGTTATACCTATATTTGCTTATGTATTTATTTGTCTATTGCTCTCTTTTATGTATATTCTTCTACTATATGTAATTTATCTTTATTTAACTTTGTAATATACCTATTGAGCGTACACCTTACTGCCCTTAAATCGATTTCCTATGTTCGCTCCATCCCATGGTTGCCTGTAAGAGATTGCCACAGTGCGATAAGGCCGCCAATTGTATTAGCCACCTAACCTTGCTGTGCTCCTACTGCTTCAAATTATTTTGGTGTACAATAAAGAGATATATTATTATTATTATTCTCTTTATTCATCTTCTACCATATAAATTACATTTTTAAATATGTACATAAAAAATATATTTTTAAAAATATAAAAAATAGTACACCACCTACATCGGGTACAGGGACCAAGATACCGGTGGTTAGGGCTCCAAAGACAGGAACCTCCTCACTATACGGGCCCTGTCGAGAAGAACTGCCTTCTGCGTCAGTCCCTTGATCCAACCGTCTAACGCTAGCCTCTTAAGGTGTTGATCGAGGCTCTTGGCTATTAATTCATGAGCCGATATGACAATCGGAACAATGATCGCCGATTCGACATTCCACATGTCGACAATCTCGTGAGACAAATCCAAATATTTGATTTGTTTATCTTTTTCGACTTTCACGAGATTCTCGTCATGAGGAACAGCGATATCGATGACCATTGCACGGCGCTCTAATCGGTCTATCACCACTATATCAGGTTTATTTGCAACAATAGTTCTGTCAGTGATGATAGATCGATCCCAATACAATGTGGCTCGACCATTTTCGAGAACTGGGTCGGGCACATACCTGTAATATGGCACCTCTGAATTCACAAGGTTGTATTTAAAGGCTAGATGTTGATGTACAATCCTGGCCACTAGGTTGTGTCTGTGCAAATATTCACCATTGGCAAGACAAGAACAACCAGAAATAATATGCCTGATAGATTCACCGGGACGGTGGCATGCCCGACAGATGTCAATCGTACCATCTTTCAGGATATATGTCCGATAGTTATTTGTCATAACAACTACGTCCATAATTGCAAAGACAAAACCTTCGGTTTCTCCGAAGAGATCACCGAACCGTAGCCAAGATGTAGACGCTTTTAAGTCTATATCAGGCTCATTTAGGGCCCGATAAAAACGACCATGAAGTGCTTTGCCCTTCCATACCTCCTTGCGCTCATTAGTACTAAGAACAACAGGTTTGCGCCAGTTCTCTTTAGCCAGAGCGAGCGGAGTGAGTCCGTTGTCCACTGCAACTACATTATAATGCACACCCACATCAGTATGAAGAAAATATTCTTTAAGGTTGTGTATATCTCACGATTGTGTAAGGTCTTAATGTTTAAAAGTCCTCGACCTCCAAACTTTCGTGGGAGATACAACCTCATTACCGATGAACGTGGGTGGTGCATTCGAAATGCAGTAAGCAGTGTACGGACTCTCCTGTCAAGGGCATCAAGTTCCGTCTGAGTCCATCTAAGTATACCAAAGGAATACATCAGAACCGGCATGACCCAACCGTTGCAGGCACGCATTTTGTTACCCAATGATAAAAGACTTTTTGGCACTTTTTTCAGGCGGCCAAAAAAGCGCTCTTGCAGCGCTTGTTTCATATTAGATTCAGGTTTTCCCAATGATTGTGATATACCTAGATATTTGTAGGTTTCAGTGGCAGACAGAGATCTGAATTTTGTTGAATCGGAAAGTTCGACTCCTTCAGATTCCACTATCACACCTTTCTTTACACGCATGACTGCACACTTGTCCACACCAAATTCCATCCTGATAGAGTTGCTAAAGTTTTCAGTTACCTTCAGTAACGCTATCAATTGCAAATTAGTGGGGGCTAGTAGTTTCAAATCATCCATATATAGAAGGTGAGATATAACTAGATTATCTTTCTGCAACCCATAGCCTAGCCCTGAGCCCTCTAACAGAGTACTGAGAGGGTTCAAAGCCAGGCAAAACCACAAGGGACTCAGACTATCACCTTGAAATATGCCCCGCTCAGTCTTTATTATTATTTCTCTTTATTAAAAACGAAATGTATAAATTTTCTTTGCCCAACGTTAGACACACTGAATGTCAAGTTTTATTAAATAAGGAAAGCTAGATTTTGTCAATGAAACTGTTTTCTTACTGATTATGCTAGATTCTAGATTACAATGGGGCTCTCACTTATAATCGCTTTCAAAGCGTCCTGCAGCATATTCTGTAAGGAAAGTCCAACAATTTACAGACATAGATACTGCAAGACTATTTATCCTACGGTATTTTGTTCTGGGGGCGTGCTGCAGATATAGAATCTGTATTTATTCTGCAGAAAAGAGCTATCAGAGCCATTTATACTCTACTTAGTCGCGAATCCCTTAGGGATCTATTTAAGGAAATTAACATCTTGACGGTGCCTTGTCAGTATATTTATGAAAACGTTATGTTTGTCAGAAAAAAAATTCACCTATTTACTCAACGATGTGAAAGACATAATTACACTACTAGAGAACGAAATAAATTAGTACAACCAAAATTTAGACTAACAGAAGTGCAAAACATATTTCATGGGGTACTGTATTAAATTCTATTATAGAATACCTCCTAATATACTTCAACTAAATGAGAAGAAATTTAAAACTTGCATTAAACGCACACTGTGTAAACGAGCATATTATAAACTAGACGATTATTTAGCTGATAAAAATGCTTTGCAAAATGCTGGTCCTGCTTCACAGCCACACTTTAAATGAGTGGTGGTCTTAAGAAATATGCATACTTTTATGAATATTCACTTGTATACTAGTTTTTATCTGACATTTATTAATATTTTTTATTGACATAATTAACATTATCTTATTTGAATTTGAAACCAATTTTTTTTGTTACTTTTAGAAAAGTTTAAATTGTACATGTGAGAACTTGACTGGCCTGTTGGTCTAGTGGTTAGTGACCCTAACCGCTATGCTTATAGGTCGTGGGTTCGATTCCCACCTGAGTCTGGGTGTTCTTTGTGTCCGTTGTTTCTATTTTTGTAAAGTCCCCAGCGACACAGGAGTAATTCCTAATGCGGAAGTTGTCTTTTTATAAACAAACAAAACAATAAACAAACAAACAAAAACTCTGTAGTCAATAACATTTAAGTTAATTTTCTATGTTGCCTGGCAGTTCTGAGTATGTCATGCTCGCTTAGACGTCCTGCCGATGGTGGCGTATGTGTTCGGTTGTTCGGCTCCCTTTGATATGGTTGAAGTAGACGATGGCTGGCGCGTGCGTCATGCTCGTGAACGAGTGCTGTTGGTTGGGGCTGGTCATCTCCGAACTGCTATTACTTACATACAGTAGTAGTTTGGGCGACTGTTTATAGTTTAGAACAATACGTTACATTGTCCGCACATTTAATTTGCGCATATAAGCGATGTAACCAGAGACTTGTATAAAACATGTTGAAAAAGAGTGTTCTTGGAGTTTTTTGCCTGTTCTTATCCATAGGATCTACGTATTGGAACAGGCAACTAGCTTCACAACTGATTTAGTCTGACTGACTACTATTCCCGACAATTCAAAAATACCTATATTGGTTTAATGAAATAAAAGATTTCGATTTGATTTGATTGATATGCTACCTCATATTTCATTTACTCTATATTTGTACTCATTTGCTTTGTTAATTTGTATGATATCTAATCGTTAGTATGAAAAACCAACCATTGTTTTAAAGTTAAAAACAACTTTAATGAGTGATCGACATAAAGTTATTTTTTTCTTGTGTCGTCGTATATATAAAGGGAGGAAATAGTGTACTATTTATATTTTCGTTCATGTTTTTAAAAGCAGCAGACTTTACCAGTCAACGTAAAAATGATTATTTTAGCTATATTAGCTTTGGGTAAGTGTGAAAAGTCCTTTTGTTAATTTCAAAATGTGTTTTTGAAGTTTTAAAATCGTTATCTGTAACTGTTATTAAATGTTTCCTACAATAGTAACTGTTACTGTACCAGCTTTGATCTTAAAATATGGTTTTTATTTGTAGAATTATTTTGTGGGGAATAAGTCTCGCTTAATCTATGCTAGAGTCTTTAGTAAAGATAGAAATCCTTAATTTTATTATCTATCTAAATCCTTAATTTTATTATCTATGAGAGAAACGATTTTTTGGTACCGACCAAAAAACCGTTTCTCAAACTGTATTAAACAAGGAGAAGATTCTTTATTCAGCTATTCGTTATGTTCGTTCGTAAGTAGTATAAATCTTCTTCGTTGGTATAAATGTCATCGCTTTCGTAGACAATGTGAGTTTCGTAGTTATTTTGTAAAGCGGTACGAAGGTACTCCTTTCCAAACTAGCTATTTATTGTTTAAGTACAGGTAGTAACCTGCTTTGTGCTAAAAGGTCTATAATTAAATGTTTTCAGCGGTGTTAGCGAACGGTTACCGCCTTGACAACCCGCCTCCCTCGCCGACGGGGATGAACATGCTTCGGACGATGTGTGAACAGAACGGTGCCAACTACACCGGGGTCGAGGTTAGTAATCCTAACTCTAACTAATATTATTATTGCGAATGTGAGTTATTGGTTACGCTTTCACTCTTTATCCATTAAAGCGCTCGTCATGAAATTTTGCGTACACGTTGTCAGGGGTACAGAAAGGGTCATCTGTCTATCTGAACTGATTGATAACATTTACATGAGCGCTAGCAAAGCCACAGGCAAAAGCTACTTTTTTTATGGGCACATGTCTCTTAGCATACGTGAGCCCGTGCGTTGTCTTAAACTAGTACATGCTTATCTAAATGTTAATACATAGAGGTGCAAAACCATAGGTGAATAAATTAAAAGGAAAAAAACTTTTTTAAAAACAAGCTTTTATTTAAATGCCCTAAAAAGAATAAAATAAACTTTTCCTTTGAAATTTTCCTATTAACTTATAACGTCGCCCGTTACGCAATTTATATGATATAAATTGTCGCGAATGTCTGAATGTTATCTATCCTGTTACACACTTCGCATATAGGCAAATAAACCAACAACGAAAGCAATGTTTTAAACCATACTTCTTTGATTCTTTCATCAAAATATTATTTAAATAAAAAAAGGAACCATTTATTATTAGGTCTGTAAAATGTAGCAAAAAGAAAAAATCCGAACCTTTCGTCGCGTGCTACTATACTGCAAGCGCTACAAGTTATGAAATAGCCTTGATAATGTTTATGTGACTGTTGATGAATGGGATTGCTCGGCTCGGTTTACGGTGGGTTATGGTTTCTTTAGAATTAAAAATGTCAAGGAAAATTCAAAATGTCTCCTCCTTCCTTAGAAAATGTATGCTGAAAAAAAAAAAGCAACAAATAGAAAATAAACGAATGGACAGAGTAGGAATGTGGACAATAAATCATCGCGGATACATACGAGTATTTTTGTTACAGTCTGCCGCTGCGAATTTTGTTCACTGCGTGGAAGTTGACTTTGAAGTGAAAATGTTAGAAACGGAAATAAAAGGTGCCTATATGTATAATAGCTATGATGCCTTTAACAAAGTCTTTAAAAAGTAAGTAATCAATGTTTTTTTCCCTTGACCGACATAGTTTAATATACCTTATGAAACTAAGAATCTTAATTAAGTTAAAACAATTAAGTCGCCATAAATTTTTCGGATGTGTATATTTGCCTTTCGTTAAGAATGTAAATATATGTATACAAAGTAGACAACAATGAATCAAATTTAATTTATAAAAGGTGTTACAGAAGGGTGTGATGTTGGGGTCGTAAAGTAAATTTTACTAAAACTTGTGACTTTAAGGATTTTAATTTTGTAAGGATGTTAACTTGATAATTTATCAATAAAGCTTGTATATTAATTAGAAAATAAGTATGTACATAAATATTGATAACACAGTGCTTTTAAATGTTTCCATGTTTTTGTTTTGTTCATGGAACGCCGTATTTAATATCTAGCGCTATTTAAGGTATTGTCGTAAGACTCCGGAGCTGAAAGCTTGCTATCATAAACTGACAGACGCAGTGGCTCCATGTATAGAGGGGGAAAACGAAGTTTTTGTAACGGTCTTCAACAATGTAAACGACCAAATTCTAGACTACTTGTGCGAGAGTGATGGTTCCAGAATTACAAGTAAGTGAATTCGTTGTATTGTTGACTTGGTTGGTTGAGACTGGAATGTAGTATGGCTGCACTCTTGCAACACCTTAAGCCATAAAGAAACGCACAAGAGAACTATGTATGTTCCTTATAAATGTACAAAATGTACCCATCTTTACGAGTAGAAATCAACAACCTTGCTCGCATTAGTTTTTAAATATATACGGTTTAATCACGTGTGTATTTTGGAGATACCCGACCCAACTATATCAAGGTATAAAACGACCTGCCACGTTCGTCTCAAGCACCACACTGAAATGGCACCGATTAAAGCGATTTTTCTGACGTTGGGAGGGTTTTGATGTAGGCGACTATGTCATCGAGCATCCCCGAAATACACACGTGAGACTAATAAATTTAAATAACTTAGCTGTAAAAGACGCTTTAAGCTTAACATTAAGTAGATTTACCAATTATATTTATTTTATATTCATTTTATTTAGCGTTCATCATGGAGGGTGGTCCCCAATGCTTACAAGAGAAAATCTTTGAGATAAAGATGTGCGCCGAAAGTTCTAAGAACTCGATCCTGTACCTGGAGCAGAATAGGACTCTTTCAATAAATGTAAGTTTTGTAGCACACAACTAGCTATATTTATACATATCACATGTTGTGCAGGCTTAATCTCCACAGAGATCTGACAGAGTATGTTACTCACTCACATACCACCATAATACTGAATCTCTTTGTTATAAGCAAATATGTTATTGACAGGCCTGTTGGTCTAGTGGTTAGTGATTCTTACTGCTTAGCCAGAGGTCGTGGGTTTGATTGCCACCCAGGACAAATTATTGTATGATAAGCACGGTCATTTGTTCTATGTCTGGGTGTAAGTTATCTTTAATATCCATACAATTACTAGAATATGAGTACGTTTATATATATAGTACAGGCTCTGCCTAATTTGGGAGCACACGGTCGTGTGTGAGGTGTATCAAGTTATTATTATTAATTATATACCCATGAAATGAAGCGCAAAATCTTAGCTTGATGTGCAGACACGATAAACGACAATGAGTCTACGCCTATCACCTACCGGTAAAGGCTTACTCACCTATTAGTAAAAAATTGCTTTGGTTTTAACTTGGGACACACCGAACTCATAGATTTTATTAATAGCATAACCTAAACGTGAGAGAAAAGTTATTTTATCTGGTGGCACGACAATGCCCCGCCAAGTCGATGCCATAAAAGTTCATGGACCTTACTGTTCACTGTTGATCGTCATGTCTGTTGTTTTCTCATTTCTCCTTTTTTCCTCCTTTATTTTAGAACGGTTCTTTGCCGAGATAATTTTAAGATCTTAGTGAGGTAAAAAGTCTTTACGATAAATGAAGTTTATTTTTAGTGATGATAGTAATATCACCAACAATTAAAAATAGTCTTTCACACCGGGTAATTATTACTTACACTCATGTTTTATTTTTATATTTACAGGAAAGTTACCGCATGTATGATGACAAGTTTCCCCGCTTCGAAGAATACAGTTCAGGAACTGTATTCTTCGAAGCGGGGAAACTTGTGACAGTCCCACACCCTCTAGGATTATTAAGAGGGTTTCTCAAATTATGCACCAGAGTATCTTCCAAGGAGTAAGTCTTATTTGTGTAAATACACTCAATGTTTACATTTATGTCACTATTTCTAATAAATAAGTCTCGTCTAAACATAATTAATATCAGTCGCTGCAAAAAAATGCCCTTTTTTGGCACAACGAAAAACTGGAATTTTGGGAAAACGACTTTGAGACTTTTTTAATCTTATAACTTTTAAAGTAAGATGGCTACAAAAAAGATTTTTATGCCCATTTTATATTTCACTAATAAACTATTGATCTCACTGAAAATGTCATTGATTTATGCAAATTATTTTAATGAAATTATAGTTTAAAAAAAAATAGTCCCTACATGTCACGTTCTTCCTATCAAAATAATGAACTTACTGACTGACATAGGGATATATCACGTTATAGGTAACAAAATAAAGATATTTTAGAATGGGGTACAGAATAATAACACTGTGTTGAAATTATAATAAGAGTATTTATTGAAAAAAACAATTAGTTGAAGTGTAACTTACAAGTTTTATAATCAGTCTCAAACAAACAAATAATACAAAAATAAGTAAGTAGCGTCTTTTATACCTAAATTGAAACCTTAATTATCAGTCTAAACAATCCTACGTGTAAAAATGATAGTTTGAACTGGTATTATGAATTATAGAAAGATTAATTATAGTGTCGTTACGACAAAATTTGTAACAAAACAAAGGTTTGAATAGAAGAGTACTGCTAAAGTATCACAATGTACTTGGGTTACGTTAACTATATTTATAATACTTACTTAATCATAAAACATGTTGTATATAGTTTATACTTATAATTAGGTAGGTACTTCTTTTACAATAACCATAATGACTTAGGTATATTGACTATTTGAGAACCTATAACAGATCTAGGAAATTTCACAATCAATCAATTTTTTTTTTTGAGGAACAGAACTAGGTACTTACTAATATTAATCTCACTTCCATTTATTACAGTATCAGTCTCAAAATTAACTTTAGAAGTAGGTAGGGAATCTTATTTTAAAAATATGCATGATTTTGTCATGCACGAATTCCTATTTTAGGAAGTACTTTTCATAAACATTAGATAAATCTCAAATTCTCAAACTCCAAAAAACAATAACAAAATTAAAAATTTTATAAAAAAAAATTAAAGTGCTTCGAAAAATGCCCTATAATAGGACGGTATCATTTTCTTGTTAACTAAATCTATAAGGTCACTTTTTTTTCTGTCAGCCAATCCTGGCTTATTAGTATAAGCTCTTTTAACTTCTACGTCTATATCCTTCTTCCTTTTTATCACAGGCGCTTTCTGAAATACTGTTTCTTCATATGATGTTTTGAAATAAATAGGTCCACTTCTCAATTGTCTTTTCACCTGCCTACAATTTGAGAATGTGCAGAATCACCTTCATTCTGCGTGTGTCCTTTTATGAGAAACTTGTGTGATTGATTTTAAGTTTGGAAATTTTTGTACCGCAAATAAGTACATAGCGACCATGAATTTATTTTTTTGCTGGCCAGGGCAATTATCAGAATAAAAAATGACGTCTAAATCCTTAGCTGCTCCGCAAACCTTTTCCAGATAGTTAAAGACACAAGTTCCTATTTCATTCACTCCTCTATTCGCATTGGATTCGTCCCAAACAAAGCTTTCAACTTGGTTTTGCTGTATGTCATAGATTGTTAGGTTCAGAATATTTAGTTTAGATTTATAATAAAATACGGATATTTCTCCTTTCGGGCATTGAAACACAGCTTACAGATCATACACAGCAACCACTGTATCAGTTTTCTTCTTGTCATTCTCCTTTTCGATTCGGCAAAGTTGTTTTTCTCGAATGTGCTTATCATAGGATTCTTTCATAAGTATTTTTTTCTTCATCGGAGCAATTTTTGTAAGCTTCGCAGGTATCACAAAGGTCCTTTTTGGGCGTAAAGAACGATATATTAAAGTCCTGATTAAAAGTGCGATAGAAAATGGCATAACTCGTGTAAGGAGCACTGTTAGATTTACATAGTTCAACGTAATCTCTATGCAGATCTGCTACAGATTTGCTACCACCAATGTACTGTTTGGTCGTATTAGCTCGGGTGTAATGCGATTCTATTTTAGGTATAGCGTTAATAAAAGATAATACGCCAGCCTTCAAATCGTCATTAATTATTGGCTGCTTCCCATGTGATCCACGCTTATCCTTCGTTGTAGCAATGTTTGTGTTGTTATTTTTTTTCTTCAGAGCTGTCTCTGTGGGACGGTTGTTGATGGCCAATGTATTTTATTTTTTTTTAAAATAACTTACACACTAATTTTTTTACCTGAGGACATAAAATAGTATGCATTGACATGTTCACCCTTGGATTGAATCTGGTTTCCCTCGGAGTCTATTTTCACATATCGAACTTTGGGAACAATAACTTCGGTAGAGTTGGCAACAAACGTCCATTGTTTTTAAATACTACCCAAATTCCAGTAATCTTCATTTGATTGTTTTCGCTTTTCTACGGTACAATTAATTTGACATTTAAATGAACAGTTATCTTTGCAAGGCTCCTTCATTTGACGTTCTGGCACAACTTTCGTAGTCCTGATGGAAGTGTAGGATTTTCCGGTGTTTTTTAGTTCTTTCGCGATATTTTTCTTCCACTTTTCTTCTCGTCTTTGTTTCTTCTTCCCCTTCTTTGTCGGAGTAATTTCATTTGTTTTATTTTCAGTATTCTTTGCCACGATGTCTTCACGAGCCTCATCCTGTTTTTCCATTTTCTTCCTGATTGCATATTAAATCCGCAACAATAGGCTCTTCAGATGTAGCTATGAATTGGTCTATAGAGCTGGAAACACAATTTTCTATGCCTGCACTATTTATTAAGTCTTGTGACAATTCGTTTAGAGGTACTGTAGTCAGTGTTGTCAAGGTGTAAGCTTCTTCATCATCTGAACTTTCTTCAATTACTTTGTTGACGGTGAAATTCGGGTCTCTAACGGAATCGTCGCTATCTTCGATGAAGGATTCCTCACCTGAGCTTCCAGATGAGCTGGAGCTGCTAGAAGAATTACTACGCCGACGCTTTGCTGGAGTTTCCTCATCTTGATGATAATTATCATTCGCCATTTCTACTATTCTTCTTGATCGTGACCCAATCTTGAAAGAAAAAAAAAAAGATTTATTAGTAAAATATTATTATAAACAATGTGACAAAACGATGAATTTATTAATTTAATAACAATGTTTCAAAGATGTACCGCGACATCCTGTTATAAACGAAGCGTGAATTTAAATAAGTATAAAAGTTTATTGCATACAACGTGATATGCTAACACAAGCCAATTTTATTTTCGTAATTTTTTCAGGAACAACGTGTTATTAAACTGATGACCAAGTACGATTAATTAATTTTTTAATGCTAAAATGCGACATAACAAGTGTGACACATTAAATAATAAAATAAATTAGTAATAAAATAACTAACCTTTACTCCAAAAAAGGTGTCATGCAGGTCGTGACCCGTTGTTGTCTTAAACCGCGAGCAAGTACTCTCGCGCACTGCACTGTCACACTGAGGTAGCGCGGTGTGGAAATAAGCTTAGCTGCCGAACGGGGCAGTGCTACATCGTGACATGCCCTCTCTTTTCCTCATACTTTTGTCAGTATTGGCTTAAATTATACCACGTTTTTGCATTAAATAGATTCGGGTACGGTGAATAAAATGGTGGTAATAACTCAAAACCGAATTATGCCACAGTGACACGTTGTAGTTTTAAACGAGCGATATGTAGAAACTCCTCCTCGTCTATCGATATCGGAAACATTGGGCGTGTTCATGTTTTATGTCGCGGGTAGACGTGAGTTGGCGGGCGAGGAGAATAAAAACGTGATTTACACAGTTATTTTACTACACTTATTAAAACACAAAATATACTCTGAATAATCGTTAGATATCTTCAATCAAACTTTAAATCACGACACTCCACAGAATTCGTGGTGCGTCTACGTGATGCAAATCGATTCTGCCCATAAACTAAAATATATTATACTGAAATAGACTGGCAACTCGTTTTGTGTAGGTCAGCGCCTCTGACCGCAAAGCACGGGAACTTTAGTTCCCTACTTCACCTATAGAGGCGCTGACTAGAGGTGTAGAAAGTGCAAAAATGTATTATTACTAAAGCTATAGCCATAATGTATAATTATGAGAACGGAATAAATAACACAAAAGTCTAATTCAATTAGTTTATTAATAACATATTTTATTATCATTTCATTTACAAGACTTTATAAGGTTTTGAAGCATATAGGAACTGTCACTGTCACCGCATACATTTTTATAAAATGTAGAACTCCTTTTGACTGTGAGAACATTGTTCACTTATTTGCACCAATTCATCATGAAAAATACTTTACTATTACAATAAATCTTATCACTTTCATTACAAACAAAAAATAATTTAAATTATTTAATAAATAACAAACTGGTGATTTTTTTTCTGACATTTGACATTCAGACAGAGACCAGAGTTGCCAGCGTGTTATACTGGTTAACTACTTTATGGTCTCGAGTAATAATTTATATTATTTCGAAACAATGATTTATTATTTTAAATATGAACGAATAAAAGTTTTAAACTTCTTTTACTTAATATTAACCACGGAATTATTAAGAACGGCAAACCTGGTGAAATGAATATACAAACTTGACAAGTTATATAAAATACCTTAAATGTGTGACGGTAAAATATGGTAACCTAGAATAACAGTTTTACGTATCAGGTGAAGATGGCTCTTTTAAAAAAATTAAAATTTGTTCCCGAGTTGCCAGGGCATGATTCTGCCTTTTCAGCGGCCTATTCGAACCGTCACTGTCATCCGTCGCGCACCAGCGCTCGGTGTTGCGTCAGTGTCCTAACTTCTGACACTTTATTAATAATATTGCCAGCTAAAATAATCCATGCGCTGTCAAATATAATAAAGCTCTGGTGCTTGTTATGTTTTTTGTATTTATCAATACAAATAAATAAAATTGAAGTGTCTGTTTGTAATGTGAAAATAATAGTTATTTTTAAGCTCATACAGTTATTTGCACGATCCCTATGCTTAAAAATCAGTTTTTTTTAAGTTTTGTCTGTCCATCTGTTTGTTTGTTCCGGATAATCTCCGGAACGGGTGGACTGATTTTCATCGGAACTTTCACTGGCAGGTGGCTGGTGTTATAAGGAGTAACTTAGGCTACTTTTATTTTGGAAAAAGAATTGGGTTCCTCGCAAAATATATAAATATGTAATTGTACACGCAAGCGAAGCCGCGCAGGAACTAATAGTGCTAACTAAAACCACAGACACCGTTTAATCTCTGTTTCACTAGTCGCCATACATTAGGCAGCTGCAGGTTTAGACAAGTGGCTTTTTATTTTCTATAACGACAGTAGAACAGAAATGTAAACGTAAGTAACTTTGAAACGGTAAACAAGTGACACTTTTGATAAACGCTTTCGGTATGAAGCGTTCGTTATGGAGCAAACTTCTACACCTTGTAGAAAACGAAACAAATAGCGAGTTTAACACTGAGCTGGTAATTGACGGAGTGATAATCGTTCAAATTTCAATAAAATGCATTCCTGGCAACTTTTGTAGGCTGTTCATAACGAGGAATTATGCTTACAATAAACTTAAAACACAAGGTACACGAAATTCACTTTTCCAACTCTGAAAACTATAAGGGGGGTCCATTGATTACGTCAGGTAGTATTGGCTATTTCTTGGCTTTTCGCGTGATAAGATGTAAAAAGTGTGGTTTTGGCCTGACTTCCTAATTAATCTCACGTAAGATTTTTAAACTGCTTATTTTTAGTGTAAATAAGTAATTTGTTTTATTAAAAAAAACTTAATTTGCTTAAATATTTTTATTTAAGATTAGTGCACACTAGTATTTAAGGTATAACGTAGTCTAGAATCACAGTAAGAAAGTCGAACAATAAAATACTCAAATAGGAACTAGTAAAAGTCGTAAAAGAATACTTATTCTAATCGACAGGGACTCTTGAAGAGTCTGAAGAGTATTTACAGTTTCGTGCAAAAAAAAAATTACGTGATATTTAGTGAGATTCGGATCAACCCCCTCCTCTCTAAAGACCTCATTTAATTAATGGGAGCTTCCTTAATCACTATGCGCTAAACACTCTGGACTCCACTGCTGGACAAAGACCTCCCTCAAGGAGCGCCAACTATCCCGGTCTTGGATAATCCGCATCCATCCGCTGCCAGCCACCTTCTTCAAGTCGTCGGTCCATCGTGCCGCAAGGGCGCCCTTCACTACGTTTGCCTTACCGCAAATTTTTATTTCTAAGTCTGCTGAAGTGTAATAACATGCCAACGATAGATTTTACATAACATCAACATTACATTTTATCACATCTTTGTGCATTACGGGGAAAGGAGAAGGGATGTGGTTGGCAATTGCGAGGGTTTGAGCTTTTAGCGTGTTAGGTCCATAGCCAGTTCCATTTATCTCAATACTGTACATCACCATGGTCATAAATTACACAATAGCTCCTGTTTTTTAGTAAAATAAACTAATTTATGCATAGATTCATGTCATGGTCACACAACACAACTTCAATCTTTTGTGGCAACACGGTATTTTTAAGCTGTTTACAAAAGCAAGTACTAACGTAATAATTTTTTTCATTGTTTTAGACAATCAATTCCGATACAAGTGCAAGTGTACCGATAGAGCAGGTGTGGCCCGAATCAACAACCACACATACGACCGAGCGAGGTTGGTATTCACCACTAACCACAAGTATACCTTCGTATAAATCAACAACCAAAAACACGTCCGAGCGAGTTTGGTATAAACCAACAACCATAATCGAGCGAGGTAGGCATAAACCAACGACCACAACCGAGCGAGTGTGGAACCATGTAAATACAACCTGGCAGAATGAAAAAGGTATCGATATTAGTACTATCCTATCGTAGACAGGATATTCAGGTTATTGAGTTATTTTGAATCATAACAATTTTCACATGCAAAGTAAAACATGATCATCCGAATACCAGAGGCAAGATGAAGTCATCATCAATGTTTTTATAAGTACTGACTTCTTTTTGTTACCTTTTTCCTTACCTCAATTTACCTTCTTCCTTTGTCCCGTCTGGAAACGATTAAATTCCCAATGAGGGTTGGCATCAGGCAACCGGCTGACCATAAAAGAAAACAGCCAAAGCCCTTTGTAATGTTACACATTGCACCGACCCAAATAAAATTGAGAAATTATAAACGTGAAAGTTTGGATGGATGGATGGATGGATGGATGTTTGTTTTTTACTCTTTCACGCAAAAGCCACTGGACCGATTGCGATGAAACTTGGTATGTAGATAGTTGGAGACCTGAATTAACGCATAGGCTACTTTTAATCCCCATATTCAGACGGGATCGGGACTTACACGGGTGAAACCGCGAGGCGCTGCTAGTCCTACTAATATTTTAAACGTGAAAGTTTGTGAGTATGAATGTATGGATGTTTGCTACTCTTTCACGCAAAAACTACTGAACTGATTGCGATGAAACTTGGTATGTAGATAGCTAGAGACCTGGATTAACATATAGGCTACTTTTTATCCCGATATTTCCACGGGATCGGGACTTATGCGGGTGAAACCGCGGGGCGCAGCTATTGATATATATTTATATGAAAAACTTTCATTTCATCGGTTCATAAAGGCCTTTGAAGACCTTTTTAAGTTGTTACGACAACGCGTGCACTAGTGCGTGCCAGATGGTATGCATACTATAATGTCATATTGTGTGAATGTCTGTGATAAACGACTTAAAGCTCGTAATCTAACTTTGATGATTCGTTAGTATTTAATTAAAATAGCTACAAGTTGCACTTAGACACTTACGCACTGAAAAGTCTTGATAATTTTTTAGCTACTGTTTAAAATAAGGAGAATGCAAAATACTTAAAAGCGGAAAGGGTTTAATTTAGCACTAAGCTGTATCCTTAGTGACTAAATAGCAACCACGGGGGCGGAACAATATATTTTTTATGCTACCTCATATATTTCATTTACGTTATATTTGTAACCATTTTACTTTGTTAATTTGTATGATATCTAATTGTTATTATGAAAAATCAACCATTGTATTAAAGTTAAAAACAACTTTAATGAGCGATTGACATAAAGTTATTTTTTCCTTGTGTGAGAAGAAGAAGAAGAAGAAGAAGAAGAAGAGAGAAGAAGTGTGAAAAGTTCTATTTTAAATTCAAAATGTATTTTTGAAGTTTTAAAATAATTCTTTGTAACTGTTGTTAAATTTTTCCTACAATACGTTACTGTTGCTGTACCAACTTTCATCACAAAATGCGGTCTTTAATTGTTATTTGTTTTACTTTAGTGGGGAATAAGTTTCGCTATTTCGTAATCTATGCTAGAGTTTTTAATTTTATTATAACTACACAAAGAAATGTACTTGGTTGGACTAAAAATACGATGTCGATACCAAAAACCCGTTTCTCTAAATGTGTTAAACAAGGAGAAGATTATTTATTCAGCTATTCGTTATGTTCGTTCGTTAGTAGTATAAATCTTCTTCGTTAGTATAAATGTCATCGCTTTCGTAGACAATGTGAGTTTCATGGCTATTTTGTAAAGCGGTACGAAGGTACCTTCTGCTTTCGAAAATAGCTAATTATTTATTGTTTAAGTATAGGTAGTAACCTGCTTTGTGCTAAAAGGGCTATAATTAAATGTTTTCAGCGGTGTTGGCGGGTTACCGCCTTGACAGCCAGCCTCTCTTGCCAATAGGGATCAACATACTTCGGACAATGTGTGAACATAACGGTGCTAACTACACCGGGGTCAAGGTTAGTAATTCTAGCTCTAACTAATGTTGTTATTGCGAATGTATGTTTGTTTATTTGTTACGCTTTCACTCCTTATCCATTAAACCGCTCGTCATGAAATTTGGCGTACACGTTGTCAGGTGTACAGAAGGGATTTTACTGTTATATTGTTCCCCAGAGATATCTGAATTGATTGATAACATTTACATGAACGCTAGCAAAGCCACAGGCAAAAGCTACTTCTTTTTCTCTTTTTTAGGGGCACATGTCTCTTAGCATACGTGAGCCCTTGCGTTACTTTAAAGTAGTACATGCTTATCTAAATGATAATATATACAAGTGCGAAACCATTGACGAAGAAAAATCATATTTTCGACCACAAATTTTGCCGTTATGGGAAGTCTGTTTAGTTAATATGCTTAAAAATATTCCTCGTTCCTATCTGTTAATATTGAATTTCTGCCCCAGTGATATTGTCACCCTCTGATGTTTAGCACATTCTACAAGGATATGCTGAATGTTATCTATCCTGTCACACTTCGCAATTAGGCGAATAAACCAGCAACGAAAGCAAATCAAATATTATTTAAATTCACTAAATTAAAAAAAAAAACATTTTTATTATTCCGTCTGTAAAATAAAATGTGGCAAAAGAAAAAATCCAAACAGTTCGTAGCTGCTAATTTAGCAAACCTATAAGCCTCCTCGTTCCCTTTTAACCATAAATGGGACGGAACCCATTGTAGCCTCAGATTTATATATGAATGGTATTTAACTCGTGTATTAATTTTAAAATATTATAGAATATCGGTACACCTCTGTCAGAGGCGCATCGAGTCACATGCTGTAAGGATCTTTACTATCAGTAATAACTACATGTTTGTACTTCTGACAATTCTATGTTGTCTGTATTTAAGGGCCTCTGCGATTGCAATAAGTTCTAAACCCATGATTGACATTTTTCTTTTTACATTAAACATGAGACTAGATACATTTGTTGACATATATGCAGCTCCAACACTGTACCTTATTCTTTTTCTTCCTAATGTCTTTCTTTTGTGTTGGTGGACGGGACGGGTTTTCCCCTCCACCCGCTGTAGTGGCCCCCCGCGAGGAGGCGGCGTCCGCGTGTGCCTGGACGTCGCCTAATTGAGACGATTTTACCCGGAGGTGGTGCCCGCGCTTTTGCGGGCAGGCGCTAGGGGGGGTCCGGATGTCTTAATAAAGCTGTTCCCGGATCCCTCCTACTTAAGGCGCAGTACGGCACACCGTGTGGTTTTAGTCGGTTCGATTCCGACACACCGCCCCGCCGAAAACCCCCGGCGGGGTGACGGCCCGAGGGGGTTTCCACACGCACAAAAAAAAAAAAAAAAAAGGCTACAGCCCAGCGACTTGTCTTCACTTACCGATAAGCACCGTCTATTTGTTCCTCATCAACTGTGAATAAGTCGGTAACCTTGTACACAATAGCTTGTAGTGTAGATATATACATAATCCTAAACTACTGATATATGTAAGTCAACGACTGTAATGGGCTAAAATGGGTGAAACTGCACGTTCCTGCCCCGGAACATGCAGTTTCTGGTGGTCGGACACACAACACGCATCGAACTTGTCGTGCTACTATACCGCAAGCACTGCAAGTTATGCTATGGTTATATATAAACTTGATAATGTTTATGTGACTGTTGATAAATGGGTTTGCTTGGCTCAGTTTACGGCGGGTCGTGGTTTCTTTTCTTTAGCATTCAAAATGTCTTCTCCTTCGTTAGAAAAAGTATGCTGACAAAAAAAAAACAACCAACAAAAAGAAAATAAACGAATGAACAGAGTAGTGAATATGGACAATAAATCATTGAGGATACATACGAGTATTTTTGTTACAGTCTGCCGCTGCGAATTTTGTTCACTGCGTGGAAGTTGACTTTGAAGTGAAAATGTTAGAAACGGAAATAAAAGATGCCTATATGTATAATAGCTATGACGCCTTTAACAAAGTCTTTAAAAAGTAAGTAATCAATGTATAATCAATACCTTATGGAACTAAGAACTCCTAATTAAATTAAAACAATTCATAGACTTTTCGACTGTGTATGTTTGCCTTTCATTAAGAATGTATACACATACACATATGTACACAAAGTAGACAACAATGAATTTAATTTCTATAAGGTGTTACAGAAGGGTGTGATGTTGGGGTCGTAAAGTAAATTTTACTAAAACTTATGACTTTAAGGATTTCAATTTTGTAAGGATATGAACTTAATAATTCATCAATAAAGCTTACATTTCGTAAGAAAAACGATTTCATGAATAAACTGTAGATATGTATGAACATAAATATTGATAACACGGTAATTTTGAATGCTCACTTATAATTTTTTTTTTGTTCGTTTTGTTTTCATCATCTCATTTCATCAAAATACTGTTCCGTGTTCCACGTTTCCGATTTCGTGTTTCCATGTTTTTGTTTTGTTCATGGAACGCCATATTTAATATCTAGCGCTATTTAAGGTATTGTCGTAAGACTCCGGAGCTAAAAGCTTGCTATCATAAACTGTTGGACGCCATGGCTCCTTGTCTAGAGGGGGAAAACAAAGATTTTATAAAGGTCTCCAACAATGTAAACGACAAAATCTTAGACTACTTGTGCCAGGACGGTGGTTACATAATTACAGGTAAGTGAATTCGTTGTATTGTTAACTTGGTTGGTTGAGACCGGCATGTAGTATGGCTGCACTCTTGCAACACCTTAAGCCATAAAGAAATGTACAGGAGAACTATGTGTGTTGCTTTTAAATGTACAAAATGTACCTATCTTTACGAGAAGAAATCAACAACTTTGCTCGCATTAGTTATTAAACATGTACGGTTTAATCATGTGTGTACTTTGGAGATACCCTACCAGTTTCGGTTCCGATGCAGGTCCTATATCTTGATATATACCTTGGTATAAAACGACCTGCCACGTTCGTCTCAGGCGCCACTCTGAAATTTACCGATAAAGCGATTTTTCTGATGTTTGGAGGGCTTGGACACACACGTGAAACTAATAAATTTAAATAACTTAACTGTAAAAGACGCTTCAAGCTTAACATTAAATAGGTTTACTAATTACATTTTTTTTATATTATTTTTATTTAGCGTTCATCATGGAGGATGGTCCTCAGTGCTTCCAAGAGAAAACCTATGAGATAATGACGTGCACCGAAATTTCTAAGAACTCGACCCTGTACATGGAGCACAATAGGACTCTTTCAATAAATGTAAGTTTTATAGGACACAACTAGCTATATTTATACAGATCACATGTTGTGAAGGCTTAATCTCCACAGAGATCTGACAGAGTATGTTACTCACTCACATACCACCTCAATACTGAATCTCTTTGTCATAAGTAAATTTGTTATTGACGGGCCTGTTGGTCTAATGGTTAGTGATCCTGACTGCTTAGCCAGAGGCCCTGGGTTTGATTCCCACCCAGGACAAATAATTGTGTCATAAATTTCGTTCTGTGACTGGGTGTAAGTTATCTATAATATGCATGCATTTAGTAACATATAATTATAATAATTGCGTTTATCAGCAGTCAGGTTACCATAGAACAGACTCTGCCTTGTTTGGGAGCAAGCCACAATCTGGTGACGTCGGTAGAAAGAGAAAGAAGACAGCAAATTACAAGCATCTCTATCGCACCGCATCGCTGATTTATCTATAATATCTCTGTTTTTATGAGTAACCGTTTGGTAAAGAAGATAGGATAAGCGCATCAAATAAACATTTTGCTTCTTTTGGAAGTCAAGTCTTTTATTTTTTTTTATATTATATGACTGTTATAAGCTACTATTGTTTTAATTTTCTGTACTTTGTAAACTGTAGAAATAAGTTATATTGTAATTTGGGAGTAACAAAAAAGGTTCGGTTAAGCATTTACAAACATAACCGCTTTTTGTCATGCTGAATTTTTTTTAAATATTAATAATTACAACATGGTAATACTGCTGTATAAATGTGCATGGGTTATGTTTTGAACCTCTGATGACATTTACTCATATGTATACTTTGAGTCAACCAATCAGTGAAGAGGTGCGAGAGAGATACATGTAAATCGCTGTCTTCTTTCTCTTTTTGCCGACGTCGCCAACCCACATACAGGGAATCCAATACCTTCCCGCCTCTGGCTATAATAAATACCTCTATGGTGAGGTGTCTCAACAATAACAATGCCCCGCCAAGTCGAGCTACTATGTCATCATGTTCATAATATATGACTTTGTAGGAATTAAGTAGTTCCTTGCCTTACAAACCATTAAAGTTCAAAGACTTCACTGTTCACTGTTGATCATTATGTCTGTTGTTTTCTCATTTCTCCTTTTTTCCTTCTTTATTTTGGTTTATTCGCTAAAATAGTTTTACGATTTGTAATATAAAAAGTCTTTGCGATAAATGAAGTTTATTTTCTTTTATAATAGTAATATCACCAACAATGAAAAACAGACTTTCACACCGGGTATTTACTACTTACACTCATGTTTTATTTTTGTATTTACAGGCAAGTTACCGCATGTATATTGACCTTCTAAAATGTTTTCATCGAAGCCTGAAAACTTGTCACAATCCCACACCCTCTAGGATTGTTATTAGGGTTGCTGCAGCTATACTTAGACAGCTACAGAGTATCTTCCAAGGAGTAAGTTTTCTTTGTATAAATACACTTAATGTTTACATATTAGTTTACATATTATTAGATTTGCTTTAAAATATTTGTGATAATGGCGGAGAAATACTAAACAGTACTACAAGTATATATTAATCACTTCGAATTCAGCAGCTCGCATAATTATGATAAAACTTCACGTACAGTTAAGGTCGTTTTATCACAAATAAAATAGTGTCTGTTTGTAATGTCAAACCGACGCGACGGACGGAACGGACCGATTTTCCACCGGTCTTTCACTGGCAGATAGTTGGTGTTATAAGGACTAACTTAGGCTACTTTTATTTTGGAAAAAGAATTAGGGTTCCGCGCAAAATATATAAATATGTACACGCGAGCGAAGCCGCGCAGGTACTACTAGTGCGAACTAAAACTAGAGACCCACTTTAATCTGCATTTCACTAGTCGCCATACATTGTGTTTTCTATAACGACTGTAGAACAGAAATGTTTATGTATGGGATTGACAGCTAAAGAAATATCCCGTAACAACGAAAGAAACTTTGAAACGGTAAACAAGTGACACTTTTGATAAACGCTTTCGGTATGAAGCGTTCGTTACGGAGCGAACATCTACACCTTGTAGAAAATGAAACAAATAGCGAGTTTAACAATGAGCTGGTAATTGACTTAGTGATAATCGTTCAAATTTCAATAAAATGCATTCCTTGCAACTTTTGTAGGCTGTTCATAACGAGGATTTATGCTTACAATAAACTTAAAATACTAAAAGTACACGAAACTAATTTTTCCAACTCTGAAAACTATTAGGGGGGAATTACCAGAGTATTGGTTATTTTTTGGCCTTCCCCGTGATAAGATGTAGGATGTGTAGTTTTGACCTGACTTCATAATTAATCTCACGTAAGATTTTTTTAACTGCGTATTTTTAGTGGAAATAAGTAATATGTGCTTGATGACGTTAGTTTGATAAAAAAAAAATCTATTTAAGACTAGTGAACACTAGTATTTAAGACATAACGTAGTCCAGATTACAGTAAGAAATTCGAACAATAAAATACTCAAATAGGAACAAGTAAAATTCGAAAAAGAATACTTATTCTAATCCACAGGGACTCTTGAGGGTCACAAGAGTGACTTTTTACAGTTTCATGTAAAAGAAATTACGTAATATTTAGTGAAATTCAGATCAACCCTGTCCTCTCTAAAGGCCTCATGTAATTAATGGTACCTCCCTTAAACAATGCGCACTAAATACTCTGTGAAAGAAACCATAGACAACAATCTGCTTTTTAGACAAATATCGAATAGAACTAGCATTCGCTAAAATCAAGAAAGTACATAATTATGTCTACCAATCTATTATCGTTTTTGTTAGGACGAGGTCAACATTCTTAGAAATGGAAACTATAAGAAACGTTTGACACTTATATAATGCCCGGTTCCAATAATCAAGAAACGATTCGTTTTGCTTACGGACGGTAAAATTTCAACGAACATTTTACCATCCGTGAGCAAAAGGAATCATTTCTTGATTATAGAAACGGGGCATTAGTCTGCTGAAGTAAAAGAACATGCCAATGATACCCTTTTTAGGATTTCGTTCCTCAAAAAAGGAACCCTTATAGGATCACTTTCTTGTTCATCTGTATGTCTATCTGTCTATCTACCTGCCTGCCAAGACCCTTCTTCTCAAGAACCCGTGGAGGCATCAAGTTAAAATTGATACCAAATATACAAGTCTACGGTCCCTTGAAGCTGTAAAAAATCAAGCTTTTAACTCAACGCAATTAAAACATATGGCTACTTAAGCCTTAGATTTGACCAAGTTTGAACATTTCGATTTAAATCAAAACCTAAGGTACTTCACATTAACCTAGAATCATAAATTTTTATAAGACGTAAGGTCTCACATCACAAGTAAAGGAAAAATTCCGAAAGTTTTTAATTTGTTGTTAAATCTGTCTGTCTGCTGTGTCTGTCAAGGCCCTTTACCTAAGAAACCCATGGAGGTATCAAGTTGAAATTAACATCCAATACTTATGGCAACGGTCCCTTGAAGCTGTAAAAAAATCAAGCTTCTAAGTCAACGCAATCAAAAGTTATGGTCGTTAATCCTTTGATTTTAAAAAGTTTGAACATTTCGCAGGTAAATCAAAACCTATTTCCATTGACCTAGAATAAAGAAATTAGATAAGAAGCAAGGTCGTTAATTTAATAAAAAAATGGTTTTTGTGATTACAAACTTATATTTCGCGGTTGGAAAGTTGAATTTGTCATACATCGTAACCGCAAAGTTAAGTTTGTCTTTCGGAAAAGTCAGAAAAACCTTAGAGAATTGATTCCCGAGATGGACGGACTATCAACATATAAGTTTGTTTACTTACGGAACCCTCGGTGCGCGAGTCAGACTCGCCTTGTCCGATTTTTTACGAGTGGATTCACCCAGGGTACCACTATAATAATAATATTTTTTTTAATTCGGTATTTAGAAAAGTAAAAGTTAGTATACTGATTGACTTAAAAGTTATTGTTAGTAATAGGTAAACATAACTATTTGACTGTGTGCAGTCGTACCCAGCGCGCGAGCATCGGAGAGTCCCACCGATCTGCCAATACGCATAGGATGCTGTTGGTGTTGCCGCGCAATCGTGACAGTATTGAAGCGCACCGCTTTCGCATAACCGCAACAAAGCCGTACACCGTACCTGTAAACATGCCTGAGGCACTACAAAATCGAGGCAACCCCATTAGCACCTTAAATGCATTATTGTATTGGACTGTATGTGTACTGTATGCCCTCTGCGTATAGTTGATTACATGATGCGCATTACATCTACAATCAGGCATATTGCTGTTTTTTTTTTGTTGGTGAATAGTCATTAGAGCTTTTTACGGGGAGAAGAGGGAAGGATATGGTTGGCAATTGCCAGGGTTTGAGCTTTTAGCGTGTTAGGTCCATAGTTAGGTCCATTTATCTCAATACCGTACATCATCACGGTCATAATGTTATGACCGTGACTTTGTTTGTGTATGTACACAAACAAAGTCATATTCAACTTCCTTCTAATTAGACTAATTTATACATAGATTCATATCATTATTCATTTTTCACAACAGTCTGGCAGTTTTGAGTATTTTATTGGCCTTCCCAAATGTCTGAGTGAGGTGGCAGGTTTACATGGCACTTGCACAGTTTAAATTTATGTAGACTTGGATCCTTGAGTTTGTTTCGGCCTTTCTTCTCAGGGCTAGTCACACGAAATGCACCATGTGGCTTTAGAGTAGAAATCGACGTGTAAAAGTGTTAAACATGACCTTTTAGCAAAATAAATTCATTTCAATCATGGTGGTAATCTTTTATGGCAACACGGTATTCTTAAGCTGTTTTCAAGTTCTAACGTAATAGAAATTTGTCATTGTTTTAGAAAATCAATTCGGCTGCCAGTGCAAGTGTACTGACAGAGCGGGTGAGGCATGAATCGACAACCACAAGTACGACCGAGCGAGGTTGGTATTCACCACTATACAAAAGTAACACCGAGCGATTTTGGTATAAATCAACAACCACAGCCGAGTGAGTTTGGTATAAACCAACAACTACAACCCAGTGAGTTTGGTATAAACCAATAACCACAACCGAGCGAGTGTGGAACCATGTAAATACAATCTGGCAGTATGAAAAACGTATCGATATAAATCTTAACGTAGACAGGATATTCAGCTTATTGAGTTATTTTGAATCATAACAATTTTCACAAGCAAAGTAAAACATGATTATCCGAATACTAGCGGTAAGATGTAGTCCTCATCAAAGTCTCCATACGAACTGACTTATTTTTGTCAACTTCTTTATGTCTATTTAGTGACATTAGAATAAAACTCTTGACCGAAATTACACCTGTTCCAGGTCTGTTCCCGGACGGCAGCCAAAACAATATCCAAGTGCAGTTTGGACAGAAAGGAGTACATTACAATACTGAGGAGGTTAGTTAGTGATTATTTTTTCTGATATTTTGTTTTTATCAGCTCTTTTGGTTGCAAATAATAATAATAACTTGACACATAGATAAGTTACAACCAGACACAGAACAAATGATCATGCTCATCACACAATTATTTATCCTGGGTGGGAATCGAACCCACGATCCTGGCTTAGCAGTCAGGGTCACAAATTACTAGACGTAAAGGCCAGTCATATAATGAATGTAAAAAATATCACAAAATAATATCAATGTTTTCACTACAAAAAAAGACCAACGGATCACTAACTGATTATTACGGATTGAAATACCTAATTAATGGTTCATATTTTCTTGATTTAAGACTAGAAATTAGAACAGGAATTGTAAATGTAACCAATAATGTAAACTTATGGGTTCTCTGCACAATAACATAAAACTGAAATGGCATTCTACACACCTTCACCCGGACACCCGGTTGCAACGAAGATTGAATAAATTGTATCAAAATATTGTAAATATTGTAAAAACTCGAAATTAAAATTGTGCCATCTGTGAAAGTTGCCCGGACTAATACATAGATAACTAGTATACAACCAACATCAAATTACTGTATTATCGAGCAGAATCCACAGATGGCGTAAATAAAATAAATCAACTTGGGTTCAGCATATTTCGTTACCCTTTTTTCTTTGAACTTCATTCCAAAAATGTTAAGTTTAAATTCTCTTACCTCAGGACTCGAAGAATGACGTCTCTAAGACTTCAAGGAAACTCTTCAAAGCATCAGGAAATGTGGCCGTAGCTTTTAACGCTGACATCTACATTTAAGCGAGCCAGTTTTGGTACATCTGCAGTCAAGGGCCTAGTGGAAGACTTTCTATTCTACCAAACTACGCCACAAGCGACGTCTAGCTACATTATCCAACAAGTTGTCTTACATCAAAGTGAATCCAAAATGCATGCATCTCTATGTTTCAATTTGAAAAAATACAATCTTACGTAGACAATCACTCGCTCATAAACTGAGGGCTACTATATCTAGAGCATACACTCATACAACCGCGCTAATCAATACATAAATATATATTGCTAATTTTTTTAAACCTACCAAGAAAATAATCTTATGTTCCTTGTGTTCCTTCTAACTATCAAAATAAGGAGTAATATTGTTGTGATACTAGGTATACCCTTTAGAATGAATGGTTTCTACTTTTGACACCTAAATAGAAAAGAGAATAACTATATTATCTGTTAGAAACAGAATATTTTCAAATAAAAACCAAGGCATAAACTGACTTTGATTTAATTATTACCTCTTTTACCTGTTAAATTCAAATGTTATGATGTCAACATTAAAGCATTTTAAACAAAAATAATAACGCGTGAGGTGTCTTTGGGACACCCGGTTCGAACGAAGTTCCTTTCGCTATAAATATTTGATCAATTGAATAAATTGTATCAAAATATATTAAATATTGTAAAAATCCGACATTAAAGAACATTGCCCATTTCAGTATGAAAATCAGTTTCACACTTTTTTATGCTGCGTCAAATATATATAAACTGCATTATTAAGCCTACACTGAGTATTATCTGAAATAAAAACGTATATTGTAACATAACTTGGGGTTATCGAGAAATTAAATGCCAATATTAGGTTACAAAATAAAAACGATGAATTCAATTTTAACTTTTGGTTTGTGGCTTTGTAATTGCATGCAATTTTGACAACAACAACAACGAGAAAATATTGTGACGTTAGAGTTTTTTTTTTTAATAATGTTTGTGGCATCATGTTTTTGACAGGGATACGATGTATAAATTAAGGCAAAACTAACACTGAAGTATACATTCACTACATAAACTACGACTACATACACGAAATAGTAAAATTACTAAACTGCAATATATTTTAATATGACATTCCGAATTTTTATCACTATATTATTATTTAACCATTTTATTTTAAAACGATGTTTATTTGAATTCAACCATTAATGGTTTATTTTATATAATGGCAATATTTCACTTAAAATGGAAACGGTCATTGATTAAAGTTTTAGTCCTTGTTAGATTTAATTTCAAACCCCAAGTTCTATAAAAGAGATTTAGGGTCGAAAAGTCTACTATCACTTAATGTCGATAAAACAAAATATCTATGCTTCAGCAAAACTATGGCGTCTTCTCCAACTTCGCATACATCCCTGTAACCGATCAACTATCGAATTCTCTGCACGTTGTAGTTGTCCCGAGCTATCAAGAACAACTGACATAAAATATTTAGGGGTGAATATCGACGACAAACTAAACTGGAAGAAACACATAAATATGGTTAGTGGTCGATTAAGGAAGCTTATTTATATTTTTAAGGATTTAAGAATTAGACGAGACACCACACTTTTAATACAGACATACAAAACCTTAGCCGAGTGTTTAATCGCGTACTGTATATTTTCGTGGGGCTCAGCAGCAAAGACACACTTGATTGAGGTTGAAAGAGCTCAACGTGCTGTACTTAAAGTACTCCTTTACTTACCATTCCGCCACTCTACTCATTTAGTGTATGAAAAAACTGAAGTTTTAAGCGTACGAAAGTTGTTTTTCTATCGATGTATCCGCAAATATCATAAGCATACTGTACCCCTTCTTCAACCTTCGGATAAAAGAATAGATAGATGTCCCGTCCCCAGGGTGAAAAGCAATTTTGCCAAACAACAATATAGTAACATTGCACCGAGATTATACAATAAACTTAATTTATTTTACAGAATCAAACACCTTTCAAACTACCAAATTAAAAACGTAATTAAAATATGGCTTAAGCGTTTTGGCTATTGATTGATGGAGTAGAGAGTCTGTTGCTTGTAACGAGGTAATTTGAAACCTACTTGCAACACACATACGTACACACATACGTACACACATACGTACACACACACACACACACACACACACACACACACACACACACACATGCGCGCACACACACATGCGCATACACACACACACACAGATGCACGCGCAAAACTAACAAAAAATACCGTTTAAGACTTAACAAAAAATACCGTTTAAGACTATGTATGTTCCACATGTTTATGCTTAGTAACAAGTTTTGTATCATGTGTTTATGGGAAGGAACTGATTTCTAATATACAGCTAACGCTAGTTTGGAAATCAGGACTTGCACTTGAATTCTTTTATTACAATAAAGAATTTATTATTATTATTATAGTGATGGCAGCTTACCGCTTGATCCTTAACAGTCACACATGATGTTAGACACGGAAGCAGGTAGTTAAATAATAAATAGCCAAGTTAGGGAGACATTGTAAAATTTTGAAATTAACTATTAACGAAGCTCAATAAGTAGAAAACATTGGCAGTTCTGAGTACTTGTAGCCGACTCGAAGTTTAAAAAGGAACTGAACATTTAAACAGGCACGCAACCTTCTCATCGATAGGAGCGAACGTCATACCAGACTGTCAAAATGTATAATCTACCTCCCTACAAAATTTCAGATCTCTAGTACAAAAAACTTACGTCTTTCATGTAAACTTGCGAGAGTCTTTAAACAGCAGTAGCAAAATCCTTGCTAAGGTCACGTGAACTACCTATAAATTACCTCCCTGTCTAATTTTATCTTGATTGGTCAAATAGCGTAAAGATTTGGTGATTACTCAATAGATGAGTGAGTAGGTATCCTTTCGCTTTTATATAATACAAGCTGCACCCCGCGGTTTCACCTGCGTAAGTCCCTCGTTAAGTTTTCATAAATTGTCTAATTTTCCTCGGAGCTCACTTAATTTTTTTTTATAAGAACCTTCTCCTGACAATAACAAACACACAAAAGGGAGGTCTGATGGCAGTCGCTTCACATAAAATATCGAAGTTCGGCCCTATCGTATCGTAGTTAGACTGAAAGCCGACCCGATCTTATTATCGACAATTTCGAATAATTGATGGTCAATTTTATGAAATAAAGATATTATTGACTTTGATAATTTGAGTTGAGAAAAGACGCGGAGGGGGAGTATATATAGATGTAAAATGTAAATATATATTATAACAAAATATAATACGATGCAACTTAATGTTTTCTTCCATCTGCGGGTTGCGGGTTTTCCTTTCTTTTAGTGGTTCAAGTGGGGCAGAACTTTAAAAATCAGGAACTGTAGACAATGATAACAATCGCGCGAGGGAATAATTTTAAACTGAAATGCAGATGCATCATGAAATCGGTCTTGAGGTTCTCTCAGATCTAATGAGTGGGTTTACGGCTTGATCTATGTGTGCGTAACAATCAGGTGAGGGAATAATAATTTGAAACTGAAATCCAGATGAATCATGAAATCGGTCTTGAGGTTCTCTCACACCTAATGAGTGTGTTTGCCGCTTGATCTATGTGTGTAAACCATTACTATTACCAAACATAACTCATGTACCTACACTACTTGAGTAATTTTCGACGACAATATATTTGTGGAAGAACGAAGTGTCATATCACCCTCTGGAGGTTACTTTGAGCTTATAGTTTTTAATATGCATTATATTTATTTAAAAAAAACTAGATTCGTAGTATTCCTTAAACCACACCTGAGTTAATAATTTTACATGAGTTAATTATAATTAAAATGATGTAATAAACCCGAGTTTACTTAAGCGCTGTATGTTTTTTTTACAATGTACCGATAAGTGTTAATTAAAATGTGTACCCAGGAACTATAACCCAACTTGAGGTTATCACTGTTGTTGTTCAAAAATGGTTTTCCCATCTAATTAAAGTGGAGTTCATTTATTACAAAAGAACCACAGTAATATTATACTCACATTAGTCACTGTTATTTGTATTATAATAAGTTATATTATCACGACTACGACGACAACGTTCCATAGTGGTTTTATTTTCAAAATAGCTTGACATGTGTGAAATGGTACAACAGATTTGTTGTACCTGCCGATATCCTGCCGATGGTGGCGCATGTGTCGGTTCGTTCAGCTCCCCTTGATATGGTAAGTCGGGGCCGGTCATCTCCGAATGCTATTACTTACATATAGTAGTAATTTATTTAGAACCTAGTTATCCTCATTCCATTTGCGCTTATAAATGTAACCAGAAACTTGTCAAAAACATGTTAAAAAGGGTGTTCTTGGAGTTTCTTGCCTGTTCTTCTTCAAAGGATCTACACGAACATGCAACTAGCTTCACGACTGACTTAGTCTGACTGACAACTACTCCTGACAATTCAAAAATACCTATTATGGGTTCAATTGAAATAAATTATTTTGATTTGTACCTTTATGTATATACCTATAAACATTTAACATTTATGTCGGAGTAGAATCAACACACGGTTTCTTCCACATCAGACATCGTTGCAATAGTGCCGGTCTCAGATCATAGAATAAACTAGATTTGCCTTTTAGATCGAAATGTATGAAAACCGATATCTCCAAATTGTCCCTTCCATTAGCTTACAACTACATAATTATGCAGTTCAACAAAACCAATAGAAGCGTAGACGCACTTAAGTATATACGATATCAACAAGTCAATGAGTGCTTGACAATCGAATAAACACATTAGCGTGTAAGAAATAGCGTTTATTTAGAGTTACCGTCCGCCTTACACTCACATAGATATCAATAATAAACGTTGTGCAGTGCAGAGTGCACATTTACATGGGCCCTGGCCTGTAGCATTTATCCACTTTCTTTTTTTTTGGATCTTTTGGAAATCTAAAATAAAAATAACACAACACTAAAAGTATATCTGCATAATTTGACACTATACATTTATATTCATATATTTTAAAGTTCAATAGATAAGCATAAAGCTAAAATGTGTACTTAACTCGTCTTTCAAGCATAACAAAAAAATCGTAAGAAACAAAAGGACGTATCATGTGCATATCCCTATTTTACGGGAGTCAGCTGCGGCTGAATTACGGTGCTAGTGAGAGAATCAACAAACAAACTCATACATTGCGTCGCTAACAGTATGATTTATTATGTAAGCCGAACTATGCCAGCAATGGTTTTTTTTTAATAATATGGTGAATTTAATATTTAATCATCATAAATATCAGTGTACCATATTTTCTTTTTGATTATTATGGCAAAATATAGTTTAATTATTGTAGTTACGTATAAAATAAGATATAAGATCATAAAATTCACCTAAAAGCTGTTATTTCCGCAAACAACCATTAAACAACGCGGCATTTCGTAGTGTTCGAGAAATGAAGCGGTCTCTGGTTGACACTCGATTAAAGACAGAAATGAATAACAAGCACGATTTACACCAGATACGGGCGCACGCGCCACGCCTACTTAACAAATCTCCCTTGATCTTTGGTGCCGATTGAGGCGGTATACGTACAACGTGGCCATTAACCCGAATGGTGGTCTATCTCTACCGCCACAAGCACGTCGGGATACCAAGATGAGCCGGTATAAATGTCTTTTGCAAATGTCCCGTGGAATTTTAACCCACAACACTCGGCGCGTAGTGGCCACTTGAACCACTGCGCCATCCGTGCAGTCAATGTAAATTGTTAACTAAAACTAAACCTACGCAATTTTAAGGAATCCTTGAAACATTATTGGGGGCAGCCTTAGTTGAACCTATTTTAAGGAAAGTTAGAATATTTTTTCAGAATATGGGTAATTTTTAATAATATAGCCTTCGTTTCAAATGTGATCAAAATAACAGTAATATCCTGGGACCTATTTACTTTACGTAACTGTATTAAAAACTTGTACTATGACTTCTGGAACACGGACAAACATACATAAGTACATGTTTGGTAAACACATACGCATCATACTCGTACATAGAAACACCCAGACCAATGCAAATAGGCACATTCATTGCATACAAATATTTGCACTGACCGGGAACCGAATTCCCGACGTGGCAGTCGAATCAAGTCAAAAGTGGCAGTGGCATTATCGCCATGCCACAGAGGTTTTGAAATATGCGTAGGACTCTAGGTGATGATAGTCTAAGATATAATAATAATAATAATAACTTGACACATCTCACACACGGCCTTCTGATCTCAAACTAGGCAGAGCCTTTCCTACGGTAACCAGACTGCTAATAAACATACTTATGTTTTCCTAAATACATACATATTAAGGATAAATTACACCCAGACACAGAACAAATAATCATCCCACAATAATTTGTCTTAGGTGGGAATCGAACCCACGACCTCTGGCGCAGCAGTCAGGATCCACTAGACCAACAGACCAGTCAAATTGATACTGTTTGTGTTAGATTAGTAAAGGAAACATCCCAACTTTTCGAATGTGTTATAACATCAAGTAGGTAATTAATTAATGATATATATTTATAATATATACTAATATTTTAAGGCAGTTGGAATGTATGAGTATGGAATTGCAGGTACTGTCCGTACCTGCAATTCCATGTCGCTCAGTTTGGGTTTAGGCCCGGTTTATCAACTGAGAGTGCTATTCTCTGTCTCAAGCAGGCTATTTAGATACAGCTAGAAATACACCTGTAAACGCTTGTTATTTAGATCTATCAAAAGCTTTTGACCTTGTTAACTATGACAGGCTGTGGCAGAATCGGACATGTACAGGTTGAAGTGCGGCGGGAGGCAAGGTGGTATATCCTGGCTGGACGGTGGGCTCAGTAACACAAACATTGGTTGTTCTATTGATGTTGTGTGCATAAATAACATAAGCTACACTGATGACATGGTGTTGCTGAGTCCATCGATTAGTGCATTACGTAAGTTGATAGACACCTGTGAGTCATATGCGGCGGCTCATGGTCTCAAGTATAATACCAAGAAGAGTGATTTTATGATCTTTAAAGCTGGTACAAAATGCTACTCAATTGTACCTCCAGTCACTCTTTGCCAATGAGTACCGTCGACTCAGCGATACGACTCAATCCTGCATTGCCACACCAGCACAACAAGCTTTGACCGAGTAGCGGTGTCATTTCCTGGGAATTTAACACCAGCTACTCGACATGCTGTAACAGCCGCACAATACAAAATTGAGTGTGTATCGCTGAGATCTTTGCTTTCTTCTAAATAAATGGGTAACATCGAATCAAGGGTACACACAAGCGCTTTGTTTTATTTATGCATTGGCAAACGTGGTCTACTTTCAAAACTCGTGGACCGATATTCCCGAATAGCGCCTTCCAAAGTATTCCTTATTATATCAGAATATTGAGTACTTACAGATAAAGCATCATTTTCCTCCCCTCCTTCAGCAGGGTAAGATTACAACAACAGAGAGTCTGCATTTGTCACAATTTGTGAAGGAGGAGAAGTAGTAAGGCTAACCTGCAAGTCCGAGCGTAGCCTTCCAAGCCTTAGGAGTTATTCAGCAAATTGCATAGCTGAATGGCCCGCACTTGATCCGATAATGTTTGCACCGAAACGTTTCGAAAAATTTTGTAACAGCTGGTTCAAGTTCCTGAAATAGAGGCAGCATACGATCACGATACGCAGTGAGATTAGTTCCTCCCTCTGTAGTCTCCACAAAATATGCTCGCATGACGTTTTCATTCATTAAAGACGCCCATCTCAGGCACGCACTTTACCACCGATAGCGGGGACACTATTCGAAGCCGGTAGGCCTGAGGTCCTAAATTTTCGTAGAGAAATTTTCGTAATCTAGCCTGACAAAATTAAATTTTTCACTTGTCTTCTCAACATTAAATAGCTGTTTACACACAAAGTAGACGTGTCCTATTACAAGACACTAAGGGTAATTATAACTAGAAGTGTCAAACAATAGACAAAAGGTCTGATTATGCAACTACCCACAATTCGACAATTTATTGTTTTAAGCGACCGCACCATTCGTTTGAGTATTCTAGAAGAACACGCTTTACACGCTACGTGTTTGTAAACTAGCAGTGATTGTTTGTTGTGATTATGTTTTTTGGAGTTTTAAGGTGAGTTTAAATACTTTTCATTTATCATAAATTATTAAACGTAGTCGTGAGCATCATTAGACTAGAGATTATTATGAAGTAAAAAAAAGAAAAACAGTGTTTGTATTGTAGTTTTAGCACATTATATCGACTTATATCAATATCGTATTATTTACTTTATTATTATTTTGAAAGACTAACATGTTGGTTCTACGATCAAAGTGTATTTGCTTGCGAAGTCGTGCGACACTCATACAAGTTTGAATTTTTTTCAGTATGACTACGCAAATTTCACGTCGAAAGTTATTCGACGTTTGGTTTGTTAATTCAAAAGAATCAAAACTAGATGCTTTGATAAATTATATTTTGCAAGAACTTGGTGTTGCAAGATTAAAAGTTAAAATCAGGAGCATCTGTCAAAAAATCGAGCAAAAATGGGAGAAACCAAGATCGCGTTTTAAAAGCGATTTCTTCGTGGTTGGAAGATAACATATAATTTTCTGATTTTTTCACAACACCTATCGAAGGTGATTTACAGCCTGGAACGAATAGGGGACCTGGTAGACCAGAAAAAAGCTTTAGAAGCTGCAGGGACAGGCAGATTCGGCAGCAATGATGAAAAAGCTTGGCCTCGCTTCACCTAAAAGAGGTACCTATATTAAAAGAGCGCGAAAGTGTTTAGCAAGCCCTAAAAAAGTTGAACTTACGGAAGGTCAAGCTCTCTCACAAATGATCGTCGCCAATCTGTCGACACATCAATATAATGTGACACGCGACCGAAGAAAAAAAAAATGTACTCACCCTATTACAAAGGCAAAAAGGCAAAGCAATTATGCTACCCCAACGACTTCAATGTTACAGAAACGCTCACAGAATCACAACTCAAGTACGCGAGCTTTTATATATGACAACTAAAGCCAGAGAAACTGACGACATTCAGGATGATAATTCTAATAGCGAATCCGATAATACAGATTCTTAGTAACGTGTAATTTTGACACATCATTTCACGTTCTTAATTTATATTTTTTTCTTTTTTAATTACAAAATCAATGATCAAAATCATCATCATCATCATAATTTTTGTATTGTCTTATTGCAATAGACGTCTAAAATCTTCACAATGTCCTTAAATTCCATCCTATAGTATTCCACTGCATATTAAAAGCCGCGTATTGAACACATCCACTTTGTGTATTTTTTTAAGCAATATGTCGTTGGTGTACAATATGGGATAAAGATTATTCTATTATAATTTTGTACAGTTAGATTACGAAAATATAGCACTGTACGGCGCGGCGGCGGGGAGAAAAACTCGCCCCTCAAAGTCGAGCTCGACACCTCTGCAATAGCCGGAACCCTTACTATGGCTTCCGGGGGCTGCAAGGCGGAACTGAGGGACGAGTCTGGGGATGGTTTTAATGCTCTTGTTCTGGCTCTGGTTAGCATCGTCTTTGGTATTTCTTTCGGTGTATCCTAATGCATTATTTTAATCAATTTTCTTCTGTATGACATGACATTAAATAATCTTGTATTTGTGGTTTATTTTCATCAGTTTTTCAGTGTTTTAATCATAATCTTATTATTCAATGAAAAATATTGCAAAAACGGGCAAAATTTACTAATGCAGACGAAGTTGCTCGGGTGTCCCGAGCAACTTCGTCTGCGTTTGTAAATTTTTACCGATATATATTTATATAAAAAAACCTTTATTTCTCTATTATATTATATCGATTCTTAAGGCCTTTTTTTATTTATTTTTAAGGCTTTGTATGCATACGAGCATGTCATGTGTGAATTTCCGAGAAAAACGACTTGTGATCTAACTTTGATGATTCGTTCGTATTTAAATGAATTGGCTACCAGTTGCACTTAGACACTTACGCACTGTTTATAATAAGGAGAATGCAAACTCATTAAAAGGGGAAAGTGTTTAATTTGGCACTGTGCTGTATCCTCAATTACCACATAGCAAACACGGGGGCGGAGTCATATATTTTTTATGCTACCTCATATTTGATTTACTTTGTATTTGTAATCATTTACTTTGTTAATTTGTATGATATCTAATCGTTATTATGAGAAACCAACCATTGTATTAAAGTTAAAAACAACTTTAATGAGTGTTAGTCTTAAAGCTATTTTTTCCTTGTATCGTCATATATATAAGGGGAGGAAATATCATATTACTTATATTTGCGTTCCAGTTTTTAAAAGTAGCAGACTTTACCCGTCAACGTAAAAATGATTATTTTAGTAATATTGGCTTTGGGTAAGTGTGAAAAGTTCTTTTTTAAATTCATAATGTGTTTTTAAAGAATCATTACTTGTAACTGTTGTTAAATTTTTCCTACAATAGTTACTGTGGCTTTACCAACATTGATCACAAAATGTGGTTTTTATTTGTATAATTATTTTAGTGGGTAGTAAGTTTCGCTTAATCTATGCTAGTTTTTAATTTTATTATCACTACACAAACAAATGTACCTGGTCAGTACCAAAAAACTGTTTCTCTAACTGTATTAAACAAGAAGAAGATTCTTTATCGAGCTATTCGTTGTGTTCGTTCGTTAGTAGTATAAATCTTCTTCGTTAGTATAAATGTCATCGCTTTCGTAGACAATGTGAGTTTCATAGCTGCTTTGTAAAGTGGTACGAAGGTACTGCTTTACAACCTAGCTATTTATTGTTTAATTATAGGTAGTAACCTGCTTTGTGCTAAAAGAGCTATAATTAAATGTTTTCAGCGGTGTTGGCGAACGGTTACCGCCTTGACAACCCGCCTCCCTCGCCGACGGGGATGAACATGCTTCGGACGATGTGTGAACAGAACGGTGCCAACTACACCGGGGTCGAGGTTAGTAATCCTAACTCTAACTAAAATTTTTATTGCGAATGTGAGTTTGTTTATTTGTTACGCTTTCATTCCTTATCCAGTAACCCGCTCGTCATGAAATTTTGCGTACACCTTGTCATGGGTACAGAAAGGGTCATAGGGTACCTTTTATCCAGATTAAAAGTATTGTTCCCGGGAGATTTCTGAATTGATTGATAACGTTTAAATGAACGCTAGCAAAGTCACAGGCAAAAGCTACTTTTTTCTGTTTTTTTAAGGTCACATCTAAATATTAATATATATATATACATTTTCGACCACAAATTTTGCCGATATCGGAAGTCTGTTTAGCTAATATGCTTAAATATATTCCTCGTTCCTATCTGCTAATATTGAATTTCTGCACCAGTGATACTGTCACCCTCCGATGTTTAGCACATTCTACAAGAATATGCTGAATGTTATCTATCCTGTCACACACTTCGCAATTAGGCGAATAAACCAGCAACGAAAGCGTTCTTTTAAACCATATTTCTTTGATTATTTTGACTGGGTGGGACTGGGAATATTAGACTGGCCTGTTGGCCTACTGGTTAGTGACCCTGACTGATAAATTAAAAAAAAAAACTATTTTCTTATTACGTCTGTTAAATGTGGCTAAAAGAAAAAAATCCGAATCGTTCGTCGCTGCTCAGAAATATCTCAGTCATTAATATTTTGGTATGTTTATAATAGGTACATTAAGCATACAGCATTATATTCGCTTATATAAAAGACATAATAACATATATAGAAGTATGGCAAAAGTTTGTTAATAGAATAAATATGGATTTAAACATTTGGCAAATTTGCTAATCAACATAGTTTGTGTTAGACTACATCGCAACAGCCCAGCGACTTGTCTTCATTTAGCGATAGGCACCGTCTATTTGTTCCTCATCAACTGTGAAAAAGTCGGTAACCTTGTACACAATAGCTTGTAGTGTAGATACATACATAATCCTACAATACTAGGTATAAGTATGTGAGTCAAGGACTGTAATGGGCTACAGTGTATGTCGTTCCTGCCCCGTAACGTGCAGTTCCTGGTGGTCAGACACACAACACGCATCGAACTAGTCGTGCTACCATACCGCAAGCGCTGCAAGTTATGCCATAGTTATATATATACTAGCTAATGTTTATGTGACTGTTGATAAATGGGTTTGCTCGGCTCGGTTTACGGCGGGTCGTGGTTTGTTTAGCATTCAAAATGTTTCCGCATTCCTTAGAAAAGATATGCTGGAAAAAAACAAACAACAAAAAGAAAATAAACGAATGGACAGAGTAGAAAATGTGGACAACAAATCATCGAAGATACATGCGAGTATTTTGGTTTCAGTCTGCCGCTGTGAATTTTGTTCACTGCGTGGAAGTCGACTTTGGAGTGAAAATGTTAGAAACGGAAATAAAAGATGCCTATATGTATAATAGCTATGATGCCTTTAACAAAGTCTTTAAAAAGTAAGTAATCGATGATTTTTCCCTTGACCGATATAGGTGTATATACCTTATGGAACTAAGAACTGCTAATTAAATTAAAACAATTAAGTCGCTATACATTTTTCTAATGTGTATATTTTCCTTTCATTAAGAATGTATACATATAAATATATGTACATAAAGTAGATAAAAATAAATCCAACTTAATATATAGAAGTTGTTACAGAAGGGTATGATATTGGGGTCGTAAAGTAAACTTGTGAATTTAATAATTTATCAGTAGAGAAAAACGATTTTATAAATAAACTGTATTGATAACTCGGTGCTTTTGAATGCACACTTACACGAAAAATTTTTTTGTTTTGTTCAAGCTAACTTAACTGCACATTACTATCAAAATATGTACTTTTCAATGTTTCACGTTTCCGATTCCGTGTTCCCATGTTTTTGTTTTGGTCACGGAACGCCGTATTTAATATCTAGCGCTATTTAAGGTATTGTCGTAAGACCCCGGAGCTGAAAGCTTGCTATCATAAACTGATGGACGCCGTGGCTCCTTGTCTAGAGGGGGAAAAGGAAGATTTTATAAAGGTCTCTAACAATGTAAACGACCAAATCCTAGACTACATGTGCCAAAGCGATGGTTCCATAATTACAGGTAAGTGAATTCGTTGTATTGTTTACTTGGTTGGTTGAGACCGGCATGTGATATGGCTGTACTCTTGCAACACCTTAAGCCATAAATAAATGGCCAGGAGAACTATGTGTGTTGCTTATAAATGTACAAAATTTACCTATCTTTAGTAGAAATTAACAACCTTGCTCACCTTAGTTTATCTATAATTATTTAAAATCCTTTGTCCTGACTGACGGATCAACACACAGCCTAAACCGTAGGTCGCAGAGACGTGAAATTTAGAGGACCGAGGGACTTCTGACTGTCCGCGACGATTGCATCACGCATTGATTTTTAACTAATTAAAAAAAAATCCGATGGCTATTTTTAATTTGTTACCTCAGATCTTCGTCAAATATGAACTGATTTCGTTACCAGGCAGCATCGCAGATCATTCTGCGTTCTCCTGCACCAGAACGGCACGGGAGAGTACTAGCCCTCTCCTGTTCCCTTTCTTAAACGGATATCACTTCTTCACAAAACGAGGCAGCAGAATCCCAAACACTCTCACTTTGGACAATGGACAGAACCATCGCGTTCAGCGAGAGCCTTCCTACACTAATAGCCTCTTCAGCTAATCTCCCTTGATGGGCCTAACGGTGGTACGATAATAATTGATGAGGGAAAACCCAACGGTTTGGATTCCCTGTCTATGGCAATTCGTTGAGATTTATCCTAGGATGTTGTCATTGTTGGGGTCTACAAACCGAGGGTGAATGGTGGGATATCTTCCTCAATTAATATGTAACAATGGGTTCTCGCCAGTTAACGCCTAATTCACTTAATTTCACTGTAGCGTCCCCTAACCTACTAAAAGTTGTGAAATAAATAAATAATAATTAGGAATAAAATAAAATTTAAGCTTTAAACAGACTAATAGGTTTTGTTTTTGATTTTTTGTGATTTTTATTTTGAAATCGTTTTTTTCTACTAAACCTTATTTCTTTAATACGTAGTTACAAGTAGTCTTGACTGATTTTCTGTGCCTATACACTCTACGATTTCTGATGTCAGCCACATGCGAACGAAGCGCGGGCAAAAGCTGGTTAAATATATACGGTTTAATCACGTGTGTATTTTGGAGATCCCCGACCAGTTTCGGGTCCGACGCAGGTCCTTTATTAAGGTACAAAACGACCTGCCACGTTCGTCTCAGGCGCCACTCTGAAATAGTATCGATTAAAGCGATTTTTCTGACGTTGGGACGGTTTGGATGTATATGACTACATCATCGGGCATCCCCGAAATACACAAGTGAAACTAATAAATTGAAATAATATAACCGTAAAAGACGCTTCAAGCTTAAAATTAAATAGATTTACTAATTACATTTCTGTTTATCATTTATCATCATTATTTTTATTCAGCGTTCATCATGGAGGGTGGTCCCCAGTGCTTCCAAGAGAAAACTTATGAGATAATGACGTGCGCCGAAAGTTCTAAGAACTCGATCCTGTACATGGAGCAGAAAAGGACTCTTTCAATGGCTGTAAGTTTTGTAGCACACAACTAGCTATATTTATATAGATTACATGTTGCAGGCTTAATCTCCACAAAGATCTGACAAAGTATGTTACTCACACATATACTGCCTCTATAAACGTGCGAAGATAGTTATTTTATCTTGGGATACGACAGTGCCCCCCAGGTCGACCTACTATGTCATCATATTCTATTTATGATTTTGTGGGAATGACCATAAAAGTTCAAAGACTCTGTTGTTTTCTCTTTTTTCCCTCCTTTATGTTAGGTTCTTCGCTGAGATAGTTTTACGATCTTAGTGATATAAAAAGTCTTTACGATATATGAAGTTTATTTTCTGGGGTAATAGTAATATCATCAACGATGAAAAATAGGCTTTCACACCGAGTAATTATTATTTACACTCATGTTTTATTTTTGTACTTACAGGAAAGTTACCGCATGTATGATGACCTCCTAAACTGCATTATTCGAAGCGTGGAAACTTGTCACAGTCCCACACCCTCTAGGATTGTTAAGAGGGTTTCGCGAATTATACAACAGAGTATCTTCCAAGGAGTAAGTCTTCTTTGTATAAATACACTCAATGTTTACATATTAGTCTCTATTTCTAATAAAGAAGTCTAGTCTAAACATAATTAATATCAGTCGCTGCACAATAATGCCAGCCCGTGTGAAAGCGAAAGCATACTTGGAATCATTATGCAAATACGAAACAGTGATCACAGCCAAAACCTTTTTCAGAATGTTTGAAGTTACTACACTCTCTCTCTCTAAGTACCTGCAAACCTCGGATCTAGATATATTAAAAGCTTATCATATGGTATCAGAATTTTGTTCAGAACTGAAAAAAATAGTAAGAGATTTTGATGCAATACAGAAAGCTACAGATTATTTTGTTTCTTGGGCCAATGTCGAGCTTAACAAATTTGAAGATTTTGATGTAGAAGTTGAATCAAAATTTCCTGCAAAAAGGCTTAGCAAAAAGAAATTGATGCCAGGTGAGATGGCACAGGATGAAGTTACCTCTGATGTGCTCCATGCATACAAGGTCAATGTTCATAACATTATTTTCGACACAGTTACTCAAAGCATGGATCGCCGTTTTCTCACAAATGGACAACTGTACCAGCGTACAGTTGTCCATTTGTGAGAAAACGCCGTTTCTCGTGCCTAGATCCAAAACGTTTCCCTGACATGCGTAATAATAAACTTCAATCCGGTGAACTAGATGAGTTAAGTAGACACTTATTGAAATTTAATAAGGCAGTTACAGGTGAAAATTTGCGGACTGAATTGATAAATTTGGCATTGCATTGGGATAAACTTAAAACCACCGAATTAGAAGATTATAAAATATTCATAGAAGAGAATGAAAGTGAATCTAACGATGAAATGCCTGTACAAATAGAAAACGAAGAAGAACAAAGATTTGTACCATGTAGGACACACCGTACATGCAAAATTTGCGCCATTTGCTGCTTTAAAATTTTGCATAGATACAATCTAATTGACCAATTTCTACAATTTAATTGGACTAGCGTTCAAATTTCTGCTAACGTTATCATTGAGTCAAGTTGTTTGTGAAAGATCCTTTTCTACCCTAAAAATTATCAAAAATCGCATGAGGAGTACCTTATCTTCTGATAATTTAAATTCTTTCATGATAATGGCGGTACAACAATGACAATGTATGTCAGTATGGTATGACAATGGCGGAAGTCATTGACTAACTAATTATTAAATTGTTAAAATTGAAAATATTTACACATGATTCAAAATTTACATTATTAGTAGGTTTCTTTTCTCTTGAAAGTGGAGGGCCGACCGTCTCTAAAATGCCCGGGCCGGTTTCGAGTCCCAGTCCGGGCCTGGATGTAGGATGTGTAATTTTGGCCTGACTTCCTAATTAACGCGTCAACGTTTTTAGAAATGGAAACGTTAAGAAACGTTTGACACTTGTCTAAGTCTGCTGAAGTAGATATAATAACATGCCAACGATAGCCAACGATACGCTTTTTTACGTGTGGAATCACCTAGGGCACTATTAGATTAGATATTGCTTTTTATTTTTACTCGTGAATAGTCAGTAGAGCTTTTTACGGGGAAAAGGGGGAAGGATATGGTTGGCAATTACGAGAGTTTGAGCTTTTAGCGTGTTAGGTCCATAGTCAGGTCCATTTATCTCAATACCGTAGATCATCATGGTCATAAAATACACAAACAAATAAAAGTCGTATTTAGCTTCTTTCTAATTAGACTAATTTAAACATAGATTCATATCATTATTAATTTTTCACAACAGTCTGGCAGTTTTGAGTATTTTATTGACATACCCAAATTTCTGACTGCGGTGGCAGGTTTACATGGCACTTGCACAGTTTGAATTTATGTAGACTTGGATCCTTGTCTTTGTTTCGGCGTTTCTTCCCAAGGCTAGTCATAGGAAATGCTGGCACTATCTAGTCACCATCAACGTGTGAAAGTGTCTAAAACTACCTTTTTGCAAAATAAAATAATTTATCATGGTGGTACTCTTTTGTGGCAACACGGTATTTTTAAGCTATTTACAAAAGCAAGTTCTAACGTAATGAAAAATTTTTTTTTTAGAAAATGGATTCGAATGCAAGTGCAAGTGTGTCGACAGAGCGAGTGAGGCATGGTTCAACAGCTACAAATTATACGACCGAGCCAGTTTGGTATAAACCAACAACCACAACCGAGCGAGAGTGGTACAATGTGAATACAACCTGGCAGAACGAAAAAGGTATCGATATAAGTCCTATCTTATCGTAGACAGGATATTCAGCTTATTGAGTTATTTTGAATCATAACAATTTTCACATGCAAAGTAAAACATGATCATCCGAATACCAGCGGCAAGATGTAGTCTTCATCAATGTCTTCATACGGACTGACTTTTTTTTGTCAACTTTTTTAGGTCTATTTAATGACATTAGAATAAAACTTATTGACCTAAAATAAACCTTTTCCAGGTGTGTCTACGGATGGCAGCCACAACAATATTCAAGTGCAGTTCGGACATAACGGAGTACATTACAATACTGAGGAGGTTAGTTAGTGAACAAAGTTTCTAATACCGTGTACTTGTCAGCTCTTTGGTTGCAAATAATGAATGTAAAAAATCATAAAATAATATCAATGTTTTCATTACAAAATAAGACCAACGGGTCATTACTGTTTGTACTGGATTAAAATACCTAACTCACAATTCATATTTTCTCGTTTTAAGACCAGGAATCGGAACAGGAATTGTAAAACCAATAATGTACATTTTTGGGTTCTCTGCACTAAAACATAAAACTAAAATGGTATTCCACAAATTTTAAAAGCGTAAAAAAAACGTGTAAGGTTTCTTCGGCACACCCGGTTGGAACGAAGTCCCTTTCGCTAAATATAAATATATTTAGTGGATATAATGAATTGTATCAAAATATAGTAAATAATGTAAAAACTCGAAATGAAAACTGCGCCATCTGTGAAAGTTGCCCGGGCTATTGTATAGATAATTAGTATACAACCAACATCAAATTACTGTATTATCGAGCAGAATCACACATATGGCGTAAATAAAATAAATCAACCTGGGTTCAACATATTTCGTTACACATTTTTCTTTGAACTTCGTTCCAAAAATCTTAAGTGTAAATTTTCTTACCGCAGGACTCGAAGAATGACGCCTCTAAGACTTCAAGGAAACTCTTCAAAGCATCAGGAAATGTGGTCGTAGCTTTTGACGCCGACATTTACATTTAAGCGTGCCAGTTTTGGTTTATTTGCAGTCGAGGGCCCAGTGGAAGACTTTCTATTCTACCAAACTACACGCTACGAAACCTAGCTACATTATCTAGCAGGTTGTCCTACATCAAAGTGAATCTAATATGCATGCGTCTTTATGTTAGGGCTACTATATCTAGAGCATACAAACATACAACCGCGCTAATTAATACATGAATATATATTGGTAATTTAAGGATAAGGAATAAGGAGTAATATTGTTGTGGTACTAGATATATCATTTACAATGAATGGTTTCTACTTTTCACACCTAAATAGAAAATGGAATAACTATAATATCTGTAAGATACACAATATTTTCAAATAAATAACCAATGCAAAAACTGACTTTGATTTAATTATTACCTCTTTTACCTGTTAAATTCAAATGTTATGATGTCACCATTAAAGCATTTTAAACAAAAATAATAACGCGTGAGGTGTCTTTGGGACACCCGGTTCGAACGAAGTTCCTTTCGCTATAAATATTTGATCAATTGAATAAATTGTATCAAAAATATAGTAAATATTGCAAAAACGCGATATTAAAATTGCGACATCTGTGAAACTTGCCTTCCTGATATAACATTGATAATCGACTCACAAGCGTGAATAGTCGAAAAACAAGATTCAAAACTTGCTTCCGCGCGGTCCCGAATCGTTTCGCGCCAAAAATTCTTGGGCCTCATTTGTTGCCTGGACGTTTGAGCGGATTATGCCGCCTGGCGCCCGCACTTTAAGCGAAATGGCCTCTATTATTAGGTGATGTGATTAGGGTGTAAATTGTAATGTAAGTTCGCGATGCGGCTCTGAGTATCGGTTACTGATTGATGTCATTAGACGACCTATGACAATTGAATCTTATTGCATGAATATTAAAGTTTGATTTTGTTTAATGCTGTGAAACGTTAGAGAAATATGAAATCAATTTCTTATCCTTAAATTTACATTATATTTGCGATAGCCGCCGAATGAGCATTAAAAATTCTAGCTAGTGGAAATTCAGTTACGGCCCACCTATATCGATTAATTGATTGTGTTGTGATTTCGTAAAAAAATAATGTGCAAATGGATGGAGTTTTTTCAATGCGTACTTAAATCATAAACAACGGAAATTAGTACTGGCAAGGTAAGTCAATTTTATTTTTACAGAGTTATTTTTGTTACGGTTATAATCGTTGAGATATTACTACTGTTAGATTAGTACATATAGTTACAATATCAATATACCTACTAATTAATTAATAAAAAATAAATCTACATAATTGATGCCATATCGTGGTGTTTGTAATCATTAATCACACACAATAAGTACGAGTGAGTTCTTAATTTATGATACCTACTTTACTTGGGCTTGATATTGTTCAATTTCATTTAAGTAAGTTTACTTTCATATAATTTCATTGAAGTGAGTGAAATATTTATATGCTAAATGCTCTATTTAATTGCAGATGGCCGATTTAGGGGATGGTAAAAAGAAACCATCGGGTGCCCAAAACAGAAAAAGGAAACTGGAGAAAGAAGAAAAATTAAAAAGCTAACTACTCCGATTGACTCTTTCTTTCGACCTGGTAAGTTCAGTTGGTGAATTGAAGGTGGCGCAAATGAGTGACGTAAGTCGAGTGACTTGTCATGTATCCTGGGTTCGATCCCCATCGGGGTGATTTTGTCTCACTCTCTTGTCTTTGATGCGCTGTTTTTAGGGTTCCGTACCTCAATGGAAAAAAACGAAAAACTTATAAGATTTTTTTTGTTGTTGTCTAAAAATACTATTGCGTGGCTACATACCACACTTGGTTACTCAAATTGTTGACTCACTTATTGATTTTTTTAGGTACATATTCGTGAACATCAGCCGGACAGATAGAAGAGACACCTACTTTAGAAGAGAGAACTTCTATTTCAGAAGACCCACCTCACTAGTACCTGTACCTCGCCTACTCTAAGTGAACCAATTGTATACCAATCAGCAACAGAACCAGATGCACGCTTTTGTGAAAATGTTGCAAATGATCTTGCTCTCTGGCCACAAGTAATACCCGATAATTTAAGATTATTTTTAAAAGAACATGGACCAATTCAGATTAAAAAAAAAAAAATCTAACTATCCTTCAGATAGTAACAATAGGTCGTTTTCGAACACATATTACAGTAAAAAGTTACGAAACAGCGAAATTATCCAACGAGATTGGCTTATTTATTCCACATCTACTGATTCTGCATTTTGTTTTCACTGTAAGCTTTTTAATATTAATGTCACTGCTTTTAATCGCCTGGTTTCCAAGACTGGGGGCATTTGTGGAGAAATATTGATAGACATGAGAAAAGTTCAGCGCACTTCAGACCAGGGTAGAAGCCTTTAAAAATAAAAAAAGGGAAAAAAAAATAGTAGGATGAAACCCATTAGAAAAGGAGGAGAATATTATAAAAATGAAAGGATAAATAATTTACGGGCGATCTGAGGTCAAGAAGGGGATGGGGGTGAGTGAGAGTGGAGGTGAGAATTTTTTTTTTTTTTCAATGTAACATGTAATCTTACGTTTTTCGAGTAATTGAAGTGTAAATTTTAATAAATAGCTCAAAATTGTATATAATAATTAAAAAAAAAATCGAATTCGAGTTTTTTTCGATTTTTTGCATTTTCTGAGAAGATTTACTATGGATTATTATAGATTTACTATATAACATTTTTTTTTTTTTCACCATCGGAAAGTAGAGATTTCAACAAACAGAAAACATACCAACTTTTTGAAAAAAGCTGATATTTTGACGGGTGAATTTTCGATTGAAAATTAGGGTGCTTTTTCGATATTAATTCAAAATAGGGTGAAAAATAAATATTTCTAATCAAATAAATTACAGCGTATTTGGGACATAAAAAGGTAAGTTTTCACCAAATTTGGTGAAAAAAAAAAATTTTGTAAAAGATAAAAATAAAAAACCAAAAACTTGGTTTTTTGAATTTTTCACATAAATTTTGAGGTTATGTGAAAAAAGTGTTAATACAAAAGTTTTAGATCTTTTTATTACCTACAACTTTGCCATTTGACTTTTTCCGTAGGACTTTTAGTTTTGCGGGAAATGCAGAAACATGTCAAATGAGAGAATGCAGAGACATGTCAAAAACACGTTGAAAAAGAGTGTCCTTGAAGTTTCTTGCCTGTTCTTCTCCACAGGATCTACGTTTGGGAACAGGCAACTAGCTTCACGACTGACTTAGTCTGACTGACGACTACTCTTGACAATTCAAAAATACCTATAATTGGTTCAATTGAAATAAATGATTTTGATTTGATTTGATTTGTACGGTTTTATAAGTGTAGGAAACATTTAACATTTATGTCGTAGTCGAACCGACACACGGTTTCTTCCACATCAGACATCGTTGCAATAGTGCCGATAGAGGCGGTGGCCATTAACCCGAAGGGTGGTCTACCTCTACCGCCAAGCACGTCAGAATAACAACATGAACCGGTATAAATGCCTATTGCAAAAACCCTCTTTACAGATAATTTGGTAATGAATTATCATGAAATTTTATTTCGACTCAATCTCATTCGAGGATCTTAAAGATAACGCCCGTATTAGGCATATTCCTGTGTCGCGGGGACCTTCACAAACATTCAAACAACGGACACAAAAAACCCCAGACACGGGACAATTATTTGTATATCACACAAATTTTTGTGACGTGGAATTTTAACCCACAACACTCGGCGCGTAGTGGCGAGGTGACCACTTAAACCATTGCGCAATCCGTGCAATCAATGTAAAATTGTTACCTAACTAAAACTAAATCTACGCAATTTTGAGGAATCCTTGTAACATTCTTGAGGGCAGCCTTAGTTGAACCTGGTGGGAAGAAACTTAGAATATTGTTTTTAGAATATCGGTAAATTTTTATAGTATGGCTTTTGCCTCAAATGTGATCAAAATAATAATAATATTCTGAGACATATTTACTTTCCTTTTTTTTAAATAAGCAAAACTTGTACTATGACTTCTAGAACACGGACAAACATACATAAGTACATGTTTGGGGAACAAATACGTATTATACTCGTACATCAGACCAATGGGTTTTCGGTGGGGCGGTGTGTCGGAATCGAACCGACTGAAACCACACGGTGTGCCGTACTGCGCCTTAAGTAGGAGGGATCCTTGAACAGCTTTTATTAAGACATCCGGAACCCTCCTAGCGCCTACCCGCAAAAGCGCCGGCACCACCTTCGAGTAAAAAAAAAACCCTCTCAATTAGGCGACGTCCAGGCACACGCGGACGCCGCCTCCTCGCGGGGGTGACCACTATAGTGGGTGGAGGGGAAAACCCGTCCCGTCCACCCGCGGCCGCACTCAGCATGAGGCGCTGGTAAGCGCGCCTTCGCCGCCCGGTTCGCTGGCGGCGAATTAGGTCCGAGTGGAGATCGTCCTCCCGGACCTTTTCCGCCGCCTCTTCTGCGAGATAACGTCCTCACAGAAGGTCGCGACCGCGGTAAAATTCCTGTTGCTACCGGTCATGGAGCGTATGACGGCCGATAGCGAGAGATCTCCTCCGATGACTACAGTGAGGGCCCGACGCTGCGTCGCCCAGGCGGAGCAAACCGCCAGCGTGTGCTGAGCCGAGTCCCCACTGCAGTCGCAGTGGTGACAGGCGGGACTCAATTCCCTCCTAGCGATCGAGTGCAGGTACTTCCCGAAGCAGCCGTGCCCGGAAAGGACCAGGCAGAGCCTGTCCTACGGTAACCAGACTGCTGATAAACATACTTATGTGTTTCTAAATACATACGTATTCTAGCTAAATTACACCCCGACCCAGAACAAATGATTATGCCCATCACACAATAATTTGTCCTGGGTGGGAATCGAACCCACGACCTCTGGCTTAGCAGTCAGGATAACTAACGACAAGACCAACAGACCAGTCAAATTAATACTGTTTTTGTTTGATTAGTAAAGAAAACAACCCAAGCTTTTCGAATGTGTTATAACATCAAGTAGGTAATTAATAAATTAATGAATTAATTAATTACCTACCACTTAAAAATTCGCGGTGCCACATTGCGATGACTTTTATGCGATCATAAGAAAGCGAAGCGCGTCAATGTCAACTCGACTGCTAGGCAGCACTGGCATCCTGAGAGTATTGTCCGAGAGATGGGACCTTCCAGTCTTACAAAGGTGGATGCGGCTGCATGTTAGCGCATCCCCACGATTAATTTTGTGTTTTGTTTTTGTTTGTAATGTAGAACTAAAATAGGTGTAAAATAATTGTTACTAACACATATATGGATCAAATTCTAAAATAAATTATTATTAAGAATTTGTTTGTTTGGTTGAACGAGCTAATCTCAGTAACTACTGGTTCGAATAAAAAAATATTTTAGTGTTGGATATTGCAGAGGATGGCTATAGGCTTTATAAAATCACACTACAACCAATAGGAGCGGAGCATCAATGAAAAATATTATAAAAACGGACTAAATTTACAAACGCAGACTAAGTTGCGCGGGACAGCTAGTGATATATATTTATATTAAAGACCTTAATTTCTCTATCGATTCTTAAGGCTTTTGAAGACCTTTTTAAGCTGTTACGACAATACGTGCACTAGTGCGTGCCGGATGCTATACATACGAGTATGTCTGAGAAAAACGACTCGTGATCTAACTCTGATGATTCGTTCGTATTTAAATAAAATGGCTACTAGTCCATTGAAATGTTACATTTTTTAGGCCTTACCTTGCGTTTTTTAGAGGACGCAATTTTATTTTTTTGATGTGTAGAGGGGGTCAGTGTAAAGCTAAAACCAAGTTTGTGGGGTCGCCGCCCTTGTCCCATGGCCGCCATCTTGAAAATAGGGGTTGAAATGGTTTTTACGATATACCTCTTAAACTATTTATCAGAAGTTCGAGAAAAAAAATTATATTTTTCGATACTTTTTTTTTTATCATTTTACGAAAAAATGATATCAGACCATTTTTGTAGATCGTTTTTTAAGGAACAACTTTACTGAGCAACATTTTTTCATTAAGTCAATAGCTAAGGTTCTACAGCGCTCCGAAGTGAGTATTATTTTTCAGTACTCTTAACTATACATATATTATACGTGTGTACTAATAATGTGTCATCAGTTATTGTATTTTTTTTATATTGTTATTATATTTTTTTTATTTATTAATTTTGCAATATTATTAATAATTAATTATTGACTCTTTTCCACTCCATTACAGAATTTTACAATTATTGATTTTTAAAATAATTTTAAATCTGAACGGCCATCAGATTTAAAATTATTTTAAAAATCAATAATTGTACCGAGAATACTGTCCAGGTAGAAAATACCCAAGTGACCATGAGGGAACAAAAGAACATCTGCCTGCTGTTCTTATTATTATTTCTAACCTCTCTTATTCTAAGAATAGCTGATAATATTGTGTTGAAGTTGTCGTTCAACTTTTATCTTTTAGTTGTGCTACATATTTCTCTACGTGCGGATGTATTTTATTCTGTTTTTAATTGTGAAGACGATTTAATTTCTGAACACTTTCGCTTATAACTTTTTTATTTATAGTTCTACGACAAAAAGATACTGGACCAAATTTGTGGAGAATTCAATTTGCAACAAAAAATGTAACTAATTTTTTTTATCCGATAAATATTTTAAGAGATGTATCGTAAAAACCATTTCAACCCCTATTTTCAAGATGGCGGCCGTGGGACAAGGGTGGCGACCCCACAAACTTGGTTTTAGCTTTACACTGACCCTCCCTACACATCAAAAAAATAAAATTGCGTCCTCTAAAAAACGCAACCCCAAATGTAACTTTTCAATGGACTATACGAGTTGCACTTAGACACTTACGCACTGAAAAGTCTCAATAGTCATTTAGCTGCTGTTTGTAATAAGCAGAATGCAAAATACTTAAAAGCTGAAAGAGTATAAAGCGGAAAGTGTTATATTAGTAATTAATTACTTTGTTAATGTGTATGATATGAATATCCAATCGTTATTATAAAAAAACACCATTGTATTAACGTTAAAACCAACTTTAATGAGTAATCGACATAAAGCTATTTTGACCTTGTGCCAACGTATATATAATACAAGGAAATAGTGTGCTACTTCCATTTGCGTTCAAGTTTTTAAAAGAGATTTACCAGTCAACGTAAAAATGATTATTTTAGCTATATTAGCTTTGGGTAAGTGTGAAAAGTCTTTTTTCAACTCAAAATGTGTTATAAAGTTTTATAAAGTTAGTTCCTAAAATAGTTACTGTTGCTGTACCAACTTTGATTACAAAACTATGTGGTTTTTTTGTATAATTACTTTAGTGAGGAATAAGTTTCGCTTAATCTATGCTAGAGTCTTTAGTAAAGGAAGAAATCCTTAATTTTATTATCACTACACAAAGAAATGTACGTGGTCGGTACCAAAAACCCGTTTCTCTAACTGTGTTAAACAAGGAGAAGATTATTTATTCAGCTATTCGTTATGTTCGTTCGTTAGTAGTATAAATCTTCTTCATTGGTATAAATGTCATCGCTTTCGTAGACAATGTGAGTTTCATAGCTGCTTTGTAAAGTGGTACGAAGGTACTGCTTTCGAAACTAACTATAATAAATTAGTAATAATAATTAAGTACAGGCTTTAAATATTATATTAATATATATTAAAGCGCTATAATGAAACGTTTTCAGCGGTGTTGGCGAACGGGATCCACTTTGAAAACAAGGCTCCGTCGCCGATGGATATGAACATGTTTCGGCCGATGTGTGAACAGAACGGTGTTGACTACGCCGGGGTCGAGGTTAGTAATCCTAACCCTAACTAACATTATTATTGTGAATCTGAGTTGGTTTATTTGCTACGCTTTCACTCCTTATCCATAAATGCCCGGTTCCTATAATCATGAAACGATTCGTTTTTCTTAAGGACGGTAAAATTTTCGTTGAAAATTAACGGAACAGATACGAAACTGTTTTATTATACATATTTATTTCTATATTATATTATAGATAGTCGACATAACCATATAATAGATAGATGTGTCTAAATGTTCACAATTCTCGTTATAGTTTGAATCAGGCTTGATGTTCCCAACATAGATAATTCAAAAATATTTAATATAAGGTATTTTAATATCGCCAGAAATTTCTATATAGTTTGGTTTCTATAGCTATATGATGAATATATTTAATTTTCGAAATCCAAATTTCTGCTTCTTTTACAATTTACTAGAAATGAGAATTAAGACGACAAATCATTTAAGATATGTAGATTAGATACGAGTACTTTTGTTTCAGTTGGCCGCTGGGAATTTAGTTCAATGCATGAATACTGACTTTGGAGTGAAAATGTTAGAAACGGAATTAAAAGATGCATATAAACTTAATAGCTATGATGCCTTTAACAAAGTCTTTAAAAAGTAAGTAATTGATCTTTTTTCCCCTTGACCGACATAGGTGTATATACCTTATGGAACTAAGAACTCTTAATTAAATTTAAACAATTAAGTCGCATTGGATTTTTCGAATGTGTATTATTGGCTTTCATTAAGAATGTATATACACACATATATGTACATAAAGTAGACAACAATGAATCCAATTTAATTTGTATAAGAACATGGTGAGGGTAAAGAAGGGGGTGTTTTATATGTTAGGGTCGTAAAGCAAAGAAAATTAGGAAAACTTGAGTCTTTAAGAATTTAAATTTTGTAAGGATGTGAACTTAATAATTTATCAATAAAGCTTACATTTCGGGAAAGAAAAGATTTTATAAATAAACTGTAGATAATAAGTATATACTTTGGACCTTTGAATAAAGAACACAATAAAATTAAATGTATATACTATAATACACGAATACTGATAACACTGTGCTTTAAAATACTCACTTATACGAGAAAAATATTCTTTTTTGTTTTTCTTTTGTTCAGGCTAACTTAACTTAGGCCTGCCATCACTTAAATTGCCGACGCCGGACAATCTCTTCAAAAATCCCGGACATATGTGTGAAATCGAGATTCTTCCCCGGACACCTTAAAAAAACGCTGATTCCATTTTTTTATTAAATTAAACAGCTTGTTCATCTAACAATTATAAGTTGCCCCTGGCACAGTGTCCGGGTTTTACCCGGACGCTTTTTGAAAACTCCGCCCGGACGCTCCCCGGACGCCTTCTAAACTAGGACAAATCCGGGGAAACCCGGACGGATGGCAGACAGCCATAACTTAACTGTACATAAGATACTATCAAGATACAGTTCCGTGTGTCCATGATTTTGTTTTGTTCACGGAACACCGTATTAAATATCTAGCGTTATTTAAGGTATTGTCCTAAGACCCCGGTGCTGAAAGCTTGTTATCATAAACTGTTGGACGTCGTGGCTACTTGTCTAGGGGGAGAAAAGCAAAATTTCAAAACGCTCTTGAACAATATAAATGACCAAATCGTAGACTACGTGTGCGAGAATGATGGTTACATAATTTCAAGTAAGTGAATTCGTTGTATGGTGAGTTGGTTGATTGAGACTGATATGTCGTATGGCTGTACTCTTGCAACACCATACGCCATGAAGAAATACTCAGGAAAACTATGTGTGTTACTCGTAAATGTAGAAAAAGTATACGTGGGGCAAACTTTATAGAACAGTCCGCTAACAAGGAGAAAAAACAGTTGCGAAATTCGTAAATGGAACTCTCTGGGAACATGATAATGATGAGACTGAGTTGTTTTTTCATTGTAGCGTCCTTTATAAATCTTTTTGTGTCGCTATTACAATGAATTTTGCTCGGCAAATTTTTCACTCAATGATTTCTACGATTTTCACTCAATCAAGTCTCATTTATCAGAATCCAGAAACTTTCAGCTTGACCTAAGTACCTATCTTGCCGAGTAGAAATGAACAACATTGCTAACATTTGTTTATCCATACTAGTAATTAATAATGCGAAGTAACTCTGTTTTGTTACTTCACGCCTAAACTACTGAACCGAACATCATGAAATTTTGCAAACACGTTGTCAGGTATAGAAATGGACCTTTCATCTCGAAAAATACTGTCCTTTTTTTATGGTATAGGGGGCAAACGAGCAGATGGGTCACCTGATGGTAAATGACTACCGCCGCCCAAGGGCACCTATAACTCAAGAGTCACAAGTGCATTGCCGCCCTTTAAGGTGCGAGTAGGGAAAGAGGGGGAGAGGGGGGAAGAGCGGGAAGCCGGGAGAGGGGGATTAGAGGGGGAAGAGAGGAAGGACGGGAATATGGGAGAGGGAAGGGTTAGGGCCTTTTTTTTTTTTTTTTTTTTTGTACGTGTGGAAACCCCCTCGGGCCGTCACCCCGCCGGGGTTTTCGGCGGGGCGGTGTGTCGGAATCGAACCGACTAAAACCACACGGTGTGCCGTACTGCGCCTTAAGTAGGAGGGATCCGGGAACAGCTTTATTAAGACATCCGGAACCCTCCTAGCGCCTGCCCGCAAAAGCGCGGGCACCACCTTCGGGTAAAATTCTCTAAATTAGGCGACGCCCAGGCACACGCGGACGCCGCCTCCTCGCGGGGGGCCACTATAGCGGGTGGAGGGGAAAACCCGTCCCATCCACCCGCGGCCACACTCAGGGCGGCATGAGGCGCTGGTAAGCGCGCCTCCGCCGCCCGGTTCGCCGGCGGCGAATTAGGTCCGAGTGGAGATCGTCCTCCCGGACCCTTTCTGCCGCCTCCTTCTGCGAGATGACGTCCTCACAGAAGGTCGCGACCGCGGTAAAATTCCTGTCGCTACCGGCCATGGAGCGTATGACGGCCGGTAGCGAGAGATCCCCTCCGATGACTGCAGTGAGGGCCCGACGCTGCGTCGCCCAGGCGGAGCAAACCGCCAGCGTATGCTGAGCCGAGTCCTCACTGCAGTCGCAGTGGTGACAGGCGGGACTCAGTTCCCTCCTAGCGACCGAGTGCAGGTACTTCCCGAAGCAGCCGTGCCCGGAAAGGACCTGCGTCAGTCGGAAGGAAAGGGTCCCGTGCTGCCGCCCTGCCCACTCGACGATGACCGGCTGGAGCGCCTCCACGGCGGCAAAGCCAGCACGTGGAGCCTCCAGCCGGGACGACCAACGAGCCATGGTGGCTCGGCGAGAGGCCTCACGCCATTCGCGTACCTCTTCGGGCGGGGGCCGACTGCCGCTTCCCGCCCGGAACTCAGCTGTTCGCCGATATACTTCGGCGAGCACTTCCGCCTCCAAATCCCACGGGGGAGTCCCGGCCAATGCGCACGCCGCCTCCGTCGACACGGTGCGGTATCCGCGTATGGCTCTAACCGCCATAACCCTCTGAGGGCGCCAGAGGCGCGCCCTATTCTGGGCGGTCAGAGCTCCCGCCCACACCGGTGCACCGTACAGTGCCATTGACCGGACAACCCCCGTGTATAGCCGTCTTGTAGCGACGCTGGGTCCGCCCAAATTGGGAAGGGTTAGGGCCTCCGGTAACCTTACTCACGCGGCGAAAAGCAATGTAAGCATTGTTTCACTGCCGGTTTTCTGTGAGGCCGTGGTATCAAGCGGAGTCGAGCCGGCCCATACGTGCCGAAGCATGGCTCTCCCACGTAAATAACAAGGTATAAACGAAAATATACGGTTTAATGACGTGTGTGTTTCGTGGATACCCGACTAGTTTCGGGTCCAACGGGGGTTCTTTAACAAGGAGTGAAGCGACAGTCATCCTCCAATAGCACCGTTAAAAGCACTTTTTTGATGTTGGGAGTATAAGTATGAGTAAAACCGTAAATCCTACTAATGTTATAAACGGGAAAGTTTGTGAGGATGTATGGATGTTTGGATGGTTGTTACTTGAGCCGATGGCGATGAAACTTGGTATGTAGCTTAGTATGATAGCTGGAGACCAGGATCAACACGTGGGCTTACTACTAGGTAGGATTACTTTTAATCCTAATATTACCACGGCATCGGGTTTTACGCGGGTGAAACCACGGGGCACTGCTAGTATTTAATAAACTTATATTGGGTACCTGCAAAAAACACTTCAAAATAAAATAAATTGCTATAGATTAACGAATTAGATATTTTTACATTTTCTTTAGAATTCATCATGGAGCGGGGTCCAGAGTGCTTTGAAGACAAGGGATCTGAAATCATGATGTGCGCCGAAAGTTCCACCAAATTGTTTCTGTCCAAGGATCGGAATACTTTTACAATAGCTGTAAGTTTTTTATCACACAACTAGCTATGTTTAATTAACCATTAAACTTTCCAGTTAAATGATTATATAATTGTGTTAACGTGCAACCTGGTCCAAACGACAGGCAAATCAAAGCCATGTAATATCATTTAAATACGTGGTCGCTTTAATTTCCGTTAACATAATTATATTAGCTATATTTCATTCAGACAGTCACGTGCTAAACAGGCTTCTCTACAGAGATCTAACTAAGTGTGTTGCTCACATATTGCCTCATTACTGAATTGCTAAGTTATAATTATATGCCACGTTGTGATCTTTGGTTGAAGTGTAGACGCATTAAAGTACTATTATTGTTCTATTGCAAGCGTGGCAACAAATCAATGAGCCTTTCCCTGTCACCTTTTGATAAAGGCTACGCTTAAATACATTTGTAAAATGTTTCCATATTTTAAACATGGGACAAACCGAAACCGCAGATTATATTAATAGCATAACCTAAACGTGGGAGGAAGCTATTTTTATCTGGGGGCACGGCAGTGCCCCGCCAACTCGGACTACTACGTCACCACATTCAATATCAGATTTTTTAGTTATAATTTTGTTATAAGTAGTTACTCACCTTACAAATCACAAAGTTTATAGATGATCACTTGTATTATAGTAAACTACATTAGGAAATATCAGTTTTTCTTATCCACTATCAACTGCATCTGAGCCATAGAACGTTTACAGTTGATCGTCATGTCTATTGTTTTCTCATTTTTATTTATTTTAGGTTTGTGTTGTTGAAATAGTAATATCACCTACAACTTAAATCTTTCACGCCTAGTAAATATTTTTTACACAGATTGTTTTTTGAATTTACAGGAAGGTAAGCGCGTATTTGATGACTTCACAAAATGTTTGCTTCGAAGCGTGGAAACTTGTCCCACTACCACACCCTCTGAGATTGTTCAAAGAGTTACTCAAATTATCCACGAAATTTTCTCCAAAGTAAGTCTTATTTGTATACACTCAATATTTATATTTTAGTCACTATTTCATTAATATCAGCCGATAATACCCTTTTTCTTGCAATAATCTCTACTAATATAATAAAGACGAAAATATTTTTTATTGAACCGGGGTCCGTGCAAGAACACTCACTTCAATCACTGTTAGGTCATGATTCTAGCATGCAATTACAGTTTTGAAAAAAACTACCCGTTTCCAAGTTATGACGGTTTGAATTTTTGCCTTTTTATCTCCGTTTTTTATAAAAGTAGGTGGAATGTGTAAAGTTAAAGATTTTAAATGGTATATATTTTTTTACTTTAGACTTTTTCATTCCGTTACTAAGAAAATCCATAAAAACTAACTTCAACATTTTTTTAAGTTAGTTTTTATGGATTTTCTCAAAAACTGAGTGAATAGTTCCAAAATAAAAAATACTATTTCAAATCTTTAACTTTATAGGTTCCACCGGCTTTTATGTGAAACCGAGGGAAAAATACCTTGAAATTCAAACGGTCATAACTCGTAAACAGATAGATTTTTTCTATTGTTGTAACTGCATGCTACAGTCATATCCTTTCAGTGATTTAAGTAAGTGTTCTATTTTCAAATACACCCTGTATATATAATTATAATTCATCCAGATCCGTTCAGCCATCTTTGCGTGAAAGAGTAAAAAAACAAACATCCACCCATCCATCTTCACAACTTTATAATATTAGTAAGATTAATATTAAATCGTAGAAAATAGTTAGTAATAATAAAAAATTAAAATAATATTTTAACTTTTTTAATTTAAAGTTTAAAAGTGTAACAAAAATCTTAAGTTTGAATTTTCTTACCTCAGGTTTTGAAGAATAACGCTAATGTTGTGTCGCAGCGGGGAGTACTTTTACCGGCAACATTGCTAGCAATTATGGCCAGACTATGCAATATACGACAACATTTTTAGTGTGATATGTTTAGATAATGGTGTCAATTCTGTTGTATTACTCTCTTGACTATAATTGACTAAATTTTCTTCATATAAGATGTAAACCTTGTTCACTTTGAAACAAGGTCTTATTTCAAATTTAAACAAGTAGGTAACATATGTCGCTACCGAAATAAGCAATTTATTTGTCAACTAAAGTCTGACACGCTTAAATAAACTTTAATACCACGTAGCGAGAGCCGCTATCCGTTGAATGCCATCTCTTTTGCTCTGTGTTTTTAGTATGCGTCTTCGTAGGTGTCGATTAAAATAACGTCATCTTAGTTCGTTTTGAACAAGTTTTTATACGGTAATTATACAGCATTTGAATAAATGGGGACTCTCGCTGCGTGGAAATAAAGTTGAGTATACCTTGACAGGTTTTAGTGAAATTTAGTGGCGCTGAGAAATAGATGCCAGTAACAAATATGACCTTGTTGCTAAGAAGACAGGTTTGATTTCAAATAGAGAAATTAAGTCAAGTTTTGGTTTGGTGAGTGTTACAATAGAATCGGCACCAATATGTGTTGGTGGAACGATGCAGAGCGATCGCATGGGAATCGAAAATACTATTCGATATTACCCGGCTAGTTAATTTTTGTTTTTTTGCAGTATAGATGCATCTCTTTCTAAGTGACATGAAGGTGATTGAGACGCCACGATTATAAATCTAATAATAAATCTTATATAAGAGTAATATTGTTGTAGTATAAGATTTACCCTTTACATTTTAATTCAATAATTTATTTAAGCCAATTACAATTTATCTAAATAAGAATACAATACAACTGGCCTGTTGGTCTAGTGGTTGGTGACCCTGACCGCTATGCTTATAGGTCTTGGGTTCGATTCCCACCTGAGTCTGGGTGATCTTTGTGTCAATTGTTTCTATGTTTGAAAAGTCCCCGCGACACAAGAGTAATTCCTAATGCGGGAGTTGTCTTTCTAACAAAAAAAAAATATAAAAAATTTTAATTAAGTACAATACACAGTGTAATTTCGAGACAGAGTGAAGTCAGTGTCTGTGGTAGTTAAAAACTGTGTTACAGACATTGGCGTCTCCTTTAAACCGTCTAACCTTTCAAGACTGAAATACTAGTGTATAATGGATTCTACTTATGATACCTATATAGAAAATGAAAAACTTTGTTATCTATTATGTACTAACACTATTATATAAAAAAATCACAAACTGACTTTGATTTGATTATTACTTCTTTTACCTGTATAATTCAAACCACATTAAAACATTTTAAACACAAAAAACAAGCGACTATATTTATAGCCTTACCAGAAATATAAAAAACCTGGTCTAGGGGTACCTTGATAGCGTTTTTTATTGCACAACTAAGTATAGTCATACTCGAGTAAACTGGCAAACGTTTAGGAGCAACAAAGATGCACACATTCACATAAACACTCATTACACTTTTAACACCCCTCCTTTTTGCGTCAGGGGTTTAAAAACTATTAGGATGGTAAGACAACCTTATGAAATAATACTTTGGTGAATAATCGAACATTCATGCGAGAACATTTTTAATTAAGGACTTATTCGACGAAGCTTTATTTTTTTATATACTTACATGTTTTGCCTACTATAAGGATATAATATATGTGTCAGAATAATAAATAGCATTTTATCTAGTCAAAATGTTAAGACCCACATGTAATTCAATTAAAGTAATCTTTATAAGTATTACATCAGCCTAGCGACGACCCGGCAACCGCTTGGAAAATGCTGAGATGCTCGACGTGACGCACACGTTCACCGGAATCTAGGCATCGAACCTACATTAACTTACTTTTTGTTCAAACAATTGTAATTTCTTTTAATAAACCTGTTCCAGAAAAATTGGTCTTTTTTGCAACCTGCCTGCTGGACAGACATAATTGAAATGCAAACAAATCAAGAAAATAAAACCATCACAGCTAATATCTAGAATCTATTTCTTTTACTTCATTTGACATTTTCATCTGCTTCATTTACACAATGCATGGTGCATTGTGGAAATGAAGAAAATGAAGATGTTGGATTCCAAAGACTCATTCTCACTTTAATTACTTGATAAATCATTTTCACCACATTCATTTGTTCCATGTTTCCAATATATTTTTTTTTATCATAATGGAAGAAGTTAATATTATCATGAACAACATTATTTTAAGCAAATTATCCTTTTACTATATACCAAATCATTTCGATTGGGTTTATGTTACAGTGATATTGAGGCCTGCTCTGAGGAGGCCAATAGCTAATTTTCATTGTACATAGTAAATTATTGACCTAGCAGTCATGTTAACAACTAGATCTGAAAGCAGAAGACAGTCAGGACTCGGCTCAACATTCGCTTGTGGATTGTTCCGCTTGGGCGACGCAGCTGTCGGGTCGGCCCGTCGGGGTTTTCTCACGTACATAAAAAAAGATCATCGCCATAGGGCCTTTTTATTATCATGCATGTTTGCGCCCGCGTGCAGGCCAGCCACTCATGCGTGCCGCCCGCATCCTATCGTATCATACATGTTTTTATTGTCATGCGTGCCACACGCACGCAAAGATAGCTACTCTGCGTGCGACCCGCAGCACGCATGCGTGCCTGGCCTGCTCGCGGGTGCAGACACGCATGGCAATAAAAAGGCCCATATTGTAGATATAGTGTGACAATCGGAGTTGTAAACAAACAAGACTTTGGACTGAGCGTTCTCTGCGCTGCTCAAATTCCTCTTCCTGTACTCTTGAAACCATCGACCAAGACAAACCTTTCACAAAGGCACTGTGCAATTCTTGCTGGAAGCCTAAGCGGTTAAAGATTCTGTTTGAGAATAAAAATAATGACGTTGTCTTAAGTGGAAGTGAAAGCTGCTACTATACACAATAAAATAATGACAGTACCCTTTTATTTCGAAAGTCTAATATAGGAAATCAATACTGTAGTGTAAATTCCATCACTGATCAACTTCTCTCTTCCTTCCACCTTTATGCAGATGATCTTCAAATATACTCCCAAGCACCATTGGACAATATCGCTAATGCTATTGACATTGTCAATAGAGATCTGGCTAGGATAAGTGCTTGGAGCGAAGCCTATGGACTTAAAGTGAACCCTTCAAAGACTCAGGTAATTATCGTTGGGAGCACCAGGAAAGTGTCAAAGATCGAGTGGTCTCATGTTCCTCCGATCATTTTCAATGGTTCTGTCATTCCCTTTAGTAATAAAGTAAAGAATTTAGGATTACTTATTGACTCAGAACTATCCTGGGCTCCTCAAATGCAGGAAATAAGTCGTAAGCTATTTTCTTCTGCGGGTTCTTTAAAACGTTTGAGAAATTTTCTACCAACTGCCACCAAAACTGCCCTTGCAAATTCACTTCTCCTTCCAATTCTTGACTATGCGGATGCCAGCTATCCAGACCTCACCGAAAACCAACTAGATAAACTAGAGCGACTTCAAAACTTTTGTATTAGATTCATATTTGGACTGCGTAAATATGATCATGTCTCTGAATTCCGAAAAAAGCTCAAGTGGTTACCTATCCGCCTTCGCCGGAACGCTCATATTTTCTCTCTTTGCTATACAGTATACTGTTTAACCCTCATACACCTTCCTATTTAAAAGGACGATTTGAGTTCCTTCACGATACTCATACGAAGTTCTTACGATCATCAGAAAATTTGATATTAAAAGTGCCAGCGCATTCGACAACTTTCGTTGATAAATCATTTATGGTTCTGGCCGTTCGTTTGTGGAATGAACTACCGGTACAAATTCGGCAAGCTGAAACTCTTACAGCCTTTAAAAATTTGGTCAAACAACATTATCTGTCACTATAATAATATTATTCTATTCTTTACCATAACTAAGATCTAAATTGCTGTCTATAATACTACATTATCTCCACTAAGTAACTGTATATGTGTATGTATATAAGTATTTATCAATTTTTAGAATAGTACGCCACCAACTACTATGTATTTATTAAATAATTTTGATATTATATCCATCCTAAGGTTGTCTGGTAGAGATCGCTTTTAGCGATAAGACCGCCCATTGTACTCTGGTTTGTATGATAATAATTTTTTGTTCAACTGTTTTTATTAATGGTGTACAATAAAGAATATTCTATCTATCTATCTATCTATCTATTCTATCTATCTATCTAGGGTAGAACTAAATCTTAGTTATATGCATTGTCTCGTGAACAGCCGTGAGTAGACGTGTTAGCTTGTACATTTATAGCGAGTTGCCAAGCCAATTAAATGTCCATGTGTACGTGTGCTATAGTGAGAGTGATACATCACAAATACTATCACAACCCGAATTGAGAGCATGGTTGTAAAACCCCAGGCTCCACAATGCTGCTATTGTATTAGATATTCAATTATTTTGACCAAGACCGTTCATAAATCAAGGCCTATAATCACCCATTTCATTTGCATTTTAGGCTAGCCAAATAGGCTAAAAAATGATTTTACTCACGTGTGTATTTCGGGGATGTCCGACTAGTTTCGGACCCTACGGGGGCCTTTTTCAAGGAGTGTCCTGCGGCGTCAAGTCGGTCAATGCGGCATCACACTGGGTTGGAGACGTTGCCACCGGTTCTTTTATCTTTCGGAATACTAACTAACTACTAACAGGCATCGTCACTTAGTCACATCAGTTACAGGGATTCTTGAAGTAAACAATAAAAATATACATGTTGGTTCTATTTTTTATTTTAAACATTATATGAATATTAGTGGCAATTTGTGGAACTCTACTGAGTATAATAATATGCATTTTCAATACAAATTTCAGAATCGAAACCGCACTAGATGCTTACATTAAATTAGCTGGAGATGGCTTCCTTGTAATTGCCTATAATGTTAAGTGGGTAAAGGAAGATACTTAAAAAAAACTCTAACATTGGTACAAATAGCTTACTGTCATTTTTACATTGATATGATATCCATTTTGATTTTTTATATTTGTATACGCTGAACATCTTACTTATATATTGCAAAGCCATCATTAGATTAATTTGCTTATCATTGATAAGCTAAGGACAAGATGTTGATTAAAGTACGACAACATTTTTGTCACATGCCAACATTTTCTTGAATGCAATATTTCGTTAATAATAGTTTCCACAATATTCTTGAGAAACTTATCGATCACTAACAAGTTCTTTAATCAACATCTTGCATTTAAACATCATAATTATTTTGTATTATTTTAACGTAAGTAGATATTATAAGGTTTACTATAAACCATTTGTGAAGTCTTTTCCATTTCAATAACAATCTTCTTTATAACCAAATACCTACCTTTTACAAAAACTTAATCCTGTTCCTGTTTTTCTTTAACATCGGACAAGGAATATTGTGAAACGGAATCTGCAACTAACATCTAATACAACGACTATTAAAACATTCAAGTTCTTGTCACACAAGAATATTTTTTTGTTACAATAAAATCACAGTAAGTACTTTTATCACTAAATACATTAACTGTTTTCTCTTTCAGAGAATGAAAGCGAGTCCGTCTTAAGGACCTTTTATAAAGAGATCGAGTCTTATCTCATACAATCATCAATATCATATAACACATAAAAGAAGAAATTATTAATAAATAACCATTTTTTATTATAAAAAATACACAGTAAAAATTACACAGAACTTTTTTCTACATGTTTTTCCTTCTGAACATCCCAAACGACTTTCCGCGTGCGTCACTGAGTTAATCTAATTTTGTTCAGGTCGCGTAGTTACACACATATATTAGTCATATAACTATTATTTTCGTAGCTCTAACATTAACAAGATATTGGAGGCACAAAGAAAATTGCCTCCCACTCGTTTTAAAAGGTTTTGTTATTTACATACCTATAGTTTAAAACACATTGATTATCGTAACTTGACAGATTATAATCATATAAATTAAACATTGAGGAGCGACTAGACTAGACTTGACTTGCGGTTAGCGAAAATATTATCATTATAATTTGGATCAAAAAGGTTAAATAAAATACTACATACCGGATTTATACTCATATGAAGCAATAAAAAAAAATATTTTTAACGAAGTACTTTAGTCAAAAGCAATTTCGACCTAAACCAGTATGTTTTCTAAATTGCCTTGGTTTTTTGTGTCAAAAGTAGGGCAGTGAAGAGTATCTCAAAATACTTATTCTTATGTATAATATGATAACTAGTACTTTAGACAATCTTTAGTGAAATGATGATATTTAGGACAATTATTTCTGTGATGAATGTGTTCAACTATTGTAGTGTCTAATACGTTTATTGTTTAAGAGCTGTGTGAACAAAATTAATCGATAAATATATAACACCGATTGATCAGATATATTCTGTTATTGCCGTAAGTTACTCTGCATGAATTAATTAATTCCAAAATTGTATAGAGTTACATTTGGTACTACACCATTTTTCGTAATAAAAATAAAGATGCAATAATATTTTTTACAATACTCCGATACCATCAATGATTTTATTGAAACGACAGTGGGGCAGAATAAAATTTGTCATTTCAAATTATCGTTTTCTATTTCGGAAGCACTAGATTTTTAGATCAACTTTGATCGAAACTTATTTTTAACGCCGAATTTCGAAATCGAATACACAAAGAAATGTTCTTATATATAATCTGTACACCATGCAATTTGTATATAATATAAGATATAACACAATATATAGCTCATATTATTTAATATAGAAGGGCTATTAAGTCAGTTTTGTGACACATGCTCTTGTGATCTAACTATATTAGTTGTTTGGATGTAAAGATGCATGGCTTATATAGGCCTATCATACAATGTGGGTTGCGTATGGCTCAGATAGTGCTTTTGTGTGTTTTCTGTTTGTTAATCAATGCACTGATGAGTTTTATCCTGGCTTTGACTGATTTGTAACGAAGGTATTCCTCTTCGTGCCCCTTCTTATCATCCCTTTGAACTTTGCGACTGTTCTGTTGCTCGAAGCTTACCTCGTAGTCTTTTATAGTCCGTCGTAAAATCTGTAAATGAAGCATTATCACGTGATGCAAACTTAAGTACAAGCGCAGGAGAAGAAAGATATAAGTAACTTTTCTGATTAAGGCGTTTTTCTTTATTTTCAATTCGTCGTTATATCTCTGCCAAATCAAAATTAAAAAGGTAAGCGGGCCTTTATTCATGAAAACAATACGTAATGTCTACTGATACAAAATCGCACTTTGTCAGTATAAGGTATTACCAGTTTTTAAGATATGTGCAAAACGGTTTACCTTATAAGTATTTGATGTTAACGTAACGCTTTTTTCTTTAAATAAGAACTATATTTCTTAAGAACCAAATGTCAGAAAGGAAAGTAGCTGTAGACTGTTGAAAACCCCTTGGACGAACCTAATTCATCCCTTCCACTTTCCTTTTTATACTAATACCCATATTCTTATTTCAAACACTCCGCCATTATGGGTTCTACATTTTCTGTGGCATAAATGACACGCGAGAGTGAAATATAGCTACCGCCTCGTTCATTCTTTTCGTTTTTCAAAAATTATATAAAAATTCAACTCGTTAGCTGCAAAATAGCTGACCGTTAGTGCTCCTAACTACTGCCTGACTGAATGAATCAAGGACTAACCAACATCTGAAGAACTGAAAGTGCTGATAGTGTGTGTTGCTGGCCGGCCGGCCTCTGCCTGTCGAATAGACCTACCTATTTCTCCAATCCTGGTCGTTCCAGGTTAGTGTTGGCTTCTTTTCAACCCATAAGAGCCATAGGGTTTCTAAGAGGTACTGCACCGGAAAATGCAGCAACTTCTCCAACGAGTACCATACACCTCAAAATATAAATGATAAAATTTACTCACGGATTTCTGGAGTTTAGCTTCTGTGAGCGCTTTGGTGAGGTCCTCTATTCCAAGACAATGCAAACCTTCGTTGGATGGAACAACTTCCTCGCTGGGAGCCGACTGTGCCGAAGAAGCTGATGAAGGAACCTCTTCACCTAATGTGGCTTCACGGGTTGGAGGTGATTGAAGCGGTGTTTCTATTGTCTCCTGCGGAATTTATTAGATATACAAGATAATGCTAAGGGTATTTTACAATTGTTATTATAATAAATAATTTATATTCAACATGCATTTGTTCAATAATCTCGTCAAAATTTGGCAACATTAGCATTTATGGCATAATTTTTATAATTCATTCAGAATTATTTTAAATATATCTACCGCCATATTTTTTAATTGTAAATCTGAAATATATAATGTTTGACTATTTTGAAAAAAAAACTTCCGCAATGCGTATGCATATTTATTACGGACCACATGACTTATTTAACTATTGAATAATGGATGAGGGTGGCGAAGAAGAAAACACGATGTGGAAACCTTTGCGAGAAGCTATGTTCAGCCATGAACTATCCAAGTCTAGTTTTTCCAAAAAATGCTTTTTAATTCTTCTCTTCACCACCAGAAGGTTGACTGGTAGATAATGCTACTTGGCATTAAGTCCGTCGCATGCAATGTGAAATGCAGGAAGTAATAAATTAATGAAGTGGCGGTAGTGTATTGGCTAAAACGTCGGCCTTAGATCAACGGCGCAAATTACCATTACCGGCGTGAACCTTCTCCTGACACAAGCATTTAGCTCAATAATCCAAGATCCCAGGGTCGCACGACGTTACTTATTTTCTGAGTAACAAAATGTTTTGCACGGAGTAATATTAGTAGATATACAGCGTGTAAGATTGAGCTACGCGAAAAACTTACAAAAACGTCTTACTGTGGATACTTATCAGAACATCAGTTCAGATTTACAGTCATTAGTTTCATTTGGCGCTACGCAATGTATGCGTTACAAACGTAGGTTTTTTTTTTGTGCGGTACGGCGAAACGTTAAGCGTCGTCAAGACCCAGCTGATTGCATAAAATTCTGTTTACTCATTGGGATATTACTATTAACCAAAAAAATTTAAAGTTATAAAAATATTGATGAATTTTCCAGCAGAAAATTCCAATGATTTTCGACTCAGAATGATGATCTGAATACACTATTGTACAGTATTGGGCATTACCCTCTACGTATATGCCTCTGCCTACCCCTTCGTGGATACAAGCGTGAGTTTAAGTATACATTTATTGTTGTACCTTTAAAATAGAAGAAAGTATAAGTAAGTTTATTCCGAAGTAATTCACTCAAAAATTTTTTTAAGGAATTTTTCTGATTTGACTCCTAATTTACTTAAACGAGCCTTATTTCTAACATATACGATGGACAAAGAGTTGAAAAACGATAACCGCCCATTTACACACTCCTTATCAGAAGTGGGATGCAACCAACATGAAAATCAGCTCGAAACCAGCGGCAACGACGATACGAGGTGATGTTTACTTTTGGAGCGGCAAAACCGTAACTTTGCGCCATCCAGTCCAGCTACCACAGTTTAACCTGGAGAAGGACAACGTGGACACTCGCGCATGGGGTACGACCGCGGACATGTGTATCGCAGATCCAGACTTGCAAAGGACTTTTCTCATGATGGCCTTGAATCGTGCGCTTAAAGAACAGGCAATGTGGTAGAAGGGAAAGCAATGGAAGGAAAGAAATAGGTATTACTCATACCGATGGATTGCGAAGTGTAAGCAATAGCTTGAGCAGGTCAGAGCCGCATACATGTAACTCGAACTGGCTGATGTCTGGAAGTCGGAGGCCTCAAATCACAATACAAGAAATTCGGATGAATAGTACATATTTAGTTTTTTATTGACCAACGTCCGGTACTTTCCTAACATAGTAGCATAGGTAAATGCCTATTTCATTAAATACGATGTACAATGTTCTATTTTAGTGGTTTAGACACTAAAATGAAAAAGACTAATGTATTAATAATGAAACTAGTCATTGTCCATTTTATTCGTATTATCCGAACAGTAATATGCAGAATATCCGGATATTAAATTTGGCCGATATCCGGACAATTCAGTTGTCCGAATAGCATGCCCTAGGGGAGGTTATCGTCACCCAATTTAGGTGGGGAGGTTATTGTCGCTCGATTTAGGTAGCAAGGTTATTGTCGCTCGATTTAAGTAGCAAAGTTATTGTCACTCGATTTAGGTGTTTAGGTTATCGTCACTCGATGGAGGTGGCATGAGTTACTACCACTCGATAAAGGTGATGGTAACGACACTTTCCGACTGACTCAACACACTAATTATATAATGGAATACTATTTGGTGATGAATGCTGTTCGATGATGAGATAGAATTGATTTCTTAGCTAATAATACTGCCAAGAAGTAGTAAACTGTCTACTACAGGCAACTACATGTGGCACACCATCGACCTTTTAGCCTTAGATGTGTTAGACATTTCTAATGATGCAAATGAAGAATTTCAATAAATTTTTTGTGAAGCGCTAATCTAGTAGTTTGTTACATAATAAGCCCCTGATCATGTTACTAAAAGTTAATCAGGATGGGCTAGGCAAAGACCACTTATAAATGCAGCTGGTTTTCTCTCTTACAGGGGCCTCACTCAGGGACGTGTGACTGTCATGATGGCCGTATCGGAGAGCGGAAGAACGGAATGTCAAGGCTGAATCGACTTGGGCGTATTCGAAAGCGGGAGTTGACAGTTCTCCACGAGCTGTCAGTTGAGTGTCAGTTGCTTGTCGGATAAAAATGTGGAGCTGACAACAGACACTTAAGTGGTGGACATCGCGTCGATAGCACGCTAAACCCACCTAGGTCCGTTACGGTAATCCGTTCGCATCCGAGCTACGTGTGTATAGTCTAGTGTGATTGTGCAATTAATCGGGATTTAAAAGTGTTGAGTGTAAAATTTAAAACACCCCGAAAATCCCTTCAACGATTACAAAATGCCTTACATTTGGGAAAAGAGCTGATACTCTTACATTGCTGGACCGATATTAAACAAACATAGCTAAGAACCACCGCAAGGAAACTGGCTTTCAAATGAAAAGAACCGCATCGAAATCGGTCCATCCGTTTGAGAGCTACGATGCCACAGACAGACACACACAGACATTGACGTCATACTTATAACACCCCTCTTTTGGCGTCGGGGGTTAAAAACGCGTTATTTCTGATATCTACAATGGTCAAAGCGTTGACGAGTGATGTACCCTCTCATTATATATAAAGAAAGGTGATGAGCGTAACATATTAATGGAGCGTTTACCTGTGAAGATTCTGAAGGCAGTGAAGGTTTCTCTTGCGAATCACTGGAACTATCGACGCTTGTGTTGAACAGCATTGTCTCGTGCTCATGAATGGTTGCCAGCTCACCGTTTGTACCCATGATCTGAAAGGAAAATAATGTCTTGCTGCAGTTTCGAATTAAAGCCAACTGGGTAAGTAGCTCTACCCTACAGAAGACCGCAGTAGTGTTATTATATCTGCTGGTCAGTGAGGAGCGAGTGTTTATAGACACCGGTAACCGCTTACCATCAGGCACTTTTTTTACTAACTTAGTTATAATTTAGATAATATAAAAGAAAAACTAAGTTTAATCCTTACCGATCTTAAGTAAGTGCTACTGAAATCTAGCAATCAATATTTTTAATAAAATGCAGTCTGATATTTTTACACTCACCGTTTCATAAAACCCAAAAAAGAGCAAAAGATCTCGAAACGATTTGTATCATTTTCATCGGACATATACATATGTATAACAACCATGTAGGTTAAACCAGATTTCTAAATCAATTCGAGATCGATTAAAAAAATTAAAAAAAAATGAAACCCTTATACCCATTTTGTCGGGAAAAAAAAAATTGTGTTTAAAAAAAGAAGCCATAAAAGGAAACCTAAATTAGTAGTGATCAATCACAAATCAACATTCTATTTACTTACTGCATCAGGTCTAGAGGACGCTAGTATCCTCTTTACAGCGCGATATCGTTCATACAAATGCCGAGCCGCACCACGTTCTTCTGAGTGCGCGGGCGGACGGCCGCGAGCCGCTTCCAGCCTTAAGAGCACTCGTTGCACTGCAAGTTTTTCTGCCGCCAGTTGAGCTGATGTCCAATTGGATTCTGGGACGGCAGTTCGACCTTCCGCTTGACGACCACCTTCGAGCCACTGTGTACGAAGATAGAAGAACTTAACAAACAGCTTTGACCCAACTTTGGGTTCACTGTAAAAAGTATTACAGATAAGGAAAATACCTCTCTGAAGCCATGTCACTTGGAATAACAAACTAATTTATTTCGATATTCTGGGCAAATTGAGGTGGTATCTTAAACCGAAATAACCTCTATCAGGCTCAAGCCCGCTCCTGTAGCGCTTGGTTCGAAGCGCTCGTAAAAAGTCATTTGGAAAGCAATGCGATAATCTGGTCGATATATAAAATGAAATATAAATTTAGACTAGAGGATATCCAGTATAAATTTATTAAGTTTTTGTATTTGAATCAATATGGGGTATACCCTGGATTTTCATTCTATTTGTTCTGGATATGATGAGCTACAGTAGACTTGAGGTGAGAAGGGAAGTGGCTTTAGCCAGGTATGTGTTAAAAGACCTGTGGGAGACGATACGGGACGGCTGTGTGACCCGGACAAGAACACAAATCGTCGGCGGCAGCCACCACTGCTGGAGGTGCCACCAATCTACTTAAGTTCGCGCCGCTGACGCGTGCGCTGCGTGTGCTCAGCGCGGTGGCCTCTTATTCTTTTTTTTCCAAATGTGTGTCTATGTATTAAGTAAAGTCTACATCCATTAAATTAGGTTAAGTGTTTATCACCTGTTATGATGGCTGTATGTGGTGTATTAAATAAATAAATAAAATGTTAGTCTATCGACTCTAAAACCCATTGGGATACGGGCAAAGAAACTTTTTTACAACGAGAGTCTAACAAAGGTGCCTATTTTTCACCAAACAATCCGATGTAAGACGGTTGCCGGCGGCTAAGTTTAAAAAAACATATATAACCTGTTTGTCGGTTCTGTTTTTCTGTTTAATATTGCGTAATTTTATTCTAGGTTGTTTTTTTAAGAAAGATTACCTGCATGTAAAGTTTATAAAAATCACAACCACTGTGTTGCATATTGGACCACACTAATGGGTCCATAGAAGTTTTTGAATATTGTACATGAGTGCATTAAAGAAAGCTAATAAGCATTAGGAATATCTATATTACTACTTATTTACATGTCGAAAATATACTTTGATTCAGTCCACCCATGATCACGATCGGTGCAATTCGATCGAAACGTCAGGTAACCAAAAAAGTTATTGTGCCTTGTAATTTTATTGGTATAACAATTAAGTCCCGAATTACACATCTACAACATACTTTGAGTTCAATTATAACCATAATCTACCCACAGATACACATTCGGAAATATGTACATATACACATGTATAAACATTTCAGACGAAAAACAGGGGATCAAAAAAATTACCTAAAACTACGGTGAATCTTGTTAATACTAAACTTACTTCTTCAATGTCTTTGACAATATCTGCCATAGATTTGTCGCTTCTGAACGATGCTTCAAGCTTCTCATCTCTCTCTTTCTGCTGTTTAGCCGCTTGAACTTTCAATGCATATTCAACGGGGTCTGCTTTAATACAGCGCTTTTCTTCTTGAAAACGACGCAAGTTCTCATACATGCGAGTGAGGCTTACATCTGTGATCCTGTCACTTGGTGTCAACGGATGACCATGCTTGGCTTCAAATTCCGACTCGTATTTGGAAATATTTTTCTTGAGGACGGTGATCTAGGGACGAGGACGGTGTTCAATAGAATAAACAGTTAATATCTACTATTGCTGGCTTTATTTAAAGGAGTAAAAAGGAGTGTCTACCATTTAATTTTGATACAGCTGTCACAAGTACACAACCAAAATCATACTGTACCCAATAATTCAGTCAAAGCTAACATTTGACAACTTGACTAGATAAGACACAACATGTAATGCAAAATGCATGTAATGCTTTCACACTTAATTACTTAATCGAACAACATTTTGAATACACTTTACCGAGGTACAGAAATGGATAAAGAGTAGCTTTTATCCAAAAAAATAGTACAGTTACTGAGGGAAGGAACTCTAATTTCAACGCGAGCGAAACCGCAGCCAAAAGCTAGTAAGTATACTTAATAAAGTATCAAAAATTTAATAAACTCTGCACACGAAGTTTTAACTTGTCTTTAGAATCGCCGCGACAGTTTGTGAGATACATTATGCAAAAATAATTTTTGAATACCACTGAGGCTGAAATTAAATAAAATATTTACCTTTTTCTGGATCTTGTCAAGCCTTCGATCAGGACAAGGTTGGTCATGTCGCTTAACGTTGAGTGGTGCTGCGTAGCGTTCATCAGATCTTGCTCTTTCAGCCGCGGCGTATAGGGCTGTCGGTGCATCGTCTTCACCGTTGGAACTGACGCTCGGAGTGCGCCCGACCGTGCGATGAAGAGCCCCGACGTCTAATGTCTCCGGCTCCTCGCACACTGCAATAACCATGCATGATGTGTATCGTCTGCTTGAGTATGGTAACTGTTGGCATAGTAAGTTTATTATACATACGAGCAAAGAGATGACAGAAAGGTTCAAACTATGCAGTAAAACCTTATTTTCTCACTCTCTCCCTCAGAGTAGTCTTTTTAAAAGACCTCTATTCATTGTAAAAATGTATAATACTTATAGCACTTCTACCGTAGGTACTCCTTGCGTGTTATAAGGTTGTTAAAATAGTAATTATCGTACCTTACAAGAAAGAAGGGCCCATGAAGCTAAAACTACTTACTGCGGGAATTCTGTACGACGGCATAATCAAAGTGTGGTGGGGTGGAGCATCGGATCTCCTCAGATGTGGTGAAGCAGTCATTCTCTTTGGGGTGTTTTTGAATCCTGGGTGGTGGGCGGCGACGCTTACCGCCGAACTGTGGGCGACGGGCGCGGGACAGTCGCTCCGCACGACGTTCCGACTGTAGAATATGTATGCTGTCACTGTGTCTATGATACTGATACATTACGTATCAATATAAATCTAAAGTGACATTACTGTAATGTTACACACGTTTATTCCAAACTGTTCCAACCGACTATGCATAAAACAATTCGATAACAAATAAGTTAAGATTACAAATGTCTAAAGATAATAAATTTCTAATGATAAAATGTATCTAGAGATATCTTAATGTGACAAGTCTCTAAAGATAACAAATATCTTTTCACAGGATATCTAGAGATTCCGGGCATCTTAAGATATCTTGTGGTCAACTCACCTCAAGTCGATTATAATCGTGTAGTGGCGGTGGAGGCGGTGGCGGTGGTGGTCGCTCCTCGCTGTGCGGGCGACGCTCCTTGCGCTCGTGCGCGCAGCCGGAGTCACGACGCTCACGCCGCTTGCGAGCCTCCCTCTCACACTCGGGAGCTGCCATGTCCTCGGTAGACTTCTCTCGCTCTCGGTCGCGCTCCGAGCACTGCGCACGCCACCCGAGCCCAGATATTACAACCCGTCGCTCGCTCGAGCGGTCACTTTCCTGTCCGTAACCCTAACCATAGTATGGAAGAGTTAATGTCAGTGTAATGTGCGTATAAATGTTGATTTTTAGTGTTTTAAAATAATGGTAATATTAGATTGTGGGTGGGTTAAGCTGATGTATGCGATTCGTATCGAATAGTGAGGAGAATGAGACGTGTTGATCATGTATTATACAGTATATTGTATAGATATATACGTAGGTACATTTGTTGATAGATAACTCTGGGTGGAAGCTATATAAATTGCTATTGTTTCTATTGAAGGGTATGGGTTAACGAAGCGCTGGTTATCTACGACACGGCTCTTTTACCTACATCATTTACATAGTTCGATTAGAAAAAGCAACTTAACTGTAGGCAACTAATAGTTTTGGTTACTTATTCTAATTTTCAAAGGCATTATTATTTAGTTCAATATACCCATGTATTTACGTATATATTGCAAAGCGTATATGTATAAGTATAAGCTGTAATTTCCATATTTATAAAACGAGAAACTATTATAATTGTAAAGACACTAAAATGATTATGTGAAGCCCCATTATCTAATTTTTAAAATACCTGTAAAATTTCCAATTGTACCATTTTCGCTAACTCGGAAAATAAATCACCCAATTTCCAAAAGTTTTCGGCCGTTAATGGGACGATTCTGAAATTAAATCATGTTTTGGAACGAATGCAACTGAACGCATCTAAAGTAAAAAGCTTTTTTTGTTTATGGCTAAATAAAAACTTTTTGAGAAGTAGCCTAACGGTTTCCCTGGCGTTTAAATTTTATAATCAAATCTCCTAAAGCTAATAGGTATATACTCACAATGCAATATCTAGCTGCGTCAACTATGGAGTCCAAGATTCTGGATATGTTGTCTCGGGTACGGCTGGCCAGGGTCGCTTTGGGGTCCGCTCTTGGGCAAAACCCCTACCAATATTCCACAACCAAACACTAAACAACCGGGCTATTGCTTATCCTTTGATATAAAATAAAATGAAATAAATAAAACGAAACGGCAGAGCGTATTCGCGCGCCGTTTTGACGGAAAAGCTTGACACTAGATTATAGACAAATTGTCAGATAAGTTCAATAAAAAGCTCTATTTAATGATGTCACTCCTTTGCACCGGCATGTCCCAATCACGACACATAATTATTTGGAACGGCACAAAAGTCAATAGAGAGATGTCTCTAAACAATTTACGGTTGCTTCAAAAAATGCGTTGAAACCAGTCTGTAATTCAGCATTGATGGTCCGAATGTGGTTTTTGAGCTTCTTAGCTCCCTGTCGCTCTTAATGCGATGTTTTCATTGTTATCTTGTGATTTTCAGGTATACGGAGATCTTGAAAGGGTTTGGTGACGTAACAACGTCCGGGGTCAATTATCTTCTATCATCTTGCAACCCATCTTCGAATACTTGATTAAATAAATTTAAAGAATCAGTAGCAACGGCTGGGCTGATTACGAACAGTTAGAATCTGAAAAGAAAGAAATAAGACTATAAATTATCTGGATCTAGCCAAACACTTATGATTGGAAGTGGATTGGAGAACAAAATCAGAAGTGGATTGGAGAATCAAAAGACGGTTAAGCTACACTGGCACGATAGGGATAGGAATGGCAACACACGTAGGTAACCACTGATATCTTGAGTCTTATAAACATCGGTAATCAGGCATTGCACTTCTTCGATTGACCGCTTAGAGCTTAGATGTTAACGACAGAGGCAACTGCAGCCGTCGAAGGCTAACGCCGACGGCACCTGCCAACTGCTGCATTTGCCTCTGCCGTTGACACCGTGTCGCTCATGTATACGAAGCCTTAGTATGTAATGAAAAGATAATCGCTTCTGCCCTTTATTCTTAAAACATGTATGGTCTATAAATGTCTCTTTTAAATCTTAAAATCGTAGTAACATATACCTATTCAGGTCAACAATATAGAAAAACAAAGCTTAAGAGCACATCTTGCAAATTGTTTCTGCTAGGGAAAGGAATCAACTCTTCTCCGTGCTCAGTTGTCGAGAAGAATCAATCAATTCAGGTATCCCTATGTACCTTTGACAATGGGTATGCAAAATGTCATGACGCCGATCATCATGAATGTGTGATAATGTGATGATTGATTGAATAGTTGAGGCGTAAGTGAGTAACAAGCAAACTCACATTCAGGGGGCAAACGAGCGGACGGGTCACTCGATGGTAAGTGACTATCGTCGCCCAAAGACACCTGCAACTCAAAAATCACAAGTGCGTTGCCGGCCTTTGAGATAGGAGTAGGTACGCTTTAAAATATGAATTACGAAATACACGTAGTTTGCATGAGTAAGTCGGTATTAGATAATGCTTCTAGACATTTCGGAGTAAGCGACACTATGAAATATTATTATGAAAACAATACTACATTTTCTCTAAGCTAACTTATATGTTGATAAAATGATCACGATTTTATGGACTATAAGTCCAATGTGTCATATGTTTAAGGCGTCCGACTTGCGCACAAGTGGTTGTGGGTTCAACCCAAGACCACAATATCGACATAAACCCACAAAGCACAAGCATATAGTTTAGCTAGAGGGCGTAACAAAAATACTAATAACGTGTGACTCACGTTACTAGTAACTAAAAATAATTATGTTAACGATTTGACTTTAAAGTATAAATACATATACATACATTGATAAAATTTATTCGTGTAGGTATACGTGGGCGACGTCCATTAGCTAAATAGCATTGGCACCTTGATCATGACCTTAGCTAATTGGTATTATAGCATATTGAATATCATGTATACTTTAACTATAGATGGTACGGTTAACGCGGACGTTACCTGCGACGTTACAGGGACGCGGGGAATGAAGATAAAGGGGATCACGCGGGGTGTGCGCGGTAGGCGCAATTATGACTTTCACTCGGTTTGCTGGCCACGCAGCTAATGGTCATATTTCTTGATAGTTACGGACGCTCCGTGTACCATACACAGGAGATTTGATTCCCGACATGAACCGATCTATCTTCGGTTAGAAAAATGGAAATTAGGCCAAACAAATGGCATTTAAAGTGTACGAATATTTTTTAACCGACTTAAAAAAGTTTAAAAAATATTTTCAAACTTTTTTGTTTTTCGTATTATTTATTAAAGTACGTATTCGATTCTTTGATTTTGATTGTCAATGAACTCTTCTCTTTTCACTAAAGCACTAAAGCAGATTATGCCTGTGTTTCAGTATCATGAGTATCAGTTAGATACCAGTTCAGTTCTTTATCAATAAAGGCTAATGACTGGAACATTACAGAAAACTGCTTCAGGAGTGCAATGTGGTGACATTATTACAAGTAATGATCTACATCACTACATATCATAAAACAAAGTCCCCCACCGCGTCTGTCTGTTCGTGATAAACTCAAAAACTACCGAACGAATTTTCATTCGTTTTTCACCAATAAATAGAACGATTCATGAGGAAGGTTCAGGTATATAATTTGTTAAGGTTTTGTGTAAATTGGTTGAAATATGATGATGATTGTTGAAGATGTCTCTTCTACCCGTGCGAAGCCGGGGCGGGTTGCTAGTAGTACTATATAGCATGGTCAATATACCGACGTTATTGATTATTCGACGGTTGACAAAGCCTTTTTTTGGATGGATATCTATCTGGTTATCTAACCTTGTGACTCAGAATGAACGTTAATTTTTAAATTTTGCTTATTTGAATATTCAATTTGGTTGTAAAGAGTCACAAAACTAAATCACAAAGTGACACGTTCACACGCACGAACACTAACAGACATTGGGTACTTTTGTATCATCTTGGTTGTTTAAAACAAAACCAAAAAAACAAGTCAAGCTAACAGAAAGCGTACCAGAAAATGTAAATTTTGACGATGTCAATTCAAGTTACATTTGAGTGAGGCACTTATATATTCCATTTATATTGCTAGTCACGCAAAGCAAAGCGTATAGCCATATCGGTTGAAGTTATTGCTATGTTATGTTGCCACGGAATTACGCAATAGAGAGCGATGCGACAGCCGCAGATACTAAGGAACTACGCAGTTCGTAGCAAATAAGAACTACGCAGTTCGTAGCAAAGCGTAGCAATCTCACCAGAAGCTACGACGTATCTGCGCATCGCCTGTAGAAATAAAGTTGAGTATATGTTGACAGGTTTTAGTGAAATTTAGTGGCGCTGAGAAATAGATGCCAGTAAGAAACAGACCTCGTTACGAAGAAGACAAGACTGATTTCATATGAAGTAATTAAGTCAGGTTTTAGTTTAGTCGAGTGTACAATAGAATCGGGACCATTGTATATATGTATATTGCGTTATCTGAAGACAATGACTGTACGAATGGCGCAATGGTTTAAGGTGTCAACTCGCCACTACGCTGCGCCGAGTGTTGTGGGTTCAAATCCCACACGAGACAAAAGTTTGTGTGATCCACAAATATTTGTCCCGAGTCTGGGTGTTCTTTGTGACCATTGTTTGAATGTTTGTGAAGCCCCCCGCGACACAGGAATATTTCTAATGCGAGAGTTGTCTTTATAAAGGAAAAGAAAAAAAGGAAAGAATTTACTTCATTGTTGCGATTTTATTTATTGTTTTTATTATTTATTTTTATCTTTGTATACAAGACAAAAATGTGAATGTGAGTTTGTTTATTTGTTACGCTTTCAGGCTTTAACTCCTCAATCGATGGTCATAGAATTTTGCAAAATAGTTGTCAAAAGCATAAAGGACATAGGACCATCAGAGAAACCATGTACTACAATTTATCTCCACCGTTTTTAAACCGACATATAATCTTTTTTATTGAATGAGATAAATATCTTCAGGCTGATTCCATATTTTAAAAGAGCGTTTCACCCAAATATTTACAAAATAGCTGATGTAGTGGTATCATTTCGGTTACAAGGTTTTTAAAAAGACGAAATATGTAAAGTATTCGATAATATTCCAGTAAGACAAGTTGGTATCTTATTTTAACTACACCGACATGATGATTTTTGTGTTTAATTCTTAGTAAGATAATCATTAGTACTGCATAGGCCTTTCGAGGGAGTGAATGTTTACTAATAGTCCTGTCAAAATAGATATTCAAGGTTACATTCAAGGTCAAAGTCCGCACATATGGGTTTTTTGCAAAAGTAGGTCAGACAATAATTGTAGATTATGTAATTATCTATAACAATTGCCTTTATATTTCTTTCAGAAGAATTACCATTTTGAGCCATTCAAAATTTGGAAAGTGGTGACAGGAAATACGATACATGCTTTTCAAGGGGTTAAAGTCGTGCAAATTTGGAACTAATTAATTCTATCTATCTATCACGCGTGAACGGCACGACCGATTTCGTTAATTCTATTTTTTTGTGTTTGTTATTATCAGGAGAAGGTTCTTATGAAAGAAAAAATTAAGAAAACTTAACGAGGGACTTACGCGGGCGGAACCGCGGGGTGCAACTAGTACTTATATAAAGGATACGGGTAAAGGACTTTTACCTTGGATAAGAATTTTAATACAATAAATTTTCAAGTCAAAATTTATCCTTGTTCTGAATTAAACAAGATTGTGTTAATTATTTTGCACTTTACATACATAAATGTACACACGCCTGAACACAGCCAAAAGGCGGGCAAAAAGGTAATGAGCGAGGTGTACAATAGAGATAATGAGATCAAACGGAGGGAGTACAACTAGTTAGTCCGTGGGCTCTGGAACAATTTTTTTAATGATTACCTACAAGCTAAAACTTAGCCGACCTATTCGTATTACCGAGTCGAACAAGTTTTTGCACGTGCCACATCTTGTACCGAGTCCGACGCGGTGAACATGTCAATTTTCGGGTAGTTATTTATTTATTACCTACATTAAATTTTTATTTTTTTTAGTTTTGTTATTTAGCAAAGAATATAGTAGTGTATGTGTCCGACAAAAAATGTGGACCGTATGAGAATAAAAATAAAATAATCGAATTGCGAAAAAATACGTATCAAGAGTTTGTCTACAGGATGTATAATTTAAAAACAAAAAATGATATAAACAAAGGCCGCTACGAAATTTTTCTGAAAAGTTACAAGATTAAGAGTGATAATGACCAGGTTTGGAAGAAAGTGTTCAAAGGGTACGATCCCTGCAGCTTGCCACCCACTCGACAAGAGTTACTTGAGCAAATAAAGCGCACAATATATATTGGCAGTATCTGGTTTAATGCACACATGCGCTACCCCACTGATTATCGTCCCGAAGATTGCGGGTGGGCTCTTATTGACGGACGTTTCGAATACTATTGGTTCGATGGACCCCAAAGTCTAGCAATTGCAGAAATTTCTCAAATTCAAGGTATTGCAGTTATTATATGCATTGTAATTATTTCGAGAAATAAATTTACACAAATTATATTATTGATATCGTATATACTTCTCACGTTAAGAGCGACAACGAGCAATGCCGACGACAGTAATGATGAAAATGACGACAATGTATATAGTGATGGGTCAGAAGAAGAAACGGATGATTCAGAGAATAAATATATTTTTTTTATTCAACATTAATTTCTGTGTAAAAGGTAGCCTTTTCATTTTTTTTTTTCTAATAAATGAAAAGTAAATAAAAAAGCGGTGTAATAACTCGATATAATTACTTTCTTTTGTCCTTCGATACATCACTAATAAAAAATTGGCAAAATATTTATTAACGCAGAAAAGACTAATGTAAATGAAATTTACAATTGACGATGGACACATTTATATATTATTTAATGTACAAGCACGATGTAGCTAATTAATCCTTATCCATTACTTTCACTAGTTTTCGAATTTTTTGTTTTGAATAATAAACATGAAATTTGTCGAACAAGCTATCCGCTGCTTCGTTTCTGTCGGACACTTTTTCTATTCAATATAAAATGTATTTTGTCACATATGCTGTAAGTGGCGGACAAGAGGTAATAAATAAAAGAACTACCCGAAAATAGACATGTTCACCGCGTCGGACTCGGTACAAGATGCATAATTTTTGTCGGACACTTGTACCTGACGACTTACAATATACAAAAGAGACGATTCACCAAGTATTAGCTTGTAGGTAATAAAAAAACCTACCCATGAAAATTCGACACGTTGCGCGTGTCGGACGCTGGAACGGTGGCGGCCATTTTGTCCGACAAGCATTATTTCTCTCAATTTACCGCTATTATCTTGTAATTAGAATGAAAATTTTTTGGTAGGTAATAAAAAAAACATACTATCGTTAAATCGACATGTTTGCAGGGCTGGGGAGTACAAACGCTGCCTATTTCAGACTTGGCACGTGCAAAAACTTGTCCGACTCAGTAATACGAATAGGTCGGCTAAGTTTTAGCTTGTAGGTAATCTTCAATAGTAATATTCAAGTGAAGATGATTCTAATTACGTATAAACTAAGAGGAAATGTTTATTATTATATGTTTACAAGAAAATACTGGCTAAACCAGGGCTTTGGTTAAGCAATTATATTAAAGATAGAGAAGCCGAGGGGTACAGGCACAGATAACTCTGTCGCACAGGCGGTAGCGTGTTCGTCACTGATTGATCGGCGACACCGTGTTGCAGTGAACTCGTTCTTACCTATTATTTTTACTAGTTTAGTCCGTTTCGCTTATCTCTTTGGTGGTGGACATACAACTATCAAATTTACCAGCGAGTAAAAGATTATTCATATTATACCCTGCCGGGTGCGAGCCATCGAACACGAGGCTCAGCTATGTTCGTAGGCAACTCGTGCGTCAAACGTCCGTGCCGCGGGTGCAGCAAAGAAATATTCTTGCATGAGCGTGTAATTGGACGCCTTAAAGTGGTATCTGTACGGTTTGTTTAAGCAGAGTGAGTCCGTTTTTAACTATTTTCACTCGGTCAGCACTTTCCGCTTAACTCGTTTTTTGTGAAATCACTTGAAATCAACTGCTGTAAATTAATTTTATTTCGTACGGAATCCGTGGAATCCGCTCGCAGTGGAAGTCCGGCTTTATACACATGTCAGTTCAACGGTTATCGTTAGTGGATGAATGATGATGAATTTGACAGACGAATCGGCGTGTCTAGATTGCATATTATCTTATCTCAACATGATTTAGATTTAGATCTCAATTCTTTTGTAGGCGAAATCGGGAATCGCGCATGTTCTTGATATTGAACTTGGCTCCCAATTTGACATTTATGTATTTGATGAGATATGTAGATTACGGATTACGGATAGTTTCAGCTTTAATGGACACATATGACAAATACAGATTGTTTTTGCATTGTATTGTGAATAACATCATACAAAACGAGCCTACTGGTGAGTCTACTGCTTCTCTGTTTCGCCTATCGACTTGTTCATAGGTCCAGGTGCGACAGTATGAAACGCTTTAACTCTACACAGGTCATTAGAGCCATATCGATTATCCTGTGAACATACTATATACACCAAAGTTATTTTGTTTAAAATATTATTCCGTTTCACCAGGCGAGAAATACTGCATGCGCGTCCTTGCCATTTTCATGATCTGTGGTACTTGAACTGAATGAATCAATCGAACAGATTTGTGAGATCTTTTGGTTGTGAGTTTGTACCCCACCCCCTGCATTTCGACATGGATCTACTCTTAACGCAAGCATTTAGCTTAATTAATGGATTTTTTATACGAAAAACAGAACAATACACATTCATGTATGTAGTGTATGTACATATGTATAGAAACTGTACATTCAGTACAGAAACTTATAATTTGAAAACCGCTTGGCTGTGTCGAGAGAAAATGTTGCCAGTTGGGCCAAATGCCAATAGAAGTAGCCTTAAAGGGATAATTATTTAACACTATTGTTTTCGTGCTTCACTTCATTCCGTCAACAGAGCCAATACCTACATAGTTTCCTTAAGGGCCTTCACTGCTGATTTTTAATCGGCCATACTTATTATAGATAAATTACACCCAGACACAGAACAGATTATGCTCATCACACAATTATTTATGCTGGGTGGAAATCAAACCCACGACCTCTGGCTTAGAAGTCAGGGTCACTCACTACTTGACCAACAGGTCAGTCTAACGGATAGTTTGATCACGGTGCCGTCCTTTAACTAAAAAGCCGTTAACCTTCAAACAACTTGTTGGGCTTAACGGCTTTCTAGTTATAGGACGGCAGGCACGGTCGTCAGACGATCGCGACAATCGTCCGATTAAAAGCCACCAGTGCGCGGTGGCTATAATACGGGTTTTCTGTCTGGCTTACTGAAAATTTTCTCATCGTTTCATATATAAACAAATGAAAGTGGTAGTAGTTAAAGTAAGAGATTTAAGTAAGAAGATGATGCTAGTAATAATATACCTACTGCAGTTATGTATTAATTAGTGTTATAAGAGACTAGCCGTTCCCGCAGTTTCACCTTTTATTGCTCCGCTCCTATTGGTCGTAGCGTGATATTATATAGCTTATAATCTTCCTCGATAAACTATCCAACACGATTTTTTTTTTTTCAATTCGAACCAGTATTTCCTGAGATTAGAGAATTCAACCAAACAAACAAACTCCTCAGATTTATAATATTAGTATCTATAGATGTACCTACTCTTACAGCACTAATCCGTAACTGCTAATGCTACAAGTAACTATTATCTTATCTCTGCTGCTATTGACATATATTACAGCAATCGTTGAAAGTATTTTCATCTGATCGTATTTGTCATTTTTGTGGAGAATATCTGATGTAATCGTTTTATTATACCTTGTTTTTTTTGCCTTTTTACGCGTTCTCCCTCATAATATCTAGTTATGTCGTAAATTTATGCGTGTGTTTAGTTGAGACAAAGCATCGCCTCCATGATTCTAAGTGGATATTCATAAACGAACGTTGCGACGTTTATAAATGTCTCAATTTGAGCCGAAAAAAAGAAACGTTAATGTTTAACTACATTTACTTATGTCCATTCAAGTATTCCTTAATCCCGTATGTATAACTTATTTGAATAGGTATATCTTTTAACCGTTAATGCGCATATCTATAGTAGTATATTACATATATAGTATGAAATGAGATATGCGCAATCAATCAACGAGATATTTCGACTTGTAGAGTTTACAAACATAGGCGACGGAATCTCTGATAAATGCCAGGCGCGCTGTATAAATCCATACATATATACATAACATATAAAAATGAGTAGCTTACATTAATTTGCTAATTTAAGTTCGGTATAGTCCTACGGTACTGGCCTCCACTAAATTTACTTCTCACCTACCCGAAGATGCTAGACATCTACCTATTAATAAGTTTAAGAGACAATTACTGATCAGATGGCTTGTTGAGAGATGTTTCTACTCTGTTAATGAATATTTAAATTATAAATACAAATAATATTATTAGTCTGTTTATTAATTAGTACTAGCATAATTATTTGTAATTTAAGTTACCAATTTGTACGCCATGAATTGAAGATGGCAAATGTGTTGGATGTATTTTTGTAGTATGTTTACCAACTTTGTATTACAACATTTCAGCAAATAAACGAATTTGAATTTGAATCTACGTCGCAGAGGACTTTTCAAATATACAATTAACTACTAACCGAATTTTATGAATTCACTGAAACGTGTTAAATACTAAATATATAAATATAAATATATAATTAAAGTTCAAACTATTTTTTTTATCTGATATATGTATGTATAAGCTGTCGCTAATCACAGTAGTATATTTGTGTGGGGTAAAATACAGCTCAATCGATTGTGTCGAACCACTTTAAAATTCAGATGAATAAAAACATTCATCTGAATTTTAAAATTTTAAAGTGGTTCGACACAATCGATTGAGCTGTATTTTAAAAACAAATTTACACTAAAATGTGACAGAGTATGTGGAGTTAAAATGAAGTTAATAAAAAATCAATATCGAGCATCGATGCTATGCAGGTTTTATTGACACTATTTAGGTAATCGAGGAGAAGGCAATTTAAAACCAACTTAGCTCTGTCAATATAATAAAAGAAACCAAATTTTGAAGTGAAACTTCTTTAGAATAATTGTGATTTGAAATTCGATGAAATGAAAAACTCACACTAAAAAGAGACAAACATTCATAAATAGGATTTAGCCTGCAAGAGAATGAGATAGAATACAAGTATACAGCACTAAAAAGAGACAAACATATTCATAAATGGGATTTAGCCTGCAAGAGAATGAGCTAAAATACAAGTATACAGTGTTTCCTGTTAATCTTTGTATGCTAGCATGTGTCTTTGCGTCTGCGTACTACGAAGCCTTCTTGTCCCATTCACGTGTATCATTTTTGTGCATTTGCGCATTAAAATTCGTTGGTTAATTAAGTTAGAAGTTTCACTTCTGCCGTGTGTGAATTGCACACACACACACTTTTTTTATACAACGGAGAGTCAGATATAACGCTACCATTTAATAATAACAGAGAAAGTTTTCGTAACATTACTGAATACCTGTTTCTGAGTAAGTCGCCACGATAAACAGAGACCGGTAAAACAGAATCAAAGAACTTCCTTTTCCTGTATATGTATATGTTCGCAGAGAGCACAAACAAGTGTTTGTGTTAAAATCCAATCTTCCAAAACCATACTGACTCCTATATCAGGATCTAAAGAAGCGCTTCACCCATGTCGTTGCGTCCTGCCAATCCCCGGTAAGTCTTGGGGCTCCGTTATTAGCGATCTTATCGTTAGTCTTCTTATCATTAAAAGGAATCCACAAAAAAATATTATTTTTACAGATATGTCTATAATATGGCTACCTAAAGGTACGCAAAGTATTTGTAATTTTTAAAACTCCTTAAAAAGGTTTAAACCGATTTTATTACTTTCAGAATTTATTTTACTTACAGCTTCGAATTCAATTTTAAAATATGTAAAAAATTAAATAAGGAGTCTGTTTCTTGCTTTTTGCTTTTCTTTCTGAACCAATCCTAATGGAATTAGTCAATAAACTAACCTAGACCCTAGAGATTAACGTCCAAAACTACGAACTATGCTTCTTATGTGATAGAATCTACAATACTCGTGATAAAGATCTACCCGAGCAAATGTTAGTATTAAACAAATATTTCCAGCCCTACACGAGTAGATCCTACACGGTCACGATACGATAATTTTAGGGCAAATAAAAGAAATAAATATTTATTTCTAAATACTTAACAACTCAAATCTAACACGATGTTGATACATCAACCGAACACCGAACAAATGTATGCTAATGTATGTTCTTCATTATAAAAGGTGCTTAAAGTCACAAGAAAGGAAAGTTTGAATTATTTACGAACACCAAGCTTCAATAAAGCCACGTATTTTGCATGAACTATTAAATAAAGTCATTTTTTAGCCAGCTACGAAATACCGGCTTATTATAGATTTAAAAGCAGTCTGTTTCTGCAGTTTACTTTTGAAATATCGACCGTCAGAATACACTATGAATTTGTCTAGGCTAGACTAGATGAGGTTATTCTAGATATACATAATATATCTAGCAATAGATTATCGTGCTATGGACATGTGATGCATAGGGATGAGCAAAATGTGGTGATGAGAGTTTTTTGTATTGCAGTAGAGTATATTTGTGTGTGCAGTAGAGGACGGCTAAAGAAAAGATTGGTGGACTGCGTAAACCGGATTTGATTAGAAAGGGAATAAGCAGTGAAATTATGAATCATAGAATAGAATGAAAGTATAGAACACATAGCGCTGGTCGCAAATAATGCGAGTCTGACTCGCGCGTAGAGCGTTTCGTACAAACTTCTTTGTAGATAGATCTCTATCTTCAAGTGACAATCTTAAATTTGCCGTTCTAAAATTCCTTTCCCTTACGCCGATAGACGCCACAGTCAATTTTCCAAGCGCATAATATAAGTTTGTAATATCAAAAAAAAATATTTTTGTACTTCATGATTATAGGTCAACAGGAAATATCCTATAGGTTTTAATTTACCTGCTAAATAAATCTATGGCTTAAATGACCATATCTTTTAATTGCGTTGACTTAAAAGCCTAATTTTGTTTTACAGCTTTAATGAACCGTAGATATAAATATTTGAAATAAATTTCAAATTGATAATTTCACACGTTTCTGGGATCAAGGGTATAGACAGACAAATAGGCAGACACACAACAAAATAATCCTATAATTGTTCCTGTATTCTTTTTGTAGAACGGACGGAACGGAACCAAAGAAACAACATCGGTAGACACACGAGAAGAGAAGAAGGATTTAACTGTTTTTTACCTATTTATATATAAATAGATAATATAGTACCATTTATTATGCTATGTGTAGATAATGCATATGTAATATCACAAACTCACAAATTATTCCCTCCTTTAGAGACTTCCAAAATTGTCACGACGTTGTCATTGAAATGATTGTTGTCATTTGTCGTCAACAAAGTGGTGGCCTGTCCATTGTCCATCCCTTGCTGCGTTAAAACAACTGTTAAATACTTTGACAACATTACCATTAGAGCCACGTCACTGCTGTTTACAACAATTAAAGTAGGTACTTATTTTAATCTTCGGTTGTTAGATTGTTCCGATAGATTACAGTGATCTATCGGGGACACGAGATTGGTTTTGTTTATTTTATTTAACTTTACATCACATGGGCATTATTGACGTAATGGCTATATCTGGTAAAAAATATAGGTCTTTTTACCTATATTTTTTGATGATGATGATTCTTCATTTTTTTATTATTGATTTTCGACGATTTTTAAGTTGAATATTTATCGTAGCTATTGAGACGTTTCACCATAGTTTGGTTACCTACTATACTTGCTACTTTTTTAAAGTAAGCTCCCACTACTCGCTTTGACATTATTACAAGTTAAACATTTACCCATTTGTCTCGTTAAATAAATTGAATTCATTAATAATACGTGAATATATGTTCCATTGTTTGTAGCACCTGACCAAATAATACAATTTTGTAAAATTTTTTTTTTTTGTGCAAACGAGCAGACGGCTCACCTGATGGTAAATGACTACCGCCGCCCAAGGGCACCTGTAACTCAAGAGTCACAAGTGCGTTGCCGCCCTTTAAGGTGAGAATAGGGGAAGAGGGGGAGAGGGGGGAAGAGCGGGAAGACGGGAGAGGGGGATTAGAGGGAAGGAGAGGGTAAGGACGGGAATAGGGGAGACGGAAGGGTTAGGGCCTCCGGTAACCTCACTCACGCGGCGAAAAGCAATGCAATCATTGTTTCACTGCCGGTTTTCTGTGAGGCCGTGGTATCGAGCGGAATCGAGCCGGCCCATACGTGCCGAAGCATGGCTCTCCCACAGATAAATATAATACAATAAAAATAATATAATCATTAATTAATGACAATATTTTTTATTGCAAAAGAGTTAGTGTGAGTTTTATTGTCTTATCGTTTTCCACCACCAAAAGTAAATGTAACTTCTGACATTCATATAATTATTATCATTTCATTTCAGCGCCAAAGTAATTTTAAATACAAACATTTCATGTTTTACTTGATAGGTACTGCCTTCTGGGTCCTACTGTGGCAAGACAGACACTTATGTTTCATAGTGCCTACGTTAATATAATAGTCGAGTGCAATTAGGCCTTATAAATGAAAAATGACGAAACCCACCTATAGTGATTGGGTTTCAATAATTCTTTTTTGCACATTGTACATTCATGCATAAATAGAAATGCTATTAGGTAGGTGAAGAGATGGATGCGGTGAGAGCAAAGATGCATTTGAAGTATTTCCTTCACGATTAGAAGGTCTAAGTAGCAAAACGTCCAACAGCGCGAAACGTCTAATGAGCAGTAAGCCTAATTACCAATATTTCCATGTGGCAAAACGTCCAACTCTCAGATGGTCTGTGTAGCAGAACGTCTATTTAGTAAATCGTAATTTTAAAATGTGTACACTCATGACAGAAAGTGAAACCCAAGGTATGTAAATGTATAAACTCAAGGGCGCACAAATTTCCCGGAATTTATGCACCTAATATCCTTTTAATATGGCCAAGATACACAAAAAAATTTAAAGGGACTAACTTTTGGACGGTTTGCTACTTAGACCTTCTCATCGTGAAGGAATTATTTCACAACGATTCACGTAGTATAAGATAACATAGGTTCACCCACTACGATCTTTTTCTTTAATCTTCTAATATGAAGGAAGAATCCAAATCCTTACTGCCTTTTTTGTGATTTATTGTACTTTTTGTGTAAAATTTCATTACTAGCTTTTGTTTTTTCGAAATTTATTTACTTAATTTTTATTCCAATGCTAATGATACATAATCCCTTGGTTATTAATATAATAATCTATTACTTGAGAACGACTTAACCGATTTCATTAATATTTTTTTATGTTTTCTAATAATTTGTAGAAGGTTCTTACGGAACAAAAAATTAAGAAAATTGAGCAGAAAAAAATCGGTCCCCGTGGGATTAATTTGAATTTCCACGCGAACGAAGGCGCGCGTAACAGCTAGTATTGAAAAAAAATACAGACTAAGTTACAAAAACTAATATTTTTGTTTAACACATTCTATAGCGTACTGATCATACTGTCTTGTACCTATTCTCAAAACCATAAAACACAGCCGTTTTACCTAAATGCTTTAAAATGTATTAGCTTATTCGAGAATTCCAAATATTTCATATTTTCGCCGGATAGCAGCCGACCATTTAGTGAAATTATCTCTGCATTCGCATTTTTGATGAATCCTTTACCTTTGATAACGGTTGACGGGCTCTTAATAACACTCAACCCTTAAATTAAAACCGAGCAAGAGTGGTTGGGTCACGGTCAATACCGATACGACTGTAATCTTTGAGCGCTGGGCTCTTACAATAAAGGGTTTTAATTGCCTGATAGCGTGTATACTGAATCTGCCTAGTTTCAGTCGGTTTACACCACGACAACCAGACAAGTAGGCAAAGGATATAATTTATATGTGTGTGCTCAATTTCGTACAAGCTGAGCACACAAATTAAATAACAATCAAATTCTTCTCGATTCCACCTTTATAATTAAATTATTGATAAAAATTCGTCCTAGGAGGGAAAAAACTGTTATAATTTGTTTTTATTGAAACCTAGCACTAAAGCTCGTCAATAGCTACCAAACAAAAAATTAACCATGTACCACCTACAAAAACATGAAGGAAATCGTTTGACAAACAGAAAAGAAAAGGGTACAGGATTGTTTTATCTTTACCTACCTATTTATATATAGATGCCATAAAACCGGTTTCTGAATGGCTGATCAAAATAGTGTTCAACTAACAAAGTGGTGTTAAATCAGTTCGAGTTTCTGAAACAATCAATCTATGATCAATTTTAATGAACATTCTAATGGCACTTGACATAAGATTTTGCAGTAAATTTGACATAAGATTTTGCAGTAAATGTGACATTTGACATAAGATTTTGCAGTAAATTTGACATTTTACATCAGATTTGCAGTAAATTTGATATTTGACATAACATTTTGCAGTAAATTTGACATTTGAGCTCTGTAAACTGATCCGAGCAAATATAGGTACTTGATAATAGATTTAACATACAATTAGTTAATTTTTGCGTTGATCAGCCTTTTAGAAACCGAGCGTTATTCAAATAATAGAATATACTTCCATCTAGTGCTAATAGGGTTGTATCGTATTACGATGTTGCCATATAAAAACACTTTGTATGTTCAGAAATTAACTGAAAAGTAAATGTTTCAACAACAGTAAGGTATGACGTCATGGCCCCTTATCTAATGTAATACAGGCTTTAATAAAGAGAAATTGGTTTGACTTAACAGTCTACAAAAGTATTCGCCTTTAATTTAAATAAAAAGGTTGACATGGAGTCTCTGTCGAAAATAATTGAAAAGAAAGGTTTTTTTTTACATTTTTCGCAATCAAAATGTTCAGTACATTCAAACATTCTCCACTTGGGTCGTGACCCTATTTCCTGAGTTCACCGAACCAACGGTCGGTCTGGCTAAATCAAGATAAATAGAACGGCTTTTTATATGCAAACGGAAAGTCTATATGTCAAAAGATGTGGGTAAAAAAGTGGTTCTAAATTGTTTTTATGATCGAATTTCAATGATTTTCAAGTTGGATATTTATCGATGCCACTGGCGCATTTCACCACAGTTTGGTTACCTCCTATACTTGTCACTTATTTAGATTTTAGAGCTCCCACTGCCCCTTTAACATTAAAAGTTAAACTTAAATGAATTTTGAAATTAAATGAATGAAATTTTGAAAATAAAAAATATAATTCTTGGTTGATGACAATATTTTTCACTAGCAGCGCTCCGCAATTTCATCCGCGTAAGTCCCGATCCCGTGGGAATATCGTGATAAAATGTAGTCTATGCGTTAATCCAGGTCTCTAGCTATCTACATACCAAGTTTCATTGCAATCGGTTAAGTGGTTTTTGCGTGAAAGAGTAACAAACATCCATCCAAAAGAGTGACTATGAATTTTATTGCCTATTCCTTTTCTCACTATCTCTAACTCTATTGCATTGCAATATGGCACCACCAAAGTAAACGTAATTTCTGACATTCATATATTATTATCTTGACCTACTGGATGAATCAATATACATTTCATTTCAGCACCAAACTCACTTCAAATACGATTTTTTTTTATTGCCTTCTGGGTCCTACTGTGGCAAGAAAGACATTATATTTGTGCCGCCTTCATTAATATTAAACGATTTTTTGAGATTGTAGAGATAATGTCCGTTTTTTGATTTCAAGTTTTAACCCACATACCTAATTTAATAAAATAATTTGAAGAGGTCCCACCACATTAGAGTTGCCAAAATATGGATGTTTATTTTCTACGTCTCTGCTGCCGTCCGTCCGGGTTTCCCCGGATTTGTCCTAGTTTAGAGGGCGTCCGGGGAGCGTCCGGGCGGGGGCACTCTGTGCCAGGGGACAATTATAGTTGTTAGATAAATCGTTAACAAGCTAAAAATTTGAATAGAATTGGCGTTTTTTTTTTAAAGTATCCCCGCGGGAAAGAGTATCGATTTCGCCCATGTGTCCGGGATTTTTTAAGTTTTTATCCCGCGTCGGTAATTTAAGTGATGGCAGGCCTATGCCTACCCCTTTGGGTACAGGGGCGAGTGTATGTATATCCTTTTTATATTTACTTTTTATTGATTGTCGAGGCAAAGATCAGAACCGTTTCAATTAACATTTGTAAATGAAATCTTTATTTTGTTAAATACTAGCTAATGTGATAGACCGTCTTGTCAAAATTTCAATCATTTGTATTAATTTCATGTAAAATCCAGTTTTGCCTGAATTTTTCGTGCAACTTTTCTATTTTTTCTTCTTCTAAAAGCTTAATTAGGTCAATTACAAACATTTAAAACAAAAAGTAGCGTTTCATTTTCATTTATATAAAAGATGGGACAAGCTTGTAATAAATAACGTAAACCACTTAAAAGTTATTACTACACAAAATTAATGAGCTGATATAGTTCATTAATTTTGTGTAGTAATCATTTTTGGTACACTGTATTGTTCACATTGTATATAGAGTTAATGAAAAGTAATAATAACAGGGTTATCATTCATTAGGACTGTCCTATTTATTTGTTTTTCCTAAATATGAGTTTTTGTAGTTAATGTATTCGATTAAGGCTGACGTTTCATTATTTTGCCGCCGTCTTCGCTAAGGGAGCTGCCAGCAAATGTAATGAAAATTCGTCTAAACTGCAACCTAACTATCATATAATATACCATCTCATACCCAGGGCGCAGGCGGTAGTAGCAATAGTAGGTAAGAGAGACACAAGTACATGAAATACTTTTCTTTGTGATAATCGTTAAAAATCTGAAACAGGAGATAACTTCACGATTGTTAAACTAACTTTAGGTAGTAAAGTTTTCTGATCAGAAAATCCTACGAAATCGACTTTCTTGCGTCACTTTCGAAATAATTTTATAATAATTACATAATTATCTACTATTACAAAAGCTTCTACACACCAGTCTACCCACAATTATGACGGAACACGTTATTTTGTCACATGTAGGGATTATCTGGTTTTAAGCATTGCAGAATCTCACACTATCATGTGATATCGTTCGTTTGCGAGAATATCGACATAATTCAAAATTCAGTCGAAATGAACTAAGTATGCCAAACGATTATAAATCTTTGATATTTTATGGTGAACAAAGATGCAACGTCGATTTCATGCCAACGTTCGTTATAAAGCGACAAGTTCGTCATATATTTAGAATAAAATACTCTAGCGGAAATCACAAAACATTGCCATTCTCTAATATCAATATTTTTTAGTTATGTCGTTATTCTCGCAAACAAGCGATATATGCTGCCTCAAAACAAATGCAGATTTGATTAACAAACTAGACTTCTCAAAAATCGACTTGATTCGAGAAAGCCAGGGTCGCATAAGTACCTGCAACTTGAACTGTCTATTGGAGAGAAGTACGATCCTTTTAACTATATGAACCTCGAACAATGGGTAAATTAACTACCAAATGACCGACGGTATTTAGGGCCAAAACATCAAAGTTACGATTATACTAGTACAATGTAGTTTATAACGTGTACCGTAGCCTGTAGGTACCCCCAGTATCAACTATTGGTTCTACATCTAGTTAGTTTTGGAAGAACCTATTTCCATAGCAAACCTTCTCTTAAACACTTACAAACATACACGCACATATACGTTTGGATGTAGGACAGCCTAGTATGGCAAATTAAGGTGAGGAGCACAATACATCGGAGTCTCCACCATTCCTGTGTATCGCGCACTTCACCGCAATTTGCAATGACAGCTAATTTGTTTTGAACATGACCGAACTGTTTCCATTTACAGAACATTACTTCGAAATCAATAAATAATAATAATAACTTCACACATCTCACACACGGCCGTTTGATCCCAAACTAGACAGAGCCTGTACTATTGTAACCAGACTGCTGATAAACATACTTATATATTTCTAAATACATACATAATATAGATAAATTACACCCAGACACAGAACAAATTATTGTGCTCATCACACAAATATTTGTCCTGGGTGGGAATCTAACCCACGACCTCTGGCTTAGCAGTCAGGGTCACTAACCACTAGACCAACAGGCCAGTCGTAGGTAATTCGCTTCATAAATAATTTATAAATAATAGCGCCCAAATGTTTACGAATTTATGGTGTAATTTCTAATTATATATATTTGCCTTTATTACCTAATCTGTGTCTACGAAGGATTTTAGTCTGTTTTGTTACATATGTATTTCGTTTTTGATGTTTTGATGATATTAAGTACTAAGAAAAACACTATGCGAGGAGCATTATTAACCAGTGTTTGTGGCCTTTTGGGTTTTCTGGGTGCAGGCCCGCTGATTTATTGGCAACCACTGACTCAATCTTACGAAATTTATTTATGATTAACTGATAACACCCGGTTTAGCTGTTTTTTTAATGGGTACAATTCGGAAGCCATCGTCGCTAGGCTTTAGAGCCTTCATAAGGGCGTACGCTTTTGCTTAGATGAGAAAGATGATGTGTAGGTAATAAATTTAATGTTCACACGATATACGAGGTACGACGTAAAGCAACGACAAAGACGAGTGGAGCGAACCTCTGCAAACGCTGGGATCGTCTTAAATAGGACACACAGTCTTTGTTTGAACATCATTATTGGTTCCTGGGACTGAATAACAAGCGACTCACTTCCCATACAATTGAAACAATTTCGGTTTTAAGTTGTTATTTAAATGAATTATTGTTTCATTCGCAACAGTAATAGCTGGTAATTGGATAATTCATTAGTTTTTGCCAGATAAACAATTAGTTGCCTTTAAAACTAACATACAGTATTCGATACGATTATGGCTATCCGACAAGTCCCTATCAATTAAATGGTGTATTCCCATTGTCCCCATCACCCGTGTCCCCATAAATGGGGACAGCGAATTAAATCTATGATCTAAATACGTTGGGACTTATTGCAGTAAATCAAATAATGGGTGAATTAACACTTATCGATCGGTGAAATTACGAGATTTATATAAATAAACTATAGCAAATGCTTGAATAACTTCATCACCAACATTCGCTAATATTCTAAAACAATTCTCTATGAAACTTTTCCACTGTGAAACGCAAAAGCAATGCAATGGAATTGTCATGCCTATTTGGACAGTTTTCTAATTTTAGAAGACAGTATTTCTACTACGATTTCTTACTTACATCAGTAGTGTCACTAAATAAAGTCTTCGCAGTCCTACTAACTAACGTAGTGTTGTGCTAATTTCGTGGCCTTCTAGTGTCTGCAGGTTGCACCCCAATTGGGTGGCTTAAGGTTAAGAAGGAACCTATTGTACCCTACCTCCTGTAATATTGTATCTGGTAATTGCATGCTTATAAAATTCTCCGCAAATCATTTATAATCGAAGTTGACAAACAGCTTTATCATTAAAGTAAGCTCTTCGTTAATTATTAATACATACCCGATAACTGATAATATAATCTGGTCTCATGACCTACGACTGTGTACTCCTGCATCTCTAAGGTAAGCAAGAACGAACCGCAACACACTTAGAACGTAAATCAAGATGGACCCGTTGACACTTCAACGCCTCCTTATCAAACTCAGCTTCTAAGCTTGTTATACGAAACTGTCTGACACTATTCGATTAACAGTATTTAAAAATGTATAATAAATCATGTTTACAATAAAAAATGATCTTGTTATAACGAATTTGATTGACATATTTACAATATCAAATATTATAAACGTTGAAGGCGAGTAAACGAAATGCCAAAGACCGTCCCTCGCAATGTTGTTAGTTATTTATATACTTGCATACAATTTGTAAATACTCCACGTATTTCTGTTATTATACAAAGGGTTACATAACGTCAGTGACGGTGTAAGGGCACAATACTAGTATTTGACCCGAATACACCCGGGTTCGTTGATCGCTGAGTGGGCGTGTCAACCCAGTGGTTATACGTATTGACTAATGTTTTGTAAGATTCTCTTGAGATGTAATGAAAGATTAATAAGGGAATGTTAAGATTGTATGGAAGAAAAATATTTTGTTTTGCTTTATCTTCTAATGTTCGGATATCTCGTATATATATACGTCTTTATGTTCGTATTTATGCTCTGACGGACCGTTCATCCAATACTACAGTGAAATACGGTACAGTGAATACTTTTTATCAAGAAAAAGTACTATTCCCGAGGAATGGAGAAAAATCTTTTACGCAAGAGAAACCGTGATCAAGGTGGTTCTGTATAAAATTAGTTTTTTTGTGAATTTCAAAAATTACCCAACAGTCCCTAGTACAAAAACTATATTGGCTATTTGTAACATTTAAACAATTCTACATAAGACTTTTTAATTATAGTAAACCTATAAAACAAGGAATGAAAAACTTTATTTCCACGTCTTAACACAGGTCAGTAATCAAAATATGTCAGAATCGGTAACAGTCTAAATTATTTCCATAATATTACACATAGATACTTGCAGAACAACAATGGCCTTGAGATTACTAGTCGACTGACAAGACGCCTCAAAATAAACACATACCATCCATGAAACGAATGCAATAAATTCGACTTACCGAAGAAATCCGGAATTTTTCTAGATACTTCCGTGTTGTAAACAAAAATGAGAGAAAAGGAAGTGTTATAACTCTGCACAATGGCGCCGCAATTCAAAATGGCGTACAACGTGCGTTCGCTAGCGCCCTGCGATACCGACTGAAGGCTGAAAGGGAGGTTGGGTGGAGCCGGCGGCCTGATCAAGCGAATGTTTTATCGATACTTTTCCATTAAGATAGGAAATGAGAGACAATTATGTACACATGCCGCATCTAAGTTTAAGAATTTCTTTATAAAAAATCAAACAAAACAGTTATGTACAGTTTAAATACATACATTTATAAATTTAAGCTGCTAATTTACTTTCAATTTCACTATTGTCACACATTTATATATTATTTAAAATCACTTAGAAATTCATGTAATTTATTTGGATAGGTCTTTGCAAACTTGTCTTAATTATAATTAAGCGTCGTAGAAATTTCTCATAAAATAGCTAACCCAAATTTTCTTTACCATGTTAATAATCGTAATTTCATCGAAAGTTATCTATCGACACTAAAATTAAACACATACCACTGGGATGTAAACATGCTGAGGCGCACGTTCGCCGGCCAGCCGCGGTGAGGCGGGGTGACTTACCACCTTGATCAACACACCTGCACTTAAAACATATACATTGTATTATTTCTGATTCACTATTCATGTAAATGTAACTTCATTATTTAAGTTAAGCCTACAGCACCAAGTAGTCAATGGAAAGTGTAGAACATAAAAAGTCGTAGTAAATTTTCCACGTAATGTTCGTGCTACGGCGTAGAAACCTCCAAGGTACGTTGTAGGCGAACGCGCCCGTTATTTTACATCGTCACAGACAATGTAAAGTTGTGTTGTATAAACTTATGATGTTCGAGTAAACGGGATTCGACTTTGAGTAGGAAACCCCTACGCAGTACACTTAAGTTCAATAATACAGAAAGTTAAAATTGTCACAAAAAGGATAAGCGCTATAATTGGATCAAATGGATTATACAATAATATTCTCATCAGTGGATGTTTATCGTTTTATGTCGCAATTTTATAGCAATGGCTTCTGAGGATTATAATTATAGGAAATGTACTCTAGTTTAATTTATTATGAAACTATTCTCATCAGATGAATAGGAAAAAAGATATGGTCAAAAATAGTATAATTATGTAGGTAGTAATAATGGTATGATAGCCCGAGTGTCAAAAATATCTCAAAATCTATAAAATTACCAAATTTCAAGACTCCCAACTATTTTTTTAGGTGTTTTGCGGCGCAGCCCGGCTACAGTCGATTTCGTAATTTATAGACGTATCAATTAAATATTCTTTTATTGTTTTTGCAGTACCAATGAATAGATTAAACGTTCCACAAATATATCTTGTTAACAAAACAACAGACTGTTTGTGGCCAGGAAGTACGACTGTATACGTTGCAGCCCGGCCAAGTGTATATTTTCCGGTAGGATGCTCAGAATGTTCTAAAATATATCCCAAATAAATGTTCCTTTTGCGTTCTTTATTTTTTTCAATGAAATATACAAAGAGAAACGCTTGCATAAACAGAAAATGATGTCAAATAAGAATTTGCACTAAGCGCCTTAACTACTAAAATAGCAATGTAAGTATGTAAACAATAACAAGGAAGATTATTATTATTCAAATATTGAAAACCGTAAATATAAATTATGACAAAACTAATAAAAATAAATTGTAACTTAGGTACTGGTCTAATCAAAGTACCTATTGGAACTAATTTCTTACAAAACTGTGTAGATAATACAATGAATAACTGTAAACTGTATTTTTTGTACACGAAATTTTAACAAGATATATTTGTGGTATATTTAATCTCTTCTTTGGCACTGCAAGAACAATAAAAGAATATTTAATACGTCTTTAAATTACGAAATCGACTGTGGCCGGGCTGCACCTCAACACGATTTTTTTGAGCACCAAATGACTGTAAGTACTAAGTATGTACACTACTTTAATTAAATAAGTAGCCGATAGTCACAAAAGTAGCTAAAGACGTACAAAATAAAATCTGTTTCATCATTAGGCATGCATTTCATGATAACAGTTATCACAATTCCACCAATGTTTCTGTGTTTACCAACAATGTACTGACGTGTTCAAACTACTGAGATTTTCCGCTAGAAAAAGATAGAAAATGTACAACATAGCCGTGTCTGTTTCACGCAAACCATCGATCGATGTGACCTTGGCAGTGGGAATACTTAAACCCTAATGGATGGGTACCCTGGGGGAATATTGAGCGGTGAAATTCAAATTTGATAACATAACATCTGCAGGCTTGTTCAAAATGAATTCCTGAGATTTTACAGAAACATGATATTTTTTTTCTGTTGTAGATTGATGTCAAATAGTTATCTTAGTTATTTTAATGTATGGTTTTGGTGTTGAGAATCTTTTATTTTGAAGTTTATACGTATACAATTGAGTGCTTGGGATAATTTAAATTAAACAGCTGATCTTAATTGCAATTAGTACTTAAGGTAACTAAATAACTGTAATATCTATAATACACTAGCTGCGCCCCGCGGTTACACTCGCGTAAGTACCTCGTTAAGTTTTCCTAAATTCCAACTTTTTAAATTTTTTCTTTGATAAGAACCTTCTCCTGACAATAAAAAACACAAAAAGAAAGAATTAGCCTAAAACGGTTCAGGCGTTCACGCATGATGCCATGACCAAGGGAAATAGGGATTCATTTTTATATATCACTTCATATTATAAAACAAAGTCCCCCGCCGCGTCTGTCTGTCTGTTCGCGATAACCTGAAAAACTACTGAACGGATTTTCATGCGGTTTTCACTAATAGACAGAGTAATTCATGAGGAAGGTTTAGGTGTATAATTTGTACCCGTGCGAAGCCGGGGCGGGTTGCTAGTATACTTATATAGAGAATTCTTAATTGACAGCATTAAAAGAATACCTTGTGTTTGAGCCATATTTTAGAAATGTCAATTTTACTACTTAAAGTTAGTGGCAAGGTACCTGATGCCCCAATAGATTAAAAATGAAACCATAACGCAATAGTTTTAATTTAAAAAGTTACATGTACAGTCAACAACAAAAGTCGCTTAATTAACGCTAACATATTCAGGACGCCCTTGCTAGCGACCATAAAATTACTAGTCGTGGGGAAAATTCTCTTCACTCTGTCCTCGACTTAGCAATTAGTCGAAAATTTTAATTCTAAATGATCAGTATAGTGAATATCTTGATTGACTATATTAAATAGATGAAGAAACATACAAAATATTATACATACAACACCTAAGGGTCAATGCCATTTGACTCATGTATCTATATAAATAAAAATGAAATGCTCTTCGTCTTCTTTGATAAGCGCGTCACTTGAGAACAGCTATATGGATTTGACAAATTATTTCTTTTATGTCTTGATAATGGTCCGAATAAAGCTTTTATGGAAAGAAAAATTGGAAAAGTTGCCACAAACGTTGAGAAATTTGCTGTTTTTTCTTTCAATCGATTGAAAGGAATTATTGAAATTGAGACTGGACTACGTCTGTCGGAATAGTATTTACATGAATAAAAATATTTGCATTTAGTGAGAATCCAACCCGCGACTCCCGATGTCTCGATCCCCGCGTCATAAAGATCGTAAATATTGTATTGTTATATTTGTTTTCTTATCATTATTTATTGAATTTCAGCTTTTATACTTAAAAGCTTTCTCAAATTTTGATAGAACCGGATTTATGTTCTCATAGACTTTGACATTCATAAACAAGATTTTGCAGCTGTAGGTAAGAATAACATTTAACTCGGGAAATTGTTCCCAAATCGTTTTTCTTACTCTTGAACATTTTTTATTAACCCCCGACGCAAAAAGATGGTTATGTTATAAGTTTGACGTGTCTGTGTATCTGTGTGTCTGTGTGTCTGTCTGTGGCATCGTAGCTCCCAAACGGATAAACTGATTTGAGCGATGGCGGCGGTTTTTTTTGTTTGAAAGATGACTTGATCGAGAGTGTTCTTAAATATAATTCAAGAAAATCTGTTCAGCCGTTCGAAGATCATCAGCTCTTTTGTAATCGTTGAAGGGATTTTCGAGTCGGGGGTATTTTAAATTTATGATTATTATAGATCCGTTAAACGCTGATACATTTATTTTGTCTACATTAGGATCAACTAGCGTTTGTCCACAGCTTCGCTCGCGTTACACTTGTTCTTCAACCCCTTGAGAAGAGTACTTCTGCATCTAAATGGATGAAAGGTGCCTTATGTCCTTTTATGTGGTCGGTTGAAACAAACTCACATTCGCATTTGTAATATAGGTACTAATATAACAAATGCGACTATAGGATTACAATATACATTAGTGGTTAAATCAAATAAACACGTATTATATGTGTCGCATCCGGAAATGATCACGGTTGTTATACGAAACGAGAGGCGCCACCGTCGCGCGGCAACTCACATTATTTTCATTTCGGTTGAATGCGCTTCGTATCGGCTAGTCTTCATTCACGATACGTCGACCGTCGAGTGAACACATCTCGGTACGGTCCTACCGTTTCGTTCCTAACCTTATTTTGTTGTTATAACCTCTTTAAATCCGTAGTGTGGTTTATAATTGTTTGTTTACTGCTAGTATCGAATACATAGCCAACACGATTTCTTTAAATCATGTATTCTGGTCAAGATTCTCACTCAAATCTGCCTCTTTATCCGATAAATGTAATACCGTTTATAATTTTTTTTTGTAAATGCAAGTTCGATGTCACAGGAAATTTACAAGACCGCAATATGTCATTTAAACTATTCATTCAACCGAACAATAACTAGGTGCGTATCCATGAACTTGTGGCTTGAAATATAAGTATTTGCTTTCTTTTGTATTGTGTGTTTGTTACTCTTGGCCCCCTTTCTATATGGCCCTTGAAAACGAAGGGTATGGGTTAATGACTGCGGGTTAAGTTACGTCATGATTAGGGCTGCCATCCGTTCGGGTTTCCCCAGATTTCCTAGTTTAGAGGGCGTCCGGGGAGTGTCCGGGCGGGGTTTTCAAAAAGTGTCCGCTTTAAACCCGGATATTCTGTGCCAAAGGACAATTATAATTGTCAGATCCTAAAAATTTAAATGGAATCCGCGTTCTTTTTTAAGGTGTCCGGGAAAGAACCTCGATTTCACCCATGTGTCTGGATTTTTTAAGTTTTTCTCGGGCGTCGGTAATTTAAGTGATGGCGGGCTTAGTCATGATGTGTAGACTTGACAGTGTCACTAGAAAGTCAATGATACTTAAATATTATTTGTTTACCCAAAAATATTTTATTTAACAAACCAGGATCATTTCAGCCGTAGGCCTCTTTCAATGACTTCCAAAAAGACCGGTTGGAACCTGCAATCTTTACGGACGTCTGTACACATTTGACAAATGTTTTAAAATCAAAAAAATCTCATAAAACAATTATAGTTTAGGACGTCGTGACAACTTATCACAAGTGAAACGCATTATTTGAGCTAACTGAATTACGATAATACAATGTTACGAAGAGAAGAGAGAAAGATATTTAACTCATTTGCTCTATTCAACAAATATTGTTAAAATTGTACTATTAATTATTCTGTGGATATAGTTGGCTCTGGCTAAGCTTCTCTTAAACAAATGTTGTATCCAGATGTGAATGTGCTTCTAATTATTTATTTACAAACCCTTGGTGAATGTATTTTTTGATTAAATGGAATACAATACTATTCTAAAAATATCCTGCGTTTATATACGTATACTTATTATACATTAATCACGCACTACAGTAATACAACTTACTATTATGCAAAGCTCCCAGGGACTTCTAAAAAAAGACCAAGGCTATTGCAATACGGTTGTACCTATTTATAAAAGGCTGGAAGTTATAGAATTTCCCCGCATCTTCCAATCAATCGATGAATCAAATGTGTTGATACGAGTTTATGTATACGGGATAAATTTATTGTTAGAAATTAGTTAGTATCAAACAAAGTAAAGCATTAATAATGTAGGAGTATTACAGCGTAGTACTAACACAAATACTGGTAATAAGCCTTTATATTCTAGTCTACTTGTAGTCTATATCTAGACCAGATTGAACATTGGATTCTTTTAAACCAGATTGTTAAATTGTCCCGCAAGTGACAAGAGCACCTAACGTATAGAAATAAAATTATTTTTATTGTACATCATATGAGCCGACGAAACGTTGTCGCTCAGTGGGGTGTAGAAAGTCTTTCTGTGATATGTCTAGAGTATGGGAAAATATTACAAAGGTAAGATTTGTGCGTTACCCGACGTTAAAGAGTAAAAAAAATAGAGATTTTCATAAAGAAAATAAATAAACGCAAATTAATTTAGAATCAGTTGGGTTTTCTTCTCTCTTCTTCTTCTTCTTCAAAGAAAGGAAACAAGTTGCAAATCGCGGTTCACCCTAAGACATAAAAGGAACCTTTTCAAGGGTAGAAGTTTTGAGTAAAAAATACGCATCTAGGTGAAAGCTCCGAGCTGTAAAACTGACGTAAGAATAAGCTCGCAAGAAGTTAATTTACAGAACTGGATGTTCTTTATAATATTAGCTTTAATAATATTTCTACTATTATGAACTAATGCAATCTCATCTAAAGATGAAGTAAACATACATACATTTTCATAATTACTTTCCGACACTGCCTTTCGGGAGTTGGGTATGTATATGTATAATGTAGTAGGTATATTATGACGTAGTAAATGAAAGTTAGTATCATAGTATTATATCAGAGTCCTGTGAACACTATATTCAAGTTCTGCGAGCGAGGGAGGGGACAGTCGATATCCTCACGCTTGCGCACTCATGTTTCTTAACTCAAACGAAACTACAAAAGCAATCTTATCTCGATGCAATAAGGCTTTAGTGATGTGTTGTACCCTTCTAAAAAAAACGTATGACAAAGAAGTCTGGTAGCTAGAATCGAGAATAACAAAGAATTGGCCGGAAAAGGCTTTCATTTCAAGGCCTTGTTCTTATATAAATAGAAGCTGTTGGATCCTTTTTTGCTTTTATTAACAAGCAGACTGTTTAAATAATTTACGTACTGTAAAACAACTATATATAAATACAATAAATTAATTGTGATTTTTTTAAACAAACTATTATACAAACTCACTTTTATTTTAGTGTTAGTGTAGATTTGATGTTTAAAAAGTACTCCTCAAGATGAATCGATTGGTTTAGTGAAGTTCCTATGGCCTTCCGACTCCATCAGCATACCCTGGATATCATGTAGCACCAAAGTACTCACCAAGATAAAACAAATGAACAGATCCATCATCAGAACATCTCCATGGTACCATATTATTGTATTCTCACCGGAGATACATATGTACACCAAATTTGAGCCCAATTGGACATCAGGAAGTGGTTCAAATTTAACTTCCAAGATTCGTGCCGAACACACATACATACAAACATTCCAAGTTTAATAAAAGCTTGTTAAAAGGTATTATCTTAAGGATCCTGAATCATGCCACTACACAATAAAAAATGTGGCTGTGAGTCACTGACTACTTATTTTAATACTAGCGGACCCGCGCAACTTCGTCTGCGTTTGTAAATTTTCCCTGTTTTTGCAACATTTTTCATTGATGCTCCGCTCCTGTTGGTCGTAGCGTGATATTATATATACTATAGCCTTCCTCTATAAATGGGCTATCTAACACTAAAAGAATTTACAAAATCGGATCAGTAGTACCGGAGATTACCCCGAACATCCAAACTCACAAACTTTACCTCTTTTTAATATTAGTAAGGACAGAGTGTTCCTTATTCTTTGCGCACCACAAATTAAGTACCTAACTTGTTATGAATTAAAGCATAATATTATGTATAACTTTAACCACAAAAACCACGTAACTCTACAATGGATCACAGTAGCTCACGAGGCAATGATGCCGCTTAGGAACTACCCAGAAGAGGATCGGAGGTAGTAAGCAATAGGTCCCGCAACCAATTTTGGTTTGGTTGCGGGACCCCCCCTACTTTCTGAATGGCCCACATCAGAAAACTCGACAAATACTGGATGGAGGTGAGTGGATGTAGACAACTAAAAGAAGACTGTCCTGCAAACTGCCACTTCCACGACCAAAATTAGGGAAAATGACTTCATGTGACCACGAGTCATGGTCCTTTTAACAAACATCTGTTTCATATGGGTGTTACCGACAAATCGCCTTCGCAGGAGGTGTGGCCATATACCGGAACGAACACCTGGGATCGCCGAGGACTCTAAGAGCATCAGATTTGATAGTGTCTTGAGGAGTTAGGATAACAATAGTAGGCATCCACCCCGACACGGAAAATAGGCTCACAACAGATATCGAGTTGCGGAAAACAGTCCGTGTATACCATACCATACAACTAGCTACAGACTATATAATTTCACGCCAATGTAATAATACAAATTTCATGGTGGGAAATTGCGAGCCACAAGTCTCTCCATACAATTACTAACTAACGGTGGCGATGACGATAGCTAAAATAGAAATAAGGTGCAAACTAAAATAATGTGTTTTCGCTAGATATATACTGTTTTTAAATGGCCTGTGCCGACGTACAAATATTAACTTAAACTTAATAAACCGCTATGACGTTAAATAGTCACTCCCCTGAATGATCAAATATCTTTTTATGGCAAATATTGAAATACCCATTATGACGTAATATATCATACAATATACTATTTCTAACAAAAGCTATAAAGGACGATATGATAGCTGATCACATTTAACATAATTCTGTGATTCTGTCGCTAATGGCGTTTACTGTTTGTTCCTTGTGCTTGTCTTGTGTTATCTGGCGGCGCTCCAATGTACAACCATTGTATACCTTCATCATATAGAGCTTATTTGGAACAATGTTCATGAAAATATCTCATTGCTAACTTCGTACTAAAATTAGGTTAATGCATGCCTAGATTAGATGTAAATGTTGCCGTTATATCAGATTAATCTTTCTCATTAGCGAATAGGGATGAAGTACATAATCGCATACAATTTAAATAATAATTTTGTTAGGATTGTATGGCTTCTCTCAGTATGAGAGGGGTTAGGTTATCGTCCTGAATCAAAACATGCTAGCTTTGTTAATGTTGGATATCCATAAACATTAAGTATTATGGAGAACAGTCAGGTATGCAAGTCTTCTCACAATTTCTGCCTTTTAGAGTTTAATCATTGAATGATAATTAATTTCTAAAACGTGTAAGTCAAGGTGAGGTAGAAGGTTAAAGGAGGTCGCGTGTGGTTTTAGTCGGTTCGACACAAAAAAAAAAGGTCGAATGTCATATAAAATATCTTCTAACCCAAATAACCTCTCTGTGAAGGGAATATACAAAAATGACAGTCGATTCGACACACGGTTCTGACAAAATGAAATATCACATCCGAAATCGAGAGTGTAATAAAATGTAAATATCAGGAAGTGGCTAACCCGTCCACGCATCGCCGAGATTGTCTCCTTTTTTATTTGTTAGATTTGTGTTGTTGTTGTATTATGTCAAAGGTTTTTTTTAATCCCACTAATATTATAAATGTGAAAATTTGGACGGATGGATGGATGGATGGATTTTTTTTTTTTTTTTTTTAACTTTTAAACTTTCGCGTTCCATGATATAATAGCATAAGTCAGCCTGTGACCACGGCCAGTGCAACCTGGTCGAAACGTCAGGCAATTCAGAGGTATGTAATACCTTTTCGTGATCGCGTTAATTCCCGTATAAGTTCATAATTATAGGATGGATGGATGTTTGTTACTCTTTCACGCAAAAACCACTGAACCGATTGCGATGAAACTGGTATGTAGATAGCTGGAGACCTGGATTAACGCATAGGCTACTTTTTATCCCGATATTCCCACGGGATCGGGACTAACGCGGGTGAAACCGCAGGGACGCTGCTAGTTTACTATAAGAAGGTATCGCATGATGTTTTTTATTGAAATATAATGATGTGTCATAACTTTTAATCGATATCCACTATTTTTCGAGTTATGAGAGAAACCACTCAAATTGCAGTCAAGCAATTTTCACGGTCCCACTAACTTGTTCCTTCAGTGGGACCACGTGGAATGCCCTTTTCAATTGCCTGAACTAAGCCGTTACTTCTGCCTAAATTATGTTTTTTTAGGGACTATATATAGCCACCAACAGAATAGCACCGATCTTTTGTGGTGTTGTAGGTACTTCTCTAACCGGGCGACTCGAATTTGATATTCTGAAGGTTTTTTATACGTGGTGTTCAAGTCACTAAATTCTACAAAATCGGTAATCGTTAGGTGGGATCATCAATACAAATAAATACTCAATACAAATAAATAAAATTGAAGTGTCTGTTTGTAATGTCAAAATAATAGTTTTTGATGTGAAAACTTCTTTAGGCACGTTTATGCAATTTTGCTATGGGGAAAAAGCACTGAACTCGTGACCGTCACGTTAATAATACATATATAGATCCACTAAAAGGCGCTAATCTAAACATTGAGTTCTGCCAGCTCCTTATTAATTAATATCACCAACCTGCTAATGTGACTTTTTAAGTTCATCGTTCCTTTTAAGTTTTCACTTCTGTCGGCAGTCCCAGGACTGCATATTTTTTTTTTAGCTTACCTATGCCTAAAAAACAGTTAATAAATTTTTTTCTGCCTGTCTTTCTGTCTGTTTGTTCCGGCTAATCTCCGGAACGGGTGGACCGATTTCCACGAGAATTTTACTGGCAGATAGCTGGTGTTATAAGCAGTAACTTCGGCTACTTTTATTTTAAGAAAAATAATTAGGGTTCCGCCCAAAATATATAAATATGTACACCAGAGCGAAGAAGAACTGCTACTGTGTATATAAAATATTGATATATTCAAAAACACAAAAAGATCGTGTCATTATTTAACGCTACGAATGCATAATTTACGTTCTAGCACATACCTCGAGCGCTAGCAAATACTTTTATGGGTACCAGCTGTTTATCGACATACTACGCCACCGAGTGTAGGTAATATGTTAATAGCATTAGTGAATCGACACGCTGCAACGTGGTAGACACTAATATCGTTATAAGTTACTAACTATTAATCCGATTTAAACGGAATAAGTAAACCTAGAACATGTATCACGTTAAGAGTTCTTCAAAGTTGTAATTTAAAACCTGGGCCATTAATATTTTAATTGTGTACTAGCTGTTCCCTGCATTTTTCGGCGTATTTTGCGCGGAACCCTAATTCTTTTTCAAAAATAAAAGTAGCCTAAGTTACTCCTATAAAACCAGCTATCTGCCCGTGAAAGTCCCGTGGACATCGGTCTACCCGTTCCGGAGATTAACTAGAACAAACAAACAGACAGACAGAAAAACAGACAGGTATATGTACCGTGTAAACATTCGGACGCATTTAGTTAAATGCTTTTATTTTGATATTACAAACAGACACTTTAATTTTATTTATTTGTACAGATAAAATATGAATCAGCATGACCGCACCGTTAGAAAACCAAGAAAATAACATTTACACTAAGTGTAAATGTAATTTATAAGTCTTATAAACTTAATAACATGAATTTTCAAAATTGAAGTATAACGTATACTTCAATTTAATCCTTTTCAAAGACATAATGAATCGATTCTTCAAAGTGGACATGAAAAAGTTGAATATAATTTCTGTTAATGCAAGGTGCAGCTGGTTTTTAGCATTGGGTGCAAGCATTCGTTCTTTTAGGTACATTCTAGCCTCATCCATTCTTTTAAGAAGATGAGTCTTGTCTTATAGAGTATAAAAGCGCGAAAAGACACGTTGGTTTTAACCAGAAATCAACTCTGCTATTGAACAACCATCTGCTTACCGATTATTGTTGCTGTAGCATCATCATCAATTTATAGCGATTGGCTTATGACGGTTATCATCATCACCTTACACATAGATTTTTTCCAGACTTGTTACGAAACAAGAGGACAAACGGTATTGTTTCCTTAAAAAGAAGGCGACCTCCCTCAACAAAGCGTGATTAGGTCTTCGGCCCGACTAGCAGGATACATCCCACAGTTCACCAAAATGAGACTCTTATCAACTGTAATATGTAATATACTTACAAGGATTTCTCTACAACAAATAGTCTCGATTTCTATCAAGTACTTATTCCAGATATCCTTCAATTACAAACTGCGTCATTTAAATAATTTTGTCTTCGAGCTTGGACGTCATTGGTATGTAGTTTTGATTATGACGCATAATACTTCTACGTAATTACTTCCCACTGCGAATGGAATAAGATGCAGTGGAGGCATCGATCGGTGCAGTCGACCTACTTGCAGGTCAAACGGCCCCAGGCACCTACGAACCCGGCCCACCGGCTACGCCTCCATTCATATAATCTAAATACATTTTTTGCCGCACAAAATCAGCTTGGTTTTAATTTGGGTGAAGAAATATTTGCTAACACTCATTTCTACACTTATTTAAAAGGTTTACGAGAATCCCAAATAGATAAAAGAAAAACCAGAGTCCTATGATTTGACTTTCAATCGTTTAACTTTTAGTATTTGAATAAACAAGGAAGCCTTAAAAAATTTTAACAATTTTCAAATAGGTACGAGTTTCAACATGTTTCCAATGAAAAAAGACGTCGTAGGCAACTGTTTGGAAAGGATACGACAGACGACTAATAAGCCCAAATATTTAGCATCATCATAAATGTTTGTCACTAGTGTTGTGCTCGAAGACATTAACTTATGTCCACTTAATTGATAAAATAAAGAAAGTCCAGAAATAAAAAAGAAAGATAATAGTAAGATAAAAAATATAGTTAAGTTATTGTTATTGTTTTGGTAACCACTTCATGGTGTATTTGGCTATATGTAGATTCAAGAATCTCGCGCATTAGTAACAGAAGATATCTAGACTACAAATATTCTAAAAGTAAAGGTGAGGCTCTCAGATAAACCATCCGGACTCTTTATTTGACCTTCGAAAATATTACTCCATGGTGATGCAAAACCGAACAAAGCTCGACGAACCCTTTTACCATTAAAACCAGTAGTTAGACACCATGTCATTATTTATACTCACCAGACCTAGCTCAAATCAATTAAACTTTCTTTCTAAAATTTAAACTATTTCATACATTTACGGCAATGTATGAATGTCGTAATGTATGTCGAAACCCCGATTTTATTGAAAAGGCGTAAATCATCCTATTCGATCTATGTATTATAAAATTGACTTTGACCATAAATTGATATAAATGCACGCATTCATTTGTAATAACTGTCGTATTATCGATAAAAGTAGAAAAAAAATATTAAACCGATTATACTTTTAAGCGTAATTTCGTAACAAATTTACCTAAGTAAGTTATTTTTGTTAATACTGTCCATAAAATATACGGATCATACTTTTTTAAGCTTATTTTGAAAACACTAAACAAAACACACTTGTGTAAATAACCCTCATAGTTGCTGTTGGAAGAATAAAGTTGGCAGAGCGCTGGTGACGCTATTGGTGTTACAAGTATTCATAGGCACGTACATATATGGAACTACTTACCATCATGACAGCCGATTGCTTTCTTAAAAAAATTATATGAAAAAAGAAAGTATCTCTGCAACAGGTATAGTCCGTGGGCCCTGGAACAATTTTTTTAATGATTACCTACAAGCTAAAACTTAGCCGACCTATTCGTATTACTAAGTCGGACAAGTTTTTGCACGTGCCAAGTCTGAAATAGGCAGCGTTTTTACTCCCCAGCCCTGCAAACATGTCGATTTAACGATAGTATGTTTTTTTATTACCTACCAAAAAAACTTCATTCTAATTACAAGGTAATAGCGGTAAATTGAGAGAAATAATGCTTGTCGGACAAAATGGCCGCCACCGTTCCAGCGTCCGACACGCGCAAGTGTCAAATTTTCATGGGTAGATTTTTTTATTACCTACAAGCTAATACTTGGTGAATCGTCTCTTTTGTATGTTCTAAGTCGTCAGGTACAAGTGTCCGACAAAAATTATGCATCTTGTACAGAGTCCGACGCGGTGAAGATGTCGATTTCGGGTAGTTATTTTATTTATTACCTTTTATCCGCCACTTACAGCATATGTGACAAAATACATTTTATATTGAATACAAAAAGAAACGAAGCAGCGTATAGCTTGTCCGACAAATTTCATGTTTATTATTCTAAACAAAAAATTCGAAAACTAGTGAAAGTAATGGATAAGGATTAATTAGCTACATCGTGCTTGTACATTAAATTATATATAAATGTGTCGATCGTCAATTGTAAATTTCATTAACATTAGTCTTTTCTGCGTTAATAAATATTTTGCCAATTTTTAATTCGTGATGTATCGAAGGACAAAAAAAAAGTAATTATATCGAGTTAATACACCGCTTTTTTATTTACTTTTTCATTTATTTGAAAAAAAATGAAAAGGCTACCTTTTACACAGAAATTACTGTTGAACAAAAAAAAAATTTCATTCTCTGAATCATCCGTTTCTTCTTCTGACCCATCACTATATACAGTCATTTTCATCATCACTGTCGTCGGCATTGCTCGTTGTCGCTTCTGTAACGTGAGAAGTATATACAACATCAATAATATAATTTGTGTAAATTTATTTCTTGAAATAATTACAATGTATATAATAACTGCAATACCTTGAATTTGAGAAATTTCTGCAATTGCTAGACTTTGGGGTCTATCGAACCAATAGTATTCGAAACGTCCGTCAATAAAAGCCTACCCGCAATCTTCGGGACGATAATCAGTGGGGTAGCGCATGTGCGCATTACACCAGACACTGCCAATATAAATTGTGCGCTTTATCTGCTCAAGTAACTCTTGTCGAGTGGTTGGCAAGCTGCAGGGATCGTACCCTTTGAACACTTTCTTCCAAACCTGCTCATTATCACTCTTAATCTTGTAACTTTTCAGAAAAAAATCGTAGCGGCCTTTGTTTACATAATTTTTTGTTTTTAAATGTAAAATTAAATTAAATAAATAATAATAAAAATGTAATTTTTTATTTTTATTTTTTATGACGCTTACGCACGTACAAGGTCAAACTGGACTGAGAATAAGACATCTCTAATGTGACAATCGATAAACGTAAATCGATAACCGATCCTTATTAAAATATTTATGAAAGAAGTAAAAGCAATACAGTACATATAAAACTTACAATATTTTTTACAATTACCACATATACAATACGTATACAAGCTATATGTTAAGGACTGTAGGGACTTACTAGCATTTGAGCGGCAGTTTTGAGTAAGGCCAAGATGCGTATTTTTTCGTAATTCGATTATTTTATTTTTATTCTCATACGCTGCACATTTTTTGTGGGACACATACACTACTATATTCTTTGCTAAATAACAAAACCAAAAAAAAAAAAATGGAATGTAGGTAATAAATAAATAACTACCCGAAAATCGACATGTTCACCGCGTCGGACTTGGTACAAGATGCATAATTTTTGTCGGACACTTGTACCTGACGACTTACAATATACAAAAGAGACGATTCACCAAGTATTAGCTTGTAGGGAAAAAAAAACCTACCCATGAAAATTCAACACTTTGCGCGTGTCGGACGCTGGAACGGTGGCGGCCATTTTGTCCGACATTCCATTTTACCGCTTTTATCTTGTAATTAGAATAAAAAAAAATTTGGGAAGTAATAAAAAAACATAATATCGTTAAATCGACATGTTTGCAGGGCTGGGGAGTAAAAATGCTGCCTATTTCAGACTTGGCACGTGCAAAAACTTGTCCGACTCAGTAATACGAATAGGTCAGCTAAGTTTTAGCTTGTAGGTAATCATTAAAAAAAAATGTTCCAGGGCCCACGGACTAGTATCCCTATTATCGATTTAACATTTTCTTTCTTTACCTCTTATGCGTAGATACCTTTTTTATTTAGATTACACATATAGAGCCTACAGATACAGGTAATGCACAACCTATGACTTTACAGTAGCAAGAAAGAACTATGATCCGTCCTCATGTTAATGATAATGAGACGAGCAATTGATTTTGTGTCTTAGTGTATTAATTTTTTAGCCTGGCTTTAGTTACCAAAGAAACATATAATATATGTAATCGCTGTTCCGTATCTGGCACCGCTGATTTTCTCGCAATGGGATACCCAAAGGGTCGTATTACAGGACTTGATTTTAGCATTGCACAAGCTGAGTTTAACTAAATAGATACTTAGTATTTCAGGAAAAACACGTACCTACATACATAAAGTAACGCCTTTCTCCCTTCAGGATAGGCATAGAAAACAGCCCGCTACTTGCTTCTGTCTTACATACCTCGAGAGCGTCTTCTACTGTCATTGAACCTTTCATACAGTCATGCGGTTTTCGGTTAGGTACTTCTGACCTGCAGTTTCTTCAGAACTTGACTAATTTGATCAGGGTATGTTCTGCGTGGTCAACGCCTACCGGCCATCAAACTACCGTTAGCTTTATATAATTGTTTTGTCATTTGGTCTACGCTCATTCTTTCCATGCCCAAACCACCTCACCTACCCTTTTCCATTTTTGTCACTACGTCTTCTTTCAGGCCACACTGTCAACCAATCTTACTCCGTACATACTTCACAGGGATCTCATCTCAACAGTATTTATTCTTCCTTTATCATTTTTCTATCTATCTATTTCTACTTTACTCTCGCTACCATACATTAAGGGTCAGGAGACCACGCACGGCGTGTTGATTGGAAAATTCGCTATTCGTCACCATACAAGGTGTTTGACGGTCTAAAACAATGTCCAAAATAACAGTTTTATATCACTCAATACAGTTGTAATAATTTTTTAAGGCGACTTGTCCACGTGGGACGTCCACAGCCACATATTTAGTGAAATATGAAGGCAAATTTATATTTACCCTCATATAATCTCAATGTAAGTACATACCTAATTACAGAACTATCCTCAACTCCTTTCAAATAATACTATGCTCGAGTAGAAGTAATTGAAGAAACGGTGAGAGAAAATTTACTCAATAAAAATACTCAAGGAATTCTATATTTAATTCCTTCACTACTTAATAGGGAAAATTGGCACTCCGCTTGAAACTAATGTTAAGTGTTAAGCATTATTTAAGTCCTGAGTAAGTTTCTGTAGGCCTAAGACGAGGAATTAAAATATGCGACTACATTCTCAAAAAACCGATACAAAAGGCAAAGAACTTACCTTCTGTTTGTCCTAGATTTTTCGTGGTTTAGATCCCTGTATGTAAATAAAGTCTGGTTTAGGTTTTTTAAAATAGGTATTCGGTGTTGGTTATCTATGACAGCGATGATTATCAGACTAAACGGACACCAAAGAGTATACAAAAAACTATACAAATCCATAGAGTTTATGTACAAATCAGTCTGTGGTGGCTATAGTTCTAAACGTAGTGTTTGTATACTCTTTGCCTAAAGCGTCAAGAAATATAAATAACTGGCTGCACGACCACCATGAAGGTACGCAGTAGTAGGTAGATAGGCTACCATCCTCCAAAGTACCTACTCCCTCCCACTAGTACTCTACTACTACTACTTATCAAACCTAGGTAGACCTATGGGTACCTATTATAGAATAGGCTCTTATAAAATGTATTAGTGACTGTATGTCAGTTAAAATATACAATGCACTTCCTAAAACCTCTTTGTCAATCAAATTAAAAGAATAGAATAAATAAACTTATTTTACAGCAATTACAATTTATTAAATGGAAAAACTATATGTACAAAGGGCGGCCCTAGCACTAAAACCATTTTTTACAAGCAACCTTGCGATGGACAAAGTTGACAGTATAAAAGATGTTTTTGGTGAAAAAGAGTTGCAGTGGATTTTTTTTAAGAGGATCATTGTGTAAATAATAATAAAACCGCCCCAAGCTTTACCTGATTTCCCACATTGATGTAACAATACTAACTTCCAAGCTCAATCCAAGCTGCTTCTGAGAGTTTCTAGAAAAAAAAGGCCGAGAAAACACAATCGTAAGTCCAAACTTGTGCCACTAGACGAAGGTATCAGTCTCGTGCCTCGGAGAGCACGTTAAGTCGTCGGTCCTGAGTGATATACGAACGTCTGTAGTAATCGTTACGGGTAGTTGGAGCCCTAAAAAGTCCGACAACCTGGTCTAACTACAGAACTTCGATCTCGCCTAGTACTTGGGTTGTGGCGTTCTGATGGCAGTCGCTTCACGTAAAATATCGAAGTTCGGCCGTATCGTAGTTAAACAGAAAGCCGACCCCAACTTAGTTGGGAAAAGGCGCGGAGGATAACGAAGGTATCAGTCTACTTCCATGACCTAATAATTTTGTGCTTCACTTTCACTCAAACATATACGTACATTAGTATACGAGCAGATTGTTTGTTTAATGGCAAAAAGCAACCCGAAAGGATTTCGTCATCTATGTCGCCTCACATCCTAGCCAAGTCAAGGCCAATGAAGTCATAAAAATGTTTGTCTGGCTAAACCACAGATCTAGAATTTGCAGTAGTAACTACCCTGTTGAAAATGTCCAATAGATTCCATTAAAAAAAAACTTATCGGAATCTATTGTGTTTTTGTCGCAGTAAATCTTAATAGATACCCATACCGATAGCCAAGTTGAAGAATTGAATTGGGACGGATCAAATTTCATTGGTCAGTATTTGTGTAATCATTTCTTATGTGGATATCCAGTTCTAACAAATGAGTGATTGGATTGACATTGGACTTCCTAATAAAATTGTACCTACTATATCACTTTTAATGGTTTAAAATAGGCACTTCCTTTAAGATACAGAATTAAAATTGTTGGTTCTTATTGGGATTTACGAGATTAGTTGTTCGAAATCACTCTGATCAGTATCTATTTGTTAATGCTTATTGAGTGAGGTATTGCAAAATTCATAAATTTCAAATAATAGGAAAAAAACGATTTTTCTACAAAAATACTTTGCTTATTATTGTAGGAAAATCGATTATTATATAATCGCAAATACTTCTTTTCATCACTAGAGGGCGCTACATTAAAATACTACACACCTTAAAATTACGTTTTTACCACTGTCGTGGTCAAAAATCACTACCGATGAAGGATATTAATTAGGACCTTATATGGTTGACCGGGTAACGAAACCATAGCGCGATTTAATATTTCTGAGTACAACGCCGTCTATCAACAACAATTTGAACTATACTTAAAGTTGAATTAAACAATTATTATTGAAAACATAAATTCTATTTTTTAATAATGGAATTCCCGTTATATCTTATTACAAAATGACATAGCCATTCCACATAACAACCTATATTTTCTTATAAATATGATCATTAAATTTATAACTGAATCGACTGATAAATTGTCATAAAAACTCATAGTGAGATTGGATTTTAAAAGAATGAATTGTGTTTTTGTCGCAGGAATTCCTAACTAATTTTCTTAAATCCCATAGCATGTGCTAGTCGGTAATCCTTTTAGAATCTCATGAACAAAATTATCTGTTGTCGGTGAATCCTTATACATTGCCGAGTTATTGCTTATGAGGAATTACCCTTTATTGCCCGTGGTCCGATCACGGAGTTCTACTGATCGATCCATGGGCAATTTTTTTTTGGCAGTGGTTCGTTCAATCGAACCACGGGAAATTTTGATTTACCGTAATCCTATCGATAGGACTAAGGGCAACTTTGTTTGCCCGTAGTTCTACTAACTAAAATGAGTAGGTAATGATTTTCTTTGTATGTAAACTACATACAGGAAAATTGGTTGATAAAAAAAAACATACTGACATTGTTATTTCCCTGTTTTGATTTTCATTATTCTTTGATTATCCTATTCATAGGATCCTTGTGAATTAGTTTTCCCTATCCTAGACGGCAATAAACGGGAATTACTCATGGATTTCTACATTCTTGTTCATGGTTATTACGGATAAGGAACGACAATTTAACTAATTTTGAATGTCCAAATAGAAATCCATTTGTTCCCTTAACAGGAATGACGTATAAACTCTTAAGCTTGATGAGGCCACTTATAAGGAACACTGCAATCTTATAAGTCAATTTCATATTAAATTCATGTGTTTACCAAACGCATTAAAATTTCATTCATTCTCATTCAAAGATAAACTTATCTTAAAGTAAATCCACATATAACTATATGTGGATTTACTTTTACGTTTCGATTGATTGCAAACTCTGTTGTATCTGCACATTTTTTGTTCCAGATAGACCAGATGGAAACTATTGGAAACCCATAAGATTCCTATAGTGTTCTATAAGTTTTCAATGGACATTTTCAACAGGTTAGTAATGGCTATGCATTGGGGTTGTTCAGAAAAGACATTGAAGGCATTACAGGATCGGTAACGTGACATCCTGCTGTCTATAGACTACGTCGCATTACCATCGAGCGGTCCGCCTGCTTGATTGCCACCTTATCGGTATAACCATCGACCGGTCCGCCTGCTTATTTGCCACTTTACAGGTATAATCATCGAGCGATCCACCTACTTGTTTGCCACCTTACTAGTATAACCACCGAGCGGTCCGCCTGCTTGTTTGCCACCTTACCGCTATAATCATCGAGCGGTCTGCCTGCTTGTTTGCCACTTTACTGGTATAATCATCGCGAGGTCCGCCTGCTTGTTTGCCACCGTAATGGTATAACCATTAAGCGATCCGCCTGCCTGTTTGCCACTTTACTGGTATAGAATCCCAACTAATATTTTAAATACGAATGTGAGTTTGTTTGTTTGTTGCGCTTTCACACCTAACTACTCAACGAAAACGACATACGGCACCTTCCATTCAGAAACAAGTATGTTCTCGAATGATAGAATGTACACTAGGCGCCTACATTCACAACTTTTTGTCAAAGATGTAGCATATTGCGGTTCATAAGGCATATGAATAAGTTCGGAAAAAACATTGCAATTTGAGTTGCAATGATTTTTAATCGACTCCATTATAAAAGGAAGAGGTTTTATGTTCGGCTGTATGTATTTTTTTTATCTATGTTCACTGATATTTCCGTCATCTATGGACAATTTGAAGGGTGCTCCCTGATGCTCCAACGGTGGTCCCATTGTCACCAAGTCCGGATGTGATGATGGCATCTGAGGGAAAACGAGGAAAACCCTCAGAAATTAAGGGCACATTTAGTGAGTTTGTTGATTTTTCTCCAAATTGAGCAACATTGACGTTAAAAGTGATGAATGATATTGTTATTAACCGACTTCAAAAACCGAGTTCTACGTTCGGCTTTATGCATTTTTTAAACATTACTTATTTAAGTGCAGCAAGTTGTTAGACAAACCAAAAATCTTACCACCTTATCTAAATAAGCTCTCTGTTATATGTATGGAGCTTATTTAACTAAAAGTATTTTTTTATGTAACGTACCTACTCTAGTTCGGTAATTTACAGTAAGCACAGAATACATAGTAAGTCAAACATTACTTACTGAGATGTACGTACTGAGTAGATACGGTAATTAGTGTTCTAAATACCGTGTTAGACAAACAAAAAATCTTACCGCCTTATCTAAATAAGCTCTCTATTATATGTATGGAGCTTATTTAACTAAAAGTATTTTTTTATGTAACGTACCTACTCTAGTTCGGTAATTTACAGTAAGCACAGAATACATAGTAAGTCAAACATTACTTACTGAGATGTACGTACTGAGTAGATACGGTAATTAGTGTTCTAAATACCGTGTTAGACAAACAAAAAATCTTACCACCTTATCTAAATAAGCCCTATACTATATGTATAGGTTATGTAGTAACTACTCAATAATCTGTGGTGCTTTTTAACTAAAAGTTATTTTTATCTAACGTACTGGAGTTCGGTAACTTAACTGAGTTGATACGGTATTTACCTACTATTCTAAATATCGTATTTACTCAGTACGTTACGTACGTACTGAGTAGACACATAACACTTAAGATGGAAAAATAAATATTTTTACAAATAAGTTAAACCGACTTTAAAAAAAAATACCAACAAAGGGCACTGAAAAGTGAAAAATAATTGATTACTTAATAGAAAAATCTACAATGCATTTTATTGAAGTCGGTGCCAAGCCAAATAGGTACTATAGTCTGATTTTTAATTAGATAGACTAAAATGATATTTGGTGGGCTAAGTAGGTTGGGTTGGTAATTTTGAATTACGTCGTTGATAGATTTGCATAGTTTGACTATTGCACATAAGTATTAGTAAGTTTATCGGTGGATTTTTAATAATTAAAAAAATATTCAGATATTTTGCGTTCGTCTGTGTATATCCCTTTGTATTACTTCTTGCGTTCGGGCTTGGCACAGTCTTCGAACAGACCAGTAGGTACCTACTTAGTGCCTTTATAATTTTACCTATTATATTAAAAGTGCCACATGTATTGTAGTCTTTTCTGCTTGTAATCAATTATTTTTCACTTTTCAGTGCCACCTTTGTTATTGTTTTTTGAAGTCGGTTTAACTTTTTTTAAAGTATATTTATGTAAGTACGCTAAGTTCGGTCGTAAAGTCTTTAGATCATAAACTTAATATACTAAGTTTATGCTTTAGACCTCTTTAGACGCTTTTTCTTTGACATCTGCTTGACGCATAAAATACATGCTCTGCGTTACCCAAAGTATACAAGCTCTTTGACACAAACCAAACACTACGTACGTTACCTTTCAAACTATAAACTTTAGTAACATATACTAAAGTTTATGGTTTATGGCTAGCGTAGAGCTAACGTAGTGTTTGTATACTCTTTGGCGTAGAGTTTATGTTTCAGACTGTATGTTGTGTCGTACAACTGTTGTGTAATGCGTCCGTTTGCTAGTTCCACGGCTTCCTCCCTGCTAATGATGCACTGTGTCAAGGATTCATTGGTACTTTTCTATTTCCTACTACTACTGTGAGCGGTTAATTACTATTCTATTTCCTTCGACTCTATTGCCAAGATTAACCTTGGATAAAAACAGGTCATAGATTTTTCTGTTAGTCAAGGCTCTTCCTGAGTACTTTCTTGAAAACTCAACTTTAGGTAAATAGCAAAGCAGTTCATTATCACTCTAGGTGCTAAGCGAGTGGCGAAAATATACAAGTTATCTAAATTTTTTTCTTCTTCAGTATACTGCATTACGGATATTCAGTTCTCGCCGCTTAATAATATGTAGGTACAAATTGTATCCGATACAAACGTGTACCTACTACTTTACTAGATAATACCATAAAAACGATAAAGCTAAACGCGAAAACTATGATTCTTTTGGTACTTGGTGAAAATTTAAATGTATTGATTTCTATGAAAGATTTAAAATGCTTTATTATCATCACTACATATTATAAAACAAAGGCCCCCGCCGCGTCTGTCTTTCTGTTCGCGATAAACTCACTAACTACTGAACGGATTTTCATGCGGTTTTCACCAATAGATAGAGCTATTCATGAGGAAATTTGTTAAGGTTGTTTGTAAATTGGTTGAAATTTGATGATGATCGTTGAAGATGTCTCTGCTACCCGTGCGAAGCCGGGCCGGAAAAATAAAACAATATTATTATTTTTTTGCTAGACTTTAATATAATTTTTATAATGGCTTGGCCTGTAAACATGACATTTGTACAAACCCTAAATAATGCTGTAGAGGTACCTATATAATAAATTAATAAGAATAAAAGGCCGTTTCTTTAAATGTTTTATTCTTATTTATCTTGGTGAGACAAGAACAACTTTTCCCAAACCAAGAACCAGAAAACCCTATTCCCATTGCCCGTCTTGTCCCACCAAATCTATTAGGTAATTTATTTAGTAATATTATGATAGTTTAACTTAAAAATTATTAACTGTTCATATTTTAAGGAAGTGTTCGATATTACATGTACTAGGGCGCTACATAAGTTTTGTAGTAGGTACTTTGTGAACTTTTCTTTTCTCGAGTCTTTTTTAGTTTTACTTGGATTTTTTTTAGTCTCCACGGGCAGTAATAAAGGTCTTCATACGTGTAAACCAGGTGTTGAACATATTCCTCCAATATCCCTCTCGAACACAGACACATGTCTCCTCAAAAGCTCCTCTAAGCTCCTCATCGTTCGAAAACTGGCATCCCTTCAGTTTTTTTTACATACAGTGCTCTGAATCCAGACTGGTGAATCTCCAGAATTAAGATTAAAGATTAGAATTAATTTAAGAATGATGTCCCAGTAATTTGATTGTAGCCAGGTGCAAATAGTCCGTAGTTTTGCTGGCTCGATGTGCTGGGGCGTTATCTTAATGCAAAAGCCAAGTATAGAGTTGTGGCAAACCATAATTTGTAATCTAGCGATTATCTAAGGTCGCGACTATTTGAGCATATTGTCTATGACATGTGCTAGATTGGTCTATGGACAGGAGCCATATTGAATGTTTAACACAAGCGTCACAAGCTAGACAGGATTCAGTTATCTATAAATCCTTAATGTGATAATAATAATAATAGCCTTTATTTAACAATCCCACTTAACGATACATGCTTACTTAAATGACTAATTAATACTATTTGACACCAGTTTCGCGAAGGTTCTCTTGCTTTCCAGCATAGGTCTCTCTTAAAGCTTGCCACAGAGCGCGATCATGTGTCTTTCTTCTCCACGTGCTTCCTGCTACTCTTTTTATGTCGTCTTCTCATCAACGGCGGTGTCTCCCTCTCTTTATTTTATGTAGTCTTGGGCACCGCTCTATTACGTCCTTAACCCATTAATCTTTTTTATTTCTCATCATATGACCTGCCCACTTCCATTTTAATTTTTTAATACTGTAGGTCACATCCGTAATTTTGGTTTAGATTATAATCTAAGCAATAAGGTTAATGTTATCACATTTAAGGATTGTCGTAGATATATGTGACGTTTCAGTTGCTTTTCAGCAGCCATGGTCACGGGTAGACCATGGCTGCTGAAAAGCAACTGAAACGTCGGGATCAGTATAGATAGTAAAATAACACCAAATAAATCGCGATAGAATCCGTGAAAAATAGTTTTATTTCAATGTGTAACATTCGCGTAAACTTTCGACAATATCATATAATACCTCTGTTATGCACCTTTTAGTACAAGAATGTTGTGACTCATTAGTCTCATTACACTAGGCAATACTCAAATTTTCCCGGAATAAATTCATTGCGTGTTAGGTAGATAATCATGCCCCTAATACCAGAAAAATAACCATTTATCTCAATCACGTATAGAAAAGGAGAATTTCTTTTTTTTAATCTTTTTGATGATTTTATGAGGCTAGTTTAAAATTACTCGTCAAAACCTCCACAGTGATATTGTGTATTGTTAGTAATCATTTAGTTCTATCAACATGTCTCAGTTTTGTGTTAATTCTGCCGATTTTTGTTTTGTTTTCGGTTTATACTTGCCAAAACGTCAACAGAAACGTATTACACCTTTGATTAAATTATGAAATGTTATCGTGCATATTTTGGTTTTGACATTCACAACCAAGACAAATATTGGATGGATATGTGTTGTACTTCGTGCTACAAAAATTTGACGGAATGGTAAAATGGCAAAAAAAACAAATGCCTTTTGGTCAACCCATGCTTTGGTCAGAACCGAAGAATCACGTGACTGTTATTTTTGTCTCACGTAAGGTATTTCTACAAAATCTAAGCAAGCGATAGAATATGCAGAGGTATCTTCTGTCACTATACTTCTTTCGAAAGATTTTCCAGTAAGCCTCCAGGCCATGTTGAACATACAAGTTCTAGTTCTGTTTCTGCTTTGAGTGATGCTAAAATTAAAGATGTGTTCATTGGGCCAGATGTGAGAAACTTAATAAAAGATTCTCAGTTTATTTCAACCTTAAATACTTAAGAAAAGAATGCTTGGTTGGCGTTTGTTGAAGTCATAAACATTTTTTAGGGAAATTATCGATCACCCCAAAATGAGAACCTAGTAAATAAATTGTTAAGTGCTTAAACAGAACTAGGCTGTAAAATGTCACTAAAAACACACTTTTTGCAATCACACCTAGATTTTTTAAATCTAAATGCTGTAAGCGATAAGCACAGTAAGCGCTTTCACCAAGACATTGCCTCAATAGAGAAGCTCTATCAAGGGAAATGGAACCCTGCGGTGCTTGCTGCTGGTTTTTGATAAGGGAGACCCCAACCACTGCTTACAAAAGATAGGCCGAAAGAACCAAAAATTCATTTTTTACTCATAATTTATTAATTTATTGTAAAATAGCGATGAAATCAGTAAAAAATAAAGATCAATCCCTCTTAAAAGTCATACGTAACTGAGAAATTTTATTTACTGTCCTAGGTTCCCTTTAGTATGGTGATCTTGAATTACATACTCGGATATCTGAGGGAAAAAAGGTATTTTTTGTTGCCTAGTGTTATTTCACTATTTGTTACGACATTACTGAAATATTTTAATTATTTACATTGCACTTTTGTGTGTAAATTTGCTTTAGCTTAACAATATTTAAATAACACAATGACTTAAAAAAAAAATACATTTGCCATCAGACCTAAGCAACCCAAGTACTAGGCGATATCGAAGTTTTGTAGTTATACCAGGTTGTCAGGGTTTTTAGGGCTCCAACTACCCGTAACGAATGCCACAAATGTTTGTATGGACCCGGGACCGACGGTTTAACGTGCTCTCCGAGGCACGGAGGGGTCTCAATGTGTTAAGAATGGTCAACCATCCTAGACTGATCTGGCTAGCATTACTTAACTTTGTAATGTGCTAACCTACTCGGTTACCACATAGCCACGAGCCCTCCAAACATTGTAGTGAATAGAGTATCAATCCGTATTCCTCCTTTCTGGCCAGACCGGCCTGGTTTTTGGTTCACTAGTTTAGAGGCACAGTTTCACATCAATAGAAGACAGGAAATTACTAAATATTACTATGCCATTAGTCAGCTCGACACAAAATCTGGAGGTGAAGTTAAAGACATAATTATTGAACAACCGAAGGATCAACTTTACACAACTCTTAAGAAAGCTCTTATCTCTCGATTCTCAGAGTCATATGAGGAGAAAATAAGGATGCTCCTTGAGAAAGAAGAGATAGGGGATAGGAAACCCTAGTCATTTTTGCGGCATCTCAGGACTCTTGCTGGTTCATCTTTTCCAAAGCAACTCCTTAAGACTATTTGATTGAATAGGTTGCCTCATAACATCCAAGGCATTTTAGTAGCACAACACCAGTCATCCCTTGAACACAGGTGATTTGGAAGATAAGCGGCAAGAAATCAGCGTGCAGCCTCATCATCATCATCTAGTGATGAGACCAAAGAGCAGTTGCGGTCAGTTTAACAACAAGTGACTGAATTAACATAATAAGTGTCAAAACTTACTACAAATAATGACCGCAGAAATTCAAATAATCGCAGCCGCTCACGTTCACACAACAACCAACTATGTTGGTAAAACAACCAATTCGTAGCAAAAGCGACTAAATGTGTACCACCTGGTTCTTGGCCTGCCCTTGCTGCTCAGGGAAACTCCAGTAGCAGTTAGTAATGGCGACCACGGATTGCTTCCCAGTAAGTTGCCGTCTATTTGTAACTGATCGATATTCGGGCCGACGATTTTTTATTGATACCGGATCCGATCTCTCATGTCTGCCTAGACAGTTCTCTCGCATTTCAGGTAATACGCAGCCAGTGCCCTATGAACTGGTAGCAGCTAATGGCAATAACGTGACAACAATAATAAGATGTGACTGTATGGAAATTTATAATTGCAGAAGTCGGAATTGCAATCATTGCTCTGATTTTCTAGCGCATTACCATCTTATACCTGCTGCTATATTTTAGCAGAATTCCCTAGCATTTCACGACCTCATGGTGGTGTTGAGGTTCCAAAGCAAACCACAGTGCATTTCATCAATACCACGGATGGCCCACCCGTGACATCTCGACCATGACACCTTGCTCCACAAAAGCTTCGACCAGTTTAAAAGCAATTTGAAGAGACCTCATGGTGGTGCTAAGGATCCAAAGCAAACCACAGTGCATTTCATCAATACCACGGATGGCCCACCCGTGACATCTCGACCATGACACCTTGCTCCACAAAAGCTTCGACCAGTTTAAAAACAATTTGAAGAAATGGTACGCGTGGGCACCACCAGGCCTTCCACCAGCTGATGGTCTTCTCCACTATTATTACTAAATGCCCGCACCATCCCAGACCGCTATCCTGTCGGTCATGTAGGGGATTTTTGTCAGAATCTATCGGGATGCTCAGTTTTCAGTACTTTAGGATTTAGTTAAAGTCTACCAACAAATTCCTGTAAACCCTGATGAAATTTGTAAAACCGCAATAATCACACATTTTGGTCTCAGCGAATTCCCCTACATGACCTTTGGCATCCGGAACGCCAGACAGACTTTTCAGAGGTTTATAGACGAAGTAACGCGCTGACTTAATTTCTGTTTCGAATACCTTGATGACGTACTCATTTACCCGAGACCCGAAACAACATGCCGAACACCTTAGGCTCTTGTTCCGTTGATTGTACGAGTATAGAGTAGTCATTAATCCAGCGAAATGCGTCCTGGGTGCAACGAAAGTTACATTTCTAGGGTATCGCTTTAATACTGCAGGCACATACCCGCCTGAAAACCGTATCCAAGCAGTGCTTGATTTCCCCCTGCCTAAGACCGTACAAGGCGTGCACAGTCTTTCGGGCATGGTAAATTACTACCGCAGTTCTTGCCCGGCGCCGCCAAATATCAGGCTCTCTTAATAGACGCAGTTGCTGCAAGCTACAGCAAGGGTGCAAAACCATTTCCATGGACACCCGAACTTGAGAACTGTTTCAAGGACTGCAAGGAGAGTTTGACCTCTGTAGTCACTCTATCTCAGTCTGATTGCCAGGCTGCCTTAGGTCTTTTTACCAATGCATCCAGCATGAACATAGGTGTATGCCTACAGCAACAAGTGATGACTGGCAACCTCTTGCATACGTTAGCAAAAAATTAACAACAAAACAGCCAGTGGCCTGCGTATTATAGAGAACTCCTGGCTCTGTACGAGTGTCCAACACTTTCGGCACATATTAGAGGTGCAACCCGTGCAACATGCAACAATATTTACTGACCACAAGCCCCTGGTTTCCAGCTTCGTATACGAAGTACGAAGGTACCTCCAACGCAGCTAAACCATCTAACTTTTATCAGTCAATTAACCACCGACATACAGTACATTAAGGGGGCTGATAACGTAGTCGCAAATGCTATGTTATATATATTGTAATATATATTGATTCGATTTCATTGGAGGAAAACTACAGAGCTCTAGCAGAATCTCAAGGGGAAGACGAAGAACTCGGCGTCTTCATCGTCTTCAGTGAAAATAGAAATAAAAACAGTCAGTCGGACTGCACGTCAGAAGTAAAAACATAACTTCAGAATGTATTTGCATATACATACATATATAATTAGGTTAAAAATAAAGAGTAGGTAATAACGTATCTAAATGTATACATAGGGTACATTGGAAGTTCTGCGCTCCTGGCCGCTCATAAATGTTTGAAATTCGAATGTTATATTTCCATCCCAAAAAGTGCACAACCACGCTAAAGAAATTTTCACTTCAAAAAGTAATTATTCCTGAAACTAACACATGCATAGCGTGCGATCATCGACATCGACAGGTAAACCGCGACGATACCTCACCTTATCCTTTCGTCGAGCAGCTTTTACCAGACTATACGGCCTCAGTCACCCAGGTGTGAGGGCAACTTTACGTTTGATAGCTGAACGATATGTAAGGCCACTCATGAACATAGACTGCCGAAAATGGACGAAGGCATGCTTGCAGTACCAACGCAATATATATATCATAGGTCCACTGCCGCCAACCAACAACTTCACATACTGTCTGACCGCGATTGATACATTCACGCGTTGGTCCGAGGCGTGGCCTATGTGTTCTATCACAGTAGACAGACACACTAGTTACCGGATGGATATCCCGCTTTGGGGTGCCTAGCACTGTGACGACCGATCAAGCTCGCCAATTTGAATCTGCCTTGTCTCGGCGCCTCATTTACACGAGACAATGTTGAATGTTGTAGTTTACAAACGTCACAAGCTAGATAGGATCCAGTTTAGATTATCTATAATCTAAGCAATAAGGTTGATGTTATCACATTTAAGGATTGTCGTAGATATACGGTGTATAAGCATCTGATCATTCGAATAATTTTACGCTCATCATATACTGGACCGAGTTTTATTGAACATAGTGGGCGCAATCCCGCCCACAGTGTTGAGTTTGGCCGTTCATTTTTAAGGCTTGTAATACTTGAGGTAAACATTCGTCTGTATACCAAGCAGCAGTAACAGTCTTCCCTTTATCAAGCACAACCAAAGCCAATATTCCTCTCTTAGTAAAAAATACAGTAATCATTCTTTTTTTTAAGGATCGGGACATTCATTCATTCACCAGACGTCGGCGGTGGTACGTCTTCAACCACCCTATCTTTCTTATTTTTATTCTGGGATTTAGTAGGAACGTCGAAATAATACAGCCAGGTTTCATCACATGAAACAATAGAGCTTACGTAGTTAGATCGGCCGTCTTCAATTTTTTTTAACATAATCACGGAACCAAGTCTCACGCTGCTCCCTCAGCGCATCAGTCAGAACAAAGTTTCCGTACTTCTAAACAGTTTTTGCAGTTGATCTATCGATATGTAACACGTTGGTGTTCGTTCAATAACTTTCGTACACCCTCAATGTCTTTATCGGTACTCACTGTTTGTTATCGGTAAGCCGGACCTTGCACCTTCCCAAGTCAAATTGCCACGATTGAATCGAATATACCACCGTTACATGGTCCTTAGAGATGGACAAGCTTCATTTATTACGTGCACTACTGATTTCCTCGAAACATTTTTGTTTAATTAAGCCACGCTTAAAGTTATACATAATAATTACACGAATATCCTAAAGAGAAAAGCCCGCCATTTTTATTTAGAAAATTAATTTTAAAATTGAAAAAACGATTCCTTGCCTCCAAATTTGTTTTCAATTTTGTAAAATTACTTAACTCCCTTTAACACAAACATCGATATGACTTCAAATGACAATATTATGATATCTAGTTGGCCTACGACAAAACATATGTAGTGCCCTCCTTGTGTATAGTAACTATTACAGTATTACCTAATTATCTAATGTACAACATAAATTATAAAATCTGTGGGCGTTTATTGGCAACTATTATAATAACCGGTATCATAAACATATAAGTAAATAAGTTGTTTAAATGTGTACTAACAGACGTTTAATTACTTTAAAACACAGGAGTTTCTATGTTCCGCTGTATGTATTTTTTTTATGTATGTTCATCGATATTTCCGTCATCTGTGGCCGATTTTAAAAATTATTATGTAATATGTAATGTATTATTTTTCGTTTGATAGGGTATGCTCCCTCGGTGGTCCCTTTGTCACCAAGTCCGAATCTGATGATGACATCTTAGGGAATACGATGGAAACCCTCAGAAATTAAGGGCACATGTAGTGTTTGTTGATTTTCTTGAAATTAAGCAACATTGATGTTAAAAGTGGTGAACGTTATTGTTATTAACTGACTTCAAAAAAGGAGGTTCTACGTTCGGCTGTATGTATTTTTTATATTTATAATTTATTTAAGTGCAGCAAGTTGCTAGACTAACTAAAAATCTTATCTATTATATTAAAAGTGTCACATGTATTGCAGTCTTCTTTTCAATTAAGTTTGTAATCAATTTTTTCCCGGTTCAGTCACTGAGTTATTATTACTAGCGTATAGAGTAGACACCGCGAAGAAAAAGTTTGTAACGCGAACTGCGGCCCCTGCACCGCAGTTAAAACAAATCTTTGTAGCAGTTCGTTGTTCAACACGCGTAAACGCCATGAAAATTACGACGCTTAGGACCTTACCTACAGGTAAAAACGATCATCGAGCGCTGCTTGTTAATACTGTAGGATTTGACTACAAATTATTGTTTTAGCGCTGCAGCGCTTTTTAGTCTTAATTCAAATAAAAACGGAACATATATTTTGTTCTGAGTGGCTTCTCTAGTACATAATATCTCGATGATTTCAGTGCCCTTAGTTATTTTTTCTCTCCATTTCTCCTTCTCATCACTTCTATATTTATTTCTGCATTATATTTTATTATGTTTTTTCCACCCTTTGTAACTATTGCTTTATCTCTATCTTACGTTCCATCTACACTTTTATTAAATAGCTACCTACCCTATAGTACTGTTGTTTTAATAAAAAAATAATTTAATTTTAGTTGCCAATAAACAACCGCTTGTAAGACTTTTTCACTGTTAAGTCTGTATTGTATTTACACCAAAACAGTTTTAGCACTGCACAACCAAATCCTATTAACTGTCTCTGTTGCCTTGACTTCTGACACTCACTGTCTTTAAAAATGAGTTGTTGGAGTTATTTGTTGCACTTACATAATAAAAAAAGACATGGAATTTACAGCATTTTCAACTTCCCCCGCCCGCAGAAAGCTTTCGTTCAATTTGTTAAACCATTTTGTCTGTATGACCGCTCAATTTAATTACACAAATTTTATGAATATCTTGTCACAGTGCTTTTTGAATAATTTCGTCCTCGTTGGTGTTTTTTGTTCTTGGCTCTAGATTCTGCTGTTGATAAATATCAATTAATATTACAATGAACTTTTTAGGTCTACACTCAATATTTTTAAGATGAGTTTCAAGTGAAGAGAATTGAAATGAACACTATTATGGCCAGACTAATCAGTCAACAAATTTACATCAACAACTTTTTAACGATGGTGTGGGAGAAGTCAAGGAATTCATTTTACGTGAAGTCACGGACGATTGGACTTGTGCTATGGTGGCCGTTTGGGATGGTGTCGCCTGAGGATTACTAGCTAATATCGATGTCTGTTGGGATACATATTGTTTTGTACGTTGTTGTTTTGCTGTACGGGATACCCTTGCGTTATACTGCCTGGTTTCGCCGTCTGAAAAGGGAATAATAAAATTAGTGAAATCGATTTCAAGTTGCAGAATGTTTTGTTTGAAATAATAGTAAAACATTTTGGGAGATATTATATAGCGCTATTTATAGCCAATCTAAGCACAACTCGTACTATGGGATATTAGAAACAGTTAAAGGTACTTTGTTCCACCCTTTTTGTAACTACATACACACTTATATTTTCAATTTGTGTGTGAGCAATATTTGTTTTTTTTTTAATAACAAAAATAGTAAAAATCAAATCAATGGTAATTGAGGCAATAGCGCCAAATACGATAAAGTCTACTTAGTACAGTACTAAGTAGACTTTATCGTTTTACAATATCTATGCATGGAGTGGGGACTCCACTGAGCACTGGAGATCCTCGGAGCGAAGAGTGGGCACGTACCTGCATGTTGTTGTGCTGCGGCGGGTGGATGGCGAGGTGGCGCGACACGGGCGGCTGCGCGTAGGCCACGCCGCTGCTCACCGAGGGGTGGTGCGCCTCGCTCAGACCGATCAGCACTTGGGGCTGAGCACACGCAACATCACACTTATGTTACTTTATATTCAATTCAATAATAAAAGTTTGATAACAAAAACTGCTATGATAATAATAATTATTCCACACACCTCACACGCGGCCGTCTGATCCCAAACTAGGCAGAGCCTGTACTATGGTAACCAGACTGCTGATAAACATACTTATATATTTCTAAATACATACATATTATATTTGATTGGTATATATATTGGTATATAATTGATTGGTATAAATAGGTATGTTTTAATGTTTACTGCAATAATAATAATAGTATGGATGTATAATATTATTTTTTTTAGCATAAGTCATAAGAATATTGCACATCCGATCAGGATAAATTGTTGATACCGAAATAATAATTTTATGAGCTTATGTACACAATTTTTGCAATAAATAGCTATTCTATTCTATTCTATTCTATTCTATTCTATATTATAAATAAATTACACCCAGACACAGAACAAATTATGGTGCTCATCACACAATTATTTGTCCTGGGTGGGAATCGAACCCACGACCTCTGGCTTAGCAATCAGGGTCACTAGCCACTAGACCAACAGGCCAGTCAAATGTTTTGTTTTATGATTAAGTATAATGTTTTCAGTAGGCTTATGTCAGAAACAAAAATCGTCAGAAAATCAAATCCGCCGTTTTTCTACGACTGCGACGATTTATTTTTTATATGTATTTTTTTTTTTGTTTATTGATCAACTATGCATTATTGTCGGTTACAGACGCTATAACGTAGTTTGGTGCCATTTTTTGAACGCCGATCAAACATCTATAGTACCTATATATTATTATGATCGAAGATATAGAGGCTTAATTTCAGTATTATCTTACAAATATCTCTTTTTAAAAAAATAAAGTAATATATTATTTTCACTTTTGATAGATAGATAGATGTACTCCATTGTACATACATCAACAACAAAAATACAATATTTTTGTTTTAACTAAATTAGTTAATGTTTCTGCTATCTCTTTCAGGCAACCATTAGTTAGATAAAACACAGAAGATGTAAAATAGATATTTTCAATGTAATTCTAAAAATAGTTTTTGTATATCTTTAAAAATATATTTTCTTTAAAACTATTTAAATGGGCGCAGGGACACGTGAAGCTATCACGGCTATCATAACAAAAACTAAGCAACAACAACCCAAGAAGAAAGTAATTAAAAATTTACTAAAACCTATAAAAATAAATCGTAGCAGTCGTAGAAAAACGGCGCATTTGATTTTTTGATGATTTTTGTTTTTGACATAAGCCTACTGATAACATTATACTTTATCATAAAACAAAACACTTTTTCAAAGCTCATACACACAGTTACATTTTCAGATTTCATTAACAGAACCAGCCGTTTTCAAAATATTACGTAAAACATCATTTGAAACCTTTAAAGTGCTCTCCTGTAAAGTTACTAAAAATCAAATCCGTCGTTTTTCTACGACAACGACGAAATGTTAAACTATCCAAATACTACACCCTTACCTGAGCCTCCTTCTTCTGTTCCTGATGCTGCTGACCATCTCTCTTCAGCATATCGAGATAGACATGTGGTTGTGGCGCTGGAGCATACATCAAATTGGCGTGATGAGGAGTGTGAGGCGTATGAGGAGTATGAGCGTGATGAGCATAGAGGAGGGGGGGAGGACGCTCTCCTACTACTCCAACCACTCCTGAAGTAGGCATCGCGTAATACGTAGACGTGACCTGTTGACCTCCAACATTCGAGCCGTATTGAGATGGTTCTGTGAATATATTGAAAAATATAGTTGTCTTGTAATCATTTTGTTTTTTATGTTAATGGTTAATCGTATGGTTAATGACCCAAATTAGAATATGACGTCACAATAGTGATACATGCCTGTTAGTTAATTGCAACCCGTTCAAGTAACTTTTAGTAACGGTTTCTTCAACTGGTGTAAAAGTTTGTTTGACTTATAAATCTACCATACGCGATCTGCTACAAAAATCGCACCAAATAGTACCACTTGATTAATCAACATATTTTACGTACTTTTATATGTCATCGTAATAATAAACCAGACCATACAATGAATGTTCCTGTGAATACATGTTGTTATAGTTTGATACAAAAACTGCAATGTATAGCGTCTGTAATTTATTACTTACCACAACGGAGCGTATTAGATTCGTGGTACGCATTCCACACGCACGGTCGCGAGAGTAAAAATGACATATTTCATGGACGTATTTGAAAAATAACTTACTTTTCAAATTATCATTTGTTACAGGACCATTATTATAATTTAAAATATTAAAGCTATCATAAAAATATTTTACTTATAAAAGAACGACATTTCATGACTTTTTTGAACGACGAAAAAACCAGGGGAGGATCTCAGGTCAACCGGTATTTTTTGATTTTTTTTTTAATATTTTTTATGTATATGACCACGCATTTCTGCATTTCGGAAGCATAGTTTTAGCATATTTCGGCTTCCCTGAAACATCACACCGCTGACGCGGGCTGATAGCTCAACTGTGCTTACAACCGTATTTAAGCACAGTTTAGTTGGTGCCATCTTTTGAGCTCCGAAAACATCTATGGTATATGGTATGGCGGTTTAAGCGAACCTCAGCGGTTTAAGCGAGCGGTTTAGGTTATAAATATTGTTAATATATATTGTAACAGTTTGAAGAAAAAGGAAAAAATAAGTATTTATATGATCGAAGTAAGTATTTAGATGTATTGCTTCTTTATCAAATTTTCAAATTTTTTTACTGATTTTGAATTATTAATATTAATATGATATTCACAGAAATTGCGCAGTGCGGACGTATAAAATTATTTATGCTTTAAACTTAAAAAAAATCTTAATAATATACTACTAATAATAATACTAAATATGCTAATAATGGACTAAATTTTACCGCTTTGATTCAAGCTATTTGTAACAACTTATGAAGAAGAACATATAAAAATAATATAAGTACAGATGTAGGGAAGGAGTAGTCAGATATTAGACATTGTTCCGAAATAGTTAATAAAACAAAAAATAAAAAGTTAGATGCAAAACAAACAATGAAAATTAAACACATGATAAATAAAAGTGCAAGCGTGAAGCTATAATAGGCGCGCGGATTGAATGCAGAGTCCAGGAATGCGATAGTAGTGTAACGGACAACACAACACTGCGACGCGAGGTGTGTGGGCGTGCGATGAGAGGTTTACGGGTAAAGAGGGGAAATCTTAGGCCGTCCGCTGCGTTGAGCGTGCACTCGTCGAGGGCGTCCGCGCGGCGTGCCGTTTGATACAAATTCATAAAGCAACGCTGCATTAGGCAGGTCGCCCGCCACGCGGGCCCCCGCCGCGCGGGTGACGGGGCACGCTCGCATGTGCACGCGACGGAACACTCTAGCGGAGCTGTTTTATGAAAATCAATGAGCGCCGCTGCGTCATCCGTGTTACACGCGCGACGCGGTACACCGTGCTTACAGTCATGACCAGTGTTTTACGGGACGTGTTATTTTTGAAATTCAGCCTCAACCTGTTATATGGGATATGTCTTATGATTTATATAAAGACAGGGATACGCTGCATGGCTGGAGATTTGCAAGGAGTTATTTGTAAATTTTGAGGACTCCAGCGACGCAGAAAAAAAGTCAACAGTCACCGTTATTACCAACCTTTCCATCGGTAATATAACTGATGTACTTTTTACTTTCAAAGTATTAACTACGTTTCAAATATATTTCCTGTTTCAAAAATAAATATAAATAGAGTGTTACGATTACCTAAATTGAGTTGCACGCGGAATTTGAAAATTTGAGCGGAACTAATGGTGTATTATAGAATGTACCACATTATATTAGAAAATTCCAGAATGGTTACGAGTTTTCGCGAAATAGCACGATCTCTCTACGCAATAACGTTCCGGGTATGTAAGATGGTGCATTGCAGTATGAAAGGAGTTCTAGTTGAGCGATCCGCGAGTGAACAAGTGAGTAGAGAAGTGTAAATATAAGTGTGAAGTCCTCCTCCTCCGCGCCTTTTCCCAACTAAATTGGGGTCGGCTTTCAGTCTAACTGCGATACGGCCGAACTTTGATATTTTACGTGAAGCAACTGCCATTAGACCTCCACAACCCAAGTACTAGGCGATATCGAAGTTCTGTAGTTAGACCAGGTTGTCGGACTTTTTAGGGCTCCAACGAATGGCACAGATGTTTGTATGGCACCCGGGACCGACGGTTTAACGTGCTCTCCGAGGCACGGAGGGGTCTCATTGTGTTAAGAATGGTCACCCATCCTAGACTGACCTGGCTAGTATTCCTTAACTTTGTAATCTGCTAACGTACTTGGTTACCACTTAGCCACGAGTCCCACGATATAAGTGCGAAGTATAAGTGATAATTTAAATAGTAAGATATAAATTTTAATATAATCGTGTTATTTGTGAATTACTGCAGTAAATTGTTTATTTTGGTAATAAATTGGTGTACGTTACTAATCCCGAACCTCAGTATTAAATTACGTACTTTGACTTGTACATAACATCAGCGGCGTCATGCATGCGTCAAACCTATCCCCTTTATGGAGCTCTGCCCATCAAACACATCAGCAAAATCACAACTCAATGTTCACCACCCACATATACTTTTAGATGAAGGTTACCCCAGTGTAAGGATCCAGGCAAAATGTTAATGGGAGAAGCAGAAGAAGGTTAACACAATGTGTTACATTCCGACAATATTTGACTGTGATCGTATCTTGTATGGTGAAAGTACTTCTAAAGACAGCCGACGCCGTCTTGAGTAAAAATTCTGCTATTCTATATTTGTCAAAATCTAAAAATATTTTTATAATGTTTGAATATTCTACGGCACGCTTCACACTTTCATTTATAGAAAACAGGGACAGTACACAAGCAAAATGATGAAATGAAAAGCGAGTGACGACACCTATCGCGAATTCAACTCACTGTTCCATAGCACTGCGCGGGCCATTTGACGGCCCATTCGACCATCTTCGACCTCTGCAAATACAAATTAACATAACATACAATTAACAATATCGGTTTATGACTGTTTAAAAAAAATTTAAGATAATATAATAAGATAAGATAATATTAATAACTTCACACATCTGACACAGGGCCGTCTGATTCTAAACTAGGCAGAGCCTGTACTATGGTAACCAGACTGCTGATAAACATACTTATAAATTTCTAAATACATACATATTATAGATAAATTACACCCAGACACAGAACAAATGATCATGCTCATCACACAATTATTTGTCCTGGGTGGGAATCGAACCCAAAGATAACTTACTGAATAGATTCTAATATACCAAGATAGATTTCTAATATACCAAGATTAGCCTGGATTTTTAGTTGCGAGGTACTTATAATGATGCTGGGCTATTTCTCTTTACTTATCTATTAAAATATTACAACAACTCAAACTTTAAAATATTTTCCATTTAATTATAACGTAGGTAATTTAAGGTCGAACACATCATGAAGTAATCAATTCTAAGATCTGGCCACAACATATACCTACACTATTTAAGTAGAAAATAATTACAAACTCGATTTATTTTTAGATCATTAAAAACATTCGCTAGGTGGTAAAAATTGTCTGAAATTTAAACTTACTGTGATCTGAATATACAGGCTGATGTTTCATAGGCGGTTGGTGCAAGCGATGCGCGTAGATTGCATAATTCGGAGAAGGACTGCGCTGCCTCTTCACCCCAGACTGTATCGGTCCACGCACAATCGTTTGCTGTTGTGGAAACAACATGTTTGAGTGCTTATGCTTAAACAAAGGAGAATAATACGATATTACGTGCATGTTGGGGGGTGAAAATTTTTGAGGAACACAGTTAACACATCATCACACACGTGCAGGTCCATCAAATATTACTACTTAAATAACTCTTAAGACCATGACAATATTTTAATGATAAAAACACACAGAAAAAAGTGACTAGATTGGAACGACACAGATCGATCGATGCTCAGATCTGTATAAGGCGCCATGTCCTAACACACATGTTTACACGGATCATCACTAAATAGACACCTATTTAGTGATAACTAGCAACCCACCCCGGCTTCCCAGGGGTAGTAGAGACATTTTCAACAATCATCATTATATATTTCAACCAATTTACACAAAATGTTAACAAATTATATTTTACCCTGAACATCCAAACTCACAAACTTTACTTCTTTATAATATTAGTATGGATAATACATATACAAAACACATATGTACTCAGGTACGCATACATTTTTTTTATTTTTATTTTTTTTACAGGCCAGAAAGTAAGCCCTCAGTTTGGTCATAGTCTTATTTGATTAACCAGTTCTTTATTTGTGTGGAACTTGCTTATTCCCTTGCTTGTATACTTGATAAATAAAGCTGATTTTTGGCGAAGGACGTTCTGTGAGTCGGAGTCAGCCCCATCAACCTACTATTACGTTTGTTAGGGTCTGGTGGTGGGATTAGTTGATGTTTCCACAGTTTATTTTATTGTATGTGTATAATTCTGCCGTGGTAATGGAGAGAGCAGTAAGTTAGAAAGGTGTCTGTGGGCAATACCTTTTCTTACCACGGCAGAATTATGAATGTGTTATAATAACAAGATGCTCATGCAATACCTTGGGCATCAAATGCGATGTAAGAGGAGGAGGTCTTCCTTGGGCAGGTGGGGGCTCGCTCTGACCAGTAGATGTAGACATCGGGAACATTGGGATCTGGATGTTGCCCATTGGCATCTTCATTGGTTGCATTTCGCTGTAAAAATCACTATCTCTTAATGTAGTTAACTAATACAGAATGAATCTAGTTTGCAGATTTCCTATTAAGTTTACAAAATCTTTCAGAAATTTTGAAATGAATGAAATGAAATTTTTAACCAACATCAAGAGGATGAGGAAACAATATTTTGAAGTAAAAATTTGTTTAGGCACGTTGGGCACTTTTAGTATGGGGAAAAAGCATTGAACTTGTGTGACCGCAAATATACCGATGTGTGTGAAAACTTCACACACATCGGTCAGGGGTCGGTCGGCCCAACATGTTGGGCACTTTTGATATGGGAAGAAACCACTGAACTCGGGTGACCGTTATGCTCAGATACATATATACACATGTGTGTATGTAATATGTTTATGTATGTAAGTTATGTTTTCACTTCTGAAATGCAGTTCTACGACAGACAGTATTTTTAGTCTGTTTCCGTCAAATAGGTTATGAAGCGGCAATAATATATTATTAGCACTATAGTGCTATCAAGTTGTTACGAGTTTGGGCAAGTACACTTTGAAATGAAAGGAATAATGTTCATTTTTGTCCACTCAAATGCCATTCACGCCAGCCTCACTCATTTTTCTTTAGTCTCATGAAACAACGGTACAGCTAGTGAGCTAGATCTGTGTTACTGATATATTCAGAATTACTGTGAGTGATATAATTATGTCTTTTAGATCACTCTCTCAGGACCTACACAACTCTATATAAAATATTTTATCAAACAACTCTTTGAAGTTCATGAATATTAATTTAAAATAACACAAAAAAAATTCCATACTCACTTAGTTTCCTTTTGCTGTTGTCTCTTTCTAGTTTCATCTTCGTTCAGCACCTTCTTGAGTTGCATGAAAAGCTGCTGTTTTTCTTTTTCAAGCTGTTTAAGCTTCTGCTCTAATTGGTCTATCTGTTCTTTAGTTTCCTCTGAAATTAATTAAATAGAAGTTAGATTTAATTTTTTTATTAAATCAAGGAATTTTTTTTATTTGGGTTTAGCTTTGTTTTAAAAAGATTGTACTGATGTTTTTTTAGCATTAATGATGAGAACCCACTATATCTAAAAAATTACTTAGTGAAGCTTTGACCAAACACAAGACAATCCTGACAACTCTACTGTGTTAACCAAATCAAGAACATTTGAAATTAAACACACATGGACTTAGAGAGTGGAAAAGGATGCAAAGCTTTATACATTACTAATATACATACTACATTTTATAACTACTAAAAACAAATAATGCATACCAAGAGTCATAACATCTTGCCTCTCCCTGGCCTCACGTTCTTTGCGCAGTCTCTCTTCCTCGACTTCAGCTTCATATTCTAAAACCAGCAGGATAAAATTGAGTGATTTTAACTTATTAAAGCCCGAATTTTTTACTCTTCTTATTTTTATTATTGTAGTGTTAGAAATTATTTTCTTTTTCAATAGTGTACTACATGTATTACGCTCTTCATATTTAAATTTACAACTTACTGTAAATGGATTATTTTTTTAAATACTTTTTATCTTTTGGTTTTCGCCTAAGCCCAGTATTTATAAACTTTCACATCTAATTCTGGTTAATTTTGTAATTTCAACATGTATCATCATTATTAAGCCTTGGTTGATTAGAAAAATGCAGCAGTGTGGCTGTTTCTACCTAATGTTCTGCTGACAGTAAGTCTGATGAAAAAGACTGGTTCACCTCCCTCCCTCACTTGGGCCCTCAGTTAGGAGGTACATAGAGCATTCCCCAAGGAAAGAAAAAGCAAAACTATGCCTTGATCTTTCAGTATTTGTCATAAAGCATGAGCTAAAATATGTGTGCCCTTAGTAAAACAATATATAAAAGATGTGACATTTAATGTAAAGTAGAGAGACGTTATTATATAAGTCATAGTTATCCTACAATTAAGATGAACATATTATACATAAAAGATCGGTGATTTGAAAATAAATTTTGGAGGTATGGCACCAGTAATTGTTACCTGTATCAATATTTTACAATTATGATGATTTATCCATCTAATCCCACTATCCCACTAACATTATAAATGTGAAAGTTTGGATGGATAGATGGATGGATGGATGGATGGACGGATGGATGGATGTTTGTTACTCTTTTACGCAAAAACTACTGAACCGATTCTGATGAAACTTGGTATGTAGATAGCTGGAGACCTGGATTAACATATAGGCTACATTTTATCCTGATATTCTCACGGGATCGGGACTTACGCGGGTGAAACCGCGGGGTGCTGCTAGTAATACATACATTCAGTAAATAACAGACAATACAGAACCTCAACTAGAGCAGTCTAGATAATATGGGTGAGCACTACAAAATGATTTCCGAAACTTCAAACCCATACTGAGTAAAACATAGGTAGAAATAGGGCTTTCAAATAATATTACGACAAATCTCTTCAATAATATTTCTCAACCTTTCACTAGACAAGGAAACCTTGAATGGACATTAATAACTATTGAATATCACCTTCTTTCTTCCTTTGCCTTTCGCGTATAATGTAACGCTTTAGGGCACTCCACATCTTTTGATTGCCTTCATTCTGCTCTTCCGTGGTTGAAGTTACAGATGGCATTTTAATGAATATCAAAACAATTTCATGCACACAATATTGTTATTCTGAATGATGTTTTTATTCTGTTTGGATTCTGCCTGCTACGGTGGCGCAGTTGAATTTTGATCGCTTACTTCAATCCACAAGTAGTATGAATTTGTCAAATATCAATCCTACGAGATTAAGACTTAAAGTTAACTAAAGCTTGATTTTTGAATGATTATTATCTCTATTAATTTTATTTGTTAAATATTTGTTTTAATATTTCTACAGTTCCGATCCACAGCAGTATAATATATTTTAGTTTATGATCCATAGACTAAAATCAGCATTGTCTATATGTATATTTATAAACTAGGTAGTCAATAGTCATTGTCATCAACACATAACTGGTTAATTAGACCGTTGACTTCCAATGAACGAATCAACGGCTCATCAACCATCAATCTATTAGTTAGTATCAGTCAGTAATTTTGAGCTTGTAGTAAGGAAATGGACTGTCTGAGCGATGCGAAAGAAACACGGTTGAACTTCGTACAAGGGTATGTTTTTTACAATACTTCCTGTTTATTTTACCTATTTGATTCACTGAAGTTTTAGTGGTAAATAATTTAACAATACGGACGAAGTTCTTTTCGGTTTTGTGTATATTTCATCACACCTAGTGTATACTATATGTAAATTTTGTGATATATTTTAAATAGGTATTAATAATAAATATTGTAATGAACTTTTACAAAAATAATATAGGTGTACTTGCAATTTATGAATTTAAATATATACACAACATTCATTTTTAAATTATTTAACGAATTTAGAAACAAAAATTGTAATAACACTAGTCTAATAGTCTTAAGTCAAGGTCGTGAAGCTTAAATGGCGTAGGACATCGTTGCGGATGGAGTTTACGTAGAATGTTTATCCAAGTCTACTTATGCAAACATTCTTCGTAGACTTGACGAAAAATGTAACAAATTCGTACGTGACACTCCCATGATCTGCAGACGACGGGGGCGGGGATCACATACAATGTTTATAACTATTTTAAAAATGGCAAGGAAGATCCAGATTCAATCGAACATCAAAATGATGTTAATTTGGTGAGCTTAGTGGCTAATATTACAGGTTTGTCAATTACTACAGTCATGAACATTATTCGCTAAGGAAAATTGTTATGTGAAAATAATGGTGCTGCTATATTCAAATCCCCATAGAAATCCAAAATTGCAAAGAAACTAATTAAATTGATAACTTTACGAAGGGTGAATTCGGTGAAAAATTACACAACATTCTACCGTTAAGAAAAAAAATCCCAACATTAAGAAAAATAAATGCCGAATTGAAGCAAGATGGAGTTGCGCCCGGGAGTATTTGAGAAATACTTTGTGAGGTTGGGTTTTAAATATAAAAAAATGCGAATCCAAGGGAAAACTGTTCACTAAGCGCGCTGAGAGAAGAGTGGCCGTGAGTTTATTTGCCCGATTTTTTCTCACAACTATGTTCGTGGGAGAATCATGCTTCGGCACGTATGGGCTGGCTCAACCGGAGTGATACTACGGCCTCACAGAAAAGTGGCAGTAAAAACAATGCTTGTATTGCTTTCCGCTTTCGAGTGAGTTTATCGGAGGCATTAACCCTTCCCTTTCCCCCTCTTTCCCCTCTACCACCTTATCGCATTCTCCCCCTTTCTCCTACTCCCACTTTAAAGGCCAGCAACGCACTTGTGACTCTTGAGTTGCAGGTGGCCATGGGCGGCGGTACTCGTTTACGATCAGCTAATCCATCTATTCGTTTGCCCATATCCCATAAAACAAAATTGTAAATGTTGTCATTTAGTGTAAAAAATAGTAATAAATAGTATAATGAACTTTTACATAAATACTACACTTACACGGTAATAATTTAAATATCTTCACAACATTAACCTTCAATTATTTCATTAATTTATTTTTCTATAATATGTATATATTTAGAAATAAATAGGTAAGTATGTTTATCAGCAGTCTGGTTACCATAGTGCAGGCTCTGCCTAGTTTGGGATCAGACAGCCGTGTGTGAGATGTGTCCAGTTATTATTATTATATTATTAATAAAAAATATATTTGTTATAACACTAGTTTAATCCACTAACGTCAAGGTCGTCAAGCAAAGACATCGCTGTGGACAGAATCTACTTAGAACTTGGATAAGTTACCACGTAGACTAGTCGAGAGTTTAACTTGTCGACGAATTTAACTGGTTGATCGACTTGTCGATAAACGGAAATGTACAGTCCAGTTTCGTTAACGTTTCATACGTCGAGGACGCATGGCTATTGGATATCACATTTCAACCTTATATGATACAGATATTGCGTGTTGCCAGACATATTTATCTAGAACTACGTATTGATCTACTACAGCTTCAGAAACTTCAAAAAACTAACAAACACACTTATGGAACTTAACAAAGGAGCAACAACAAAAACCGGCAAAACATTAAATATTACTAGTAACGTGGGTCGCACTTTACTAGTAATCTCGTTAACCCCTCCAGCTAAGCTAAACGCTTGTGTTAGGAGTAGGTTCACGACGGTAGTGCACTGGGTGGGGTTCGAACCCGCAACCACTCGATCGCAAGTCCGACGCCTTAGCCATTACGCTACCGCCGCTTGACTAACTACTACTAGTAGAATCACACAATGAGTGATTCTAGTATGCAGTTCACAAACAAGAGAAAAAGTCTTCATGCCAAAAAAAAACGACAAACGGAATGGCATCAAGCAGAACAAAAAAAGCTCTTAAGGAACTCCGTGAAACTACTTCTTGGATACCTTATTTGAAAAACAATCAAAGTAGTATCACAAACCGCAAAAGTATAATAAAAACAGCATTCGAATTCTACAGGAATATCTATTCCGACGCAGTGAACACCGAAAATAAAGAGTGCGAAAACTGCGAAACGACCACATACCCTCCAAATTCTGAAGCAGAAATACTAAAAAGTGAAGTAAGAAAAGTTGTACTAAGGCAAAGTCGGACAAGGCACCAGGTCCAGGCAAGAAAACGAAAGAACTACTGAAAGGTACCCTAAACGAACTCATGCCGGTTCTGACAAAGATCTTTAATGACACCCTAGCAGACCCGTATACACCGGATACACCGTATATACTCGGTGTAAATTTGGTGTAAACTCGGTGTGGTGTATACTTAAGAGAATACGATAGGTATATTTGATCACACTTTGAGTGTAGAAAAAAAAAATACATCCAATATACTCGGTGTGAATTCGAATCATATACCGCAAGTTTACACCGAGTATACACTCCATTTTTTTTTCAATGTCTCAATCAGGAAAAAAATTTAGAGGCTTACAATTACTAACGTAGACCGAAAAGTATTTCATAAGTGTGAAACAATCCAACTTTATACCTGCAGAAAATTTGATTCAATCTACGAAAATTATTCTTAGATTTTTAAGTTTTTACTTGGGGTATTTGAATATATTTAAATAAAAAATCAGTATACACCTCGTAAGCTTGATGATATCATACTTATGGATGTGAAACATGGGCGCTTTCTAAACAATACAGGGATATGTTAGAATAGTGCCAAAGAGCCATGGAAAGGAGCATGCAGGGAATCAAGAAAATGGATAAGAAAACACATAAAAGAGTTAGAACATGTGTTACAGATCTTCTCACTATGATAAATCAAATGAAATGGAGATGGACAGGTCATATGTCACGGAGCCCTCACGATAAAAAAGAGCAAAATCGTGACGTAATCGTACCCTACGGAAACGAAATAGAGGTCGACAACGCAAAAGATGGGAGGACAAACTCAAATTAACAGTAGGTTGCAACTGGAGAAGAATTGCAAAGGATGGAAAATAGTGGAAACCGTTAGAGAAGGCCTTTGCCAGGCGGCACACCGAACTCCGTGACATATTCTAATTCGGGATATAAAGGCTATATTATTATTATATACGTATTGATCTGCAAAAAAAGTGATCAGCAGAGACATGATAAAACTAGGAAACAAGTATCATTGAAAATCGTATCAAGATTATGAAGCTGCGAAGCTATAACTTAAACTAAGTATTGTTTTGCAGGAAAACTATTAATCTACTTAAACTCCCTCCTATTTTAGGCGCAATATGGCACATCGTGTGGTTTTAGTCGGTTCGATTCCGACACACCAACTCCCCGAAACCTCCGGTAGGGTGATGGCTGCAGGGGTTTCCACGTTAGGCAAGGAGTGCAATGAGACTCGAGATGATATTTAGTCTGATTTATTTTAGATACAGACAGGGCTTATATATTAATGTGGTGCGTGTGTATAATTGTTTTATTTAATCTCTAAAGTTAAGCTATAAATGTGACTTATCTAAGTACGTGCAATTATGTACGATGTGCTCGCTACAAAGCCACCAGAACCAGTGCCATATGTTTTTGAGCCGTCAGTGAAAGAAAATCCTGCACACAATTGTCCAACCTTTTTTGTATTTTTTGTCAAATGCAAACCGTTTAGAGATCCGGTCATGTATGGCCATCACAATCAGTATGTCCTTGGACATCTCTTCCAGTACCACCGAATGCGGGCTTCTGTTGTCCTTCCATAGGTGCAGCATACTTAGCCTTATCGCCGCCAGAGCTGCCTTCCGCTGTATAATTAGGTGCAGAGGAGCTAGATTCAGCATGACTTCCAGGGCCGGAACCTCATGCAGCCCGTAATCACCATATTCGCTAACCTGTGTAATTTTCGTATTTGGTTCTCAACCGTGGTCAGCTTAACTCGGGCTACCACGAGACAGACCCGTATGAATAATCAGACCGTGCAATACCAGAAAATGATACTCGCCTCTTCAATCTTGTAGTCTACGTGGCTGCTTCAGGTCAGCTTACTGTCAAGAATTACACCTAGGTACTTAACCTTTGGTGATATCACGAGTCGTAGTAAACAAGACAGACTATTGTTACCCAGGTCTTGTTTCAGAGTGAACCTTACCAGCTCGGTTTCGGATGGGTTAACTGACAGGTCCATCAATGCACCATCGCTTCACTAAGCGCTAAGGCGACTGAGTCAGCTCGCACACCCTACTTGTGACCTTACCTGATATGAGTGTAGTTAGATCATTCTCGTAGCCAACTGTATAATAGTGGTTCGCATTAAGTTTCGTGATGAGTTTCTGGCATTGCATTGTGCTAATAAGCACAGAACACGTTATTCATGATTTATCACGGGTAGTATCTACGGGTATCTACACCGATACACTGAAAATGACTGTTAGAAAAAATATTGTTATTAAAACGTCGTCTCAGTTCATGAAAATGAACGAATGTTTTTCTGTCAATGTCAGTCACTGTAGGTACTCTACTGTCGTCAGGCCCATAGGCCATAAAATCGAATTGCATTTTTGCATCAATTATCCCCTCTCAAAGGGCAATAATATTAATGATCTGTGATACTATTAGTTTCTTACGAAAATATGTATTATTGTTAAAATTTTAATTAGTGTTATTAATTTCTGACTTAACACTTTGTCTACTTGAGCCAGTGTTGTGTATAGTATTGCCTGCGACAATTAAAATGGATGGACCGTCTGCTCCTAAGAAGAAACTTAAAACTGTAAGTATAGTTCAGTGTTTCATAACATAAGATTTTAATATCTTCGGATATTACTAAGAATGGAAGAATGTAATATATTCTTTGCAAAAAATGTGTGCACTAAAACCTAATCTTGCCTAGCTCTGTTAATGTTTACATTTTCTATGAATATGAAATATATTAGAAAAATAACTCAATATATTGCATCTGGTACTATTATGATTTAAAGTAATAATATGAGTTTCTTATGGCACTCGTGGCTAAGGTTAACACATTACAAATTTAAATAATAATAGCCAGGTCAGTCTAAGATGGGTGACCATTCTTAACAAATTGAGACCCCTCCGTGCCTCGGAGAGCATGTTAAACCGTCGGTCCCGGGTGCCATACAAACATCTGTGGCATTCGTTACGGGTAGTTGGAGCCCTGAAAAAAAAGTTCGACAACCTGGTCTAACTACAGTCACTACAGAACTTCGATATCGCCTAGTACTAGAGTAGTGGAGGTCTGATGGCAGTCGCTTCACGTAAAATATCGAAGTTCGGCCGTATCGTAGTTAGATTGAAAGCCGACCCCAAATTTTGTTGGGAAAAGGCACGGAGGATGATGAATATGAGTTTCTTATTATAGTTAAAATATAAAAAATAATGTTTTTTTTTTATTTCTGTATGAGAGTAAAATAGAGGACAATAGGTGCCTACAGATTGTCCTTTGTATCATGTATGTTACTATAACTACATGCACCTATGTGCAGGTATGTGTAGGAATGTGAAAAGTTGTTTTTTTATTATTTTATTCTGCCTACCAAATCAATAACTACATACCATCATCATCATTATTATGTAATCTAATTATTATATTGATGAAAAGTAACCAGTAAATAACATTTATAATATAAAGTGACTAGCTGTTCCCTGCCTTTATAGTCACTACTCTGCTCTTAAGGGTTGTGGCGTGATGTTACATAGCCTATAACCTTCCCCAATGAATACTCTATCTGATACAAAAAGAGTAGTTTAAATCTGACTGATAGTTCCAGATATTAGCACATTGAGACAAACAAACAAAAACTATTCAGCTTTATTACATTAGTATATAGATAAAAAAAAACAGAAAAAATAAATACCACATTCCGTTGTTGAAGCAGGTATTTGTGGATTTATTTTTAACGCCTGTGCCTACTGTTATAACAAATCAGGTTTTTAATATCTAGAGGAATGATCTTACAACTTTAATACCTTCAATATTTGTTACTAAATCTATACATCCATTCATATATATAAAAATCAGTGCCACTTTTCATTGTAATTTTATAACTCAAGAACAGGCTCACCTATCCAAACCAAATGTTTAGGCTTTGTTCGGACTATTTAGTAGATGGTTTATGTGAAGTTTGCAAGATAAAGAAAACTTAACGAGGGAAACCGCGGGGCGCAGCTAGTATATTATAATTACATGATTACATTGATTCATCACAAAGCAGAGCCTAAACTGCTGGGGCTACAAACCTGAAAGTTTGGCAGTTGATGCCTTTCATGTTGTAAGCATCCACTTAGAAAGGGGTTTTGAAAATGTTACCCCTAAGGGGGTAAAATAAGGGATGAACGGTACGGAAGTCTGTCATTTTCACACCTATATAAACTACAGCTGCGGTAGTTCCCCTTCCATAAGCTAAACAAAGCAAACTGATGCTGAAAGGGTCAAAGAACATATGGCTGTTGTGAAGAACCCACAGATTAGCAAATCAGCGATTTCAGAACATGCACTAGAAGCAAACATGAATCATCGGATTCAATTTCACCATATCGTCGGCTTTAGTCGTTAACCTGCTAAGTCCATTTGTGGGCTATGTTTTCTTTTTCTTGATAGAAAATCTATCAACTCAAATCAATCTACTTTTTTATTCAGTTTTTTGCTCGTCATAGTAAATCATTTAGCTGTGAGTGGTCCCCATTTCGATTACTAAACATAAGCTAAGTAATATTTGTGTAGCAACATCAACACTTACAATAAAAGTGTCTTCTAATTAAACATACTTAATTAGCTTTTGTAAGGTGAGATACTCAAACACATACCAAAGAAATCCCCTGATTCCTTAGTTGTGTTTTTTAAATACTGCCTTAAATGGAACCTTTCGGGGCCCACGTCAGAATAGGGGCCCTGAGTACCTTTAGGCCTGCCATCACTTAAATTGCTGACGCCGGACGAGCTCTTCATAAATCCCGGACACATGTGTGAAATCGAGATTCTTTCCCGGACACCTTAAAAAAATCGCCTATTCCATTTTTTTTTGTTAAATTAAACAGCTTGTTCATCTAATTTATAAGTTGGCCCTGCCACAGAGTGTCCACTGAGGGTTTTACCCGGACACTTTTTGAAAACCCCGCCCGGACGCTCCCCGGACGCCCTCTAAACTAGGACTAATCCGGGGAAACCCGGACGGATGGCAGCCCTAAGTACGTGCCCCGTGTGCCCGTAAACCGATACATGAACGCGAAATGTTTAAAATGTAGTTTATATGGGAAGTTCCAAAATGTTGGTGAAATTATGAATATGAAATGAAAATGGTGAATTAGGGATTGTAAGTTATACATATACGAATTTCGTCACTTTTGAAGATTTGAGAACGGTTTTATTAGATCCACTATCGCGATGATGTGAATGACTGGTGTCGCAAATGCTCCAGTTGCAGAGCAGCAGTGAAGTGGATGTGGTGGGACCGTTTTCGGAAAGTGAGCATGGCAACAATTATTTCATGGTTGTCATGGATTATTTCACTAAGTGGCCGAAAGTATTTGCAATTCCGGATCAAGAGGCGTCCACGATGGTTGACAAGCTGGTCCATGAAGTCTTCTGTCGATTTGGGGTACCTTTAGAGATTCACAGTGCTAAGGGGAGAAATTTTGAGTCCCAGATGTTCCAGGTGACGTGCCGGGTGATGGGTCCTTATAAAACCCGAAATACCTCTTACCACCTTCAGTCCGATAGAATGATGGAACGGTTACTTGGCAAAAATTGTGGAAAGCAGGCAAAGGGACTGGGTAAGCACATCCAGCCGTTCCTCCTGTCATACCAAAGTGCAGTCCACGAAAGCAACTCGGTCACACCAGCTTTTGCAAACTTCGGTCGAGAACTGCGGTTGCCTGCGGATTTGATCACGGCACAGGCAGTCCCTCTTACTCCGCAAAGTATTACAGATTATGCCAACTACTTAGATAGCAAAATAAATGATGTATACGACCACATCAGACAGTCAGGCCAGCAGTCGTCAGAGAGAATGAACACACGGTGCAACATAAAGCTGAATGACAGGATCTTTGGGGAAGGGTCATTGGTCTTGCTGCATAACCCGGTTCGTTTTTGTTAACTTTAAAAAGCTGTAATAAACAAAATATTAAACTTAAGTAAACTTTTATCGCATGATCTTTTTTTAGGCCAAATATTTAAACTTGTATGTCGATATTTGTAACAACAAAGATTGGAAAAAAAAATTAAGTAACAATTGTATAACTTTTTGAATAATCGAGACTTTTTTTTTTTCAATAACGGGGCTTTATTCTATCTAGTGTTCTGATATACCACGATATACTGTCTCAAGCGGCGTTGTGCTCATACCGTAACGGCGGAGACCTATTTTCGGCATTGAATAAAAATTATAAATAATGGAGATAGAATTCCGGACTTTTTTATTGTAAATTTCCTCCTCTTTAAGGATCTTTTTTCAAAAATTCCCAAATATTAATAGTTTTTGAGTTATTAACGAAAAAGTGAACATATTTTTTTTTCATCTCATTTTGTTAATAACAATTGCAATTTTTTTATGTGCTGATAAATGCTCGAGATACCTTTTTCTAGACGTCATTCCTAATCAATTGAGCTATCGCACATATTTTTAGGACCGGGAACAAGAATTAACACGTTTTTTAACTTGTTGACTGGACTATAAACCCAGCTCCGCTTCTATCGAAGTCAAATAAAGTTCAACGTTAAATCAGACACACCAATGTATAAAACGGTCTAACTATTAACATTGTAGCGGATCTCCTTTATGTTTTGCACTGGACAAAATACCTTAGAAATAGTGAATGATAACCCGATGATAAAAGAGTGCACATTCAATAGGGGCTAAACAAGCAAACAGGAGAGATGTGAAAGAATCGACTAATCTTATACAAACTGGCCTGTTGGTGTAGTGGTTTGGGATCCTGACTGCTGAGCCAGAGGTCGTGGGTTCGATTCCCATCCAGGACCAATAATTGTGTGATAAGCATGATCATTAGTTCTGTGTCTGGGTTTAGTTTATCTATAGTATGCATGTATTTAGAAATATACATATAAGTATGTTTATCAGCATTCTGTTAAAGAAGTATGTTTACCATAGTACAGGCTGTGCCTAGTTTGGGATCAGACGGCCGTGTGTGAGATGTGTCATTTAAAAAATAAAACTCTACTGTTATATGTATATTCCGCTTCTCTCCGATACAATGTTAACACACCCTAAGCTTATCTTTTACATGTTGTATAAACACGTGCATAATAGTAACAAACCGTTACTGAAATACTCATTATTTTAAACTTTTCCTCTCAACAATGAAATGGCGACTGTATAAATTATTATCAGCAAACGATAGCACTAACAATTTTGGTTATCTGATAGATACCCGTGACCTTGTTTATGGGGCTTAATTCAAGTCATAATATACAATGACTGTATAGGTAATTCGCAAATTATATATTTATTATTTAATTTACTTTATCTATATACGTTCTTAAAGTCTATGGTAGATAATGTTACCACACGCATTGAATGATTCACGTATAGGTATAATTCGTGGATGCCTTGGGCATAGTTGTTGGCTTTCGGCTTAGCGACGACATCACTCGTTAGTTCTAATTATTACCGGTATATCTAGTCCGTTACGTCCAGTTCTTGGGAAGTCTAGTTAGTTAATAGTAGCCTAGTTATTACCTAACTAGTCTAGCAGGTGGAGAGTCAAAACGAAAATGGTGGCAAGTACTTAGCTGGGATGCATACCTGCCTTACATTCGTGTTACAAACACTATAATGTGATGCTTTTTTTATTACGTTATTAGTACGTAGAAAATCTTTATTCATATTTTTATAAATTACACACAGACGTCCTGCCTGAACGTAATTACAAATCAATCAATTATGGATCTTCTTTTTGGTGGCTTATGATTTTGACACTCATGATTTTGACAACAAATACACTGAAATCAAAACACTAAAGTATTAAATAAAACTAACTTAATAAAAATACAATAAAAATTTCGTCAAAAATAAAATAATTTCTAGAACTCGGTTGCAGCGCCACCTACCAGGCAAAAATGTTAATCTAAACCTTCCCGGGACCATCTTAAACATACAAAATAGTTACAGTAAAAAAGTTAAATGAAAATCCGAGTGCTCTTTTGCAGCACCACCTGCCGGTTACTGAACCTTTCAAGTACCCATTCAAAAACACAAAAAAATGGTCAAAAAATTGAAACAAGAATCTTAGAACCCGGTTGCTACGCCACCTAATGGGCCCAGTAATTAACCTAAACCATCCAGGAACCCACACAAATACAAATAGATTTTTTGGCAGATAATGAAAAACTAAAAAAAAGCAAGCTAAAAAGTAAAAAATAATCCCACTATCCACCTCCTGGCTCAGATCAGTCCCGAGATGCCAAATTAGTATTTTCATCCGAACTACATATACTATCAATCAATCAGCCTATCATAGTCCACTGCTGGACATAGGCCTTTCCCAATGTGCGCCATAGCACCCGGTCCTCCGCCTTCCGCATCCAGTTCACATATACTATACAAAGTTACATTTCGATACGATAACTAGAAGTAGGTTAAAATTGATTTATTTGTTTACATAGTTACAAAACTTACTAGTGAAGCTAATAACAATGTTAAAAATAAGAAATACTGTACTTAACTGCGAAACAGAAGCGTAGTGCTGTCTAACTGTAGACTTTGTAGGGTGCAGGTTTCCAGTCACGTAGTTATAGCCCCTTGCCTTTAACTCCTGTATAAATTGCTCTTGTAAGATAAGATTGACGAGTCACGTAGTTATAGCCCCTTGCCTTTAACTCCTGCATAAATTGCTCTTGTAAGATAAGATTGACGAGTAATACGCAAATAATTACCTATTACCCCAGTTTATCAGTGTAATTTATCTAAATGATGATCTTACTAAGCTGGAGATTTACAAGGAATAACAAACACGTATTGTATTTCTTAAGTCCTCACCGATATGTTTGTCTGATATATCATGTTGTATACCTATAATATGAGCTAATCCTCATATCATATCGGTTTATTGTTCTTAGACGTTTTGTGCACTTTTGATGATCGTCGTTGACAGTTTCCACGTTATCTGTGTGTGAATGCCAGGTTAAACCCAATATATTAACGTATCCCAGTGGCTTGACAGTCATACCATTTATATTATTATTTTTATCAGCCTTGATTCGTCATGTTGACGAAGTATATAACCTTGTTTTTTATCTCTTCTTGTCGGTGCACTCTATGAAAGTAACATTACTTTAAGTTGCCCATAAAAGCAGAAATGGATTAGTGATTTTGGATTCCAATTTATTACTACCATGTACTTGAAACAAAATACTATAGGTATAAAAGAGAATTAATGTGAGTGAGGGAGAAGAAGGCGTAGACATTAATAATCTAAAAAAAAGTTTTGGCTTCTATTGCTCCCTAATATTATTTGTTCTTAATTATCTCCAATGTAGAGACATCGGCCAGTAACATTTTTATTAAATGTATAGATGACTTACGTTTTTGGTGGCAAGTGTAGCTAGTGGGAAGGCAACTGGTCAGAAAAACTAAAAGGTCTAGTTAAAGTCAAACCATGTGTTTATCATAATTATCATTGACAAGCTCTGAGGTCTAAGTTGATGTCTTCATTAAACGCAGCCAGTTTCCGGCTCATATGTATGTTGTTAGTAACCTGATATATTAATGATATAAGTACAAACTTTTTGCTACTTTAATTTATATTCTACTACGTGAGTAGTATTATATAATAGGTATAGACGTGGTCATTCTGAAAGTTTCTCTAGCAAGAGCAAAAGCAATTAAGTACGGAATTTGAAAATGGAACTCTCTGGGAACATGTTACTGTTTAATTTGCGAGACTGTCATTTTGTTTTTCGTTGTGGCGTCCTTTAGAAAATTGCGTGTCGCTATTAAAATGAATTTAACTCCTGAAAACTTTCGATCATTGATTTTTTACGATTTTCGCTGTGGTTTAGGTCAACATGAGAGTTGCCAGAGATTTCAGTTGGTATTTAGTGATGAAGCCCCATGTCGCAGCTCTGCGTTTTCAAGGTGCGGAAAATTTTGACGTGGACGTGATCATCTCCATGACGATCAGGCGACTGCGGTTACAGGATTCAATTCGGATACCGTACGACAACTGATTGAAACTAACAAGAAAATTAGTTGTCATCAAATTCATGCAGTATTAGGCATTGGAATGAGCCAATTGTAAAACATTTTGCATGTCATCTGAAGGTTCGGAAGTTTTGCACTCGATGTATACTGCACAATTTAACGGAAGATCAGAAACTAACTCGATCTGGTGTTATTTATCAGAATCCAGAAACTTTCAATATGACCTAAGTACCTAGTATATAAAATACATATATGTATATCTTGACATTTCAGTGAGTAAACAAACTTTAACTACAAAAACACATCAAAACGAAATCAGTTTACTTCACGAGAAATTGATGGGCAAAAATTTCATACACAAATTTAAGTTAGATTTTAAACAGATAATGCGGAATAGAACATAGAACAATACGGAATAAAATAATCGGTATTGTCGGTTTACCCGTAGCACGTGTGATCCACTAATTGCCGACAGATCCTGGCTCCTGGAATCACGTAATTGTTTATGAGAAACTGAACTTTGAGATGACAATGCACTGCTCGAAGGGTCGAGAAGTGCACCGTCATCTCTAATAATCACAGTAGCAATGCACTGTCAACCATCTACAGGTCTTTTACTCATTATTTTAAAGAGAAGTTTCTTACCTATAGCATTTAGAGATAGTTCAACAAGTAAGACCCACAAACCTTGGCAAAACATAAGCCGGCACAGCACCCCCTACTATATTCAAAATACCTTTGGAACTTTACCACACTGGTTATAGTTGCATTTGTAAAAATCTATAAGGGATGTAAATTCTGATAGAACACTTAAGTTTTAACAACATTTAATTAATGACTGTTCTTAATGTTTGATGGTAACGGGATAAATTAATATTTACTAGATATCGCCTGGTGGTTGAAGTTCGCGACCATAATTGGTCAAATTGTGAATGCTATGCTTTATTTCATTGACCCATTTGCAACATAAATCAAGCAATTTTTTTTTCCTGTATAAGCTGATCTGTCATTGTTTAGACTTTTCCTACCATGACAGGTCAGCAAATATAATGGGTACGTGTAGCATTATGTAGCCGTTTTCGTACATAGTTTTAATTATGTTTAAAAATGTTAGCTTTTTATATTTCTTCTCCGTAATAATATATAGATAAACGAACCACCAAGGTATTTTGGTAACACAGTCACCAAACAGTTCACCAGTGTAGTATTCACTTATATTTATACTTAATAATTTCACATTATATTTAATACTTAGGAAATCGGTTTTTATTATTTGTTAACCCGCTGTATCATATTATTTTAATAGGAAAAGTGTTTAATTAAATTTATATCATGTGTGGTTTTTGATTTGGTTACAACGACTTTTAAGTACGTAACGAGTAAAGTTCCGAAGTCAGCATACCAAAGAAATGAGGTCGATTGGCATTACGCGTAAATCTTAAAAAAAAATTAAATTATTTTTTCATGCTAACATAGAATGTAAGAAATCCCTGAAAATATAAATTTCTAATGATCTAAATTTCTTTTACTGTCTTGTAAAAATTGGACGACGCACGCAGAGAAGTGTCGATTCATCAATTCGATATCTAAATCTTTGGGAACTGTGTTTTGTAGTGATGAATATTGCTACACGCATACTCATTATGTGCTCGATCCGTCGGTGGTAAGCCATCAGAATCTATTCTGCTAAGTCGTTACCTACTTATAAATCGTATAATATAAACTACATATATATATTATGGAAAAAACATATATAACATGTATTATGAAAGCAACACTTTCATTTATCTTTGATCTCTTATGTTATACTAGCCGTCCCCGCAGTTTCACCTGCGTTTATGGACACTGCTCCTCTCCTATTGGTCGTAGCGTGGTGTTATATATCCTGTAGCCTTACTCCATAAATGGGCTATCCAACACTAAAATATTTTTTTCTTTCAAACCAGTAGTTCCTGAGATTAGCGCGTTCAACTAAACAGACAAACTCTTCAGCTTTATAATATTAGTATAAATTATAAATATGTATTCTAATATCTGTAAATGTCAACGTGCGTAAAATCCTTTTTTTCCTTTTCCGCCCGGGCGTTAGGTTAGATCCTTTAGATAACTTTATTAGATAATCAAAATTTGAAGATATTACAATTTTAAAATGATTTAAGAAAGACTTTTGTAAATAAAATTGCACAGCTTTAAAATTCATGGGCTGAATTATTAGCCTTGTTATTTTCTTTCAGGCCCTTGATTTTGTATTCAAATGGTGCAAACGAAGGTTGATACAATGCCCACACTTGTTGCATAGTGTTGCGAGTATCTCTAGCTTCCGGTAACCGTTTACCATGAGATTATTTACTAACCTAGTTGTAAAACAAATAAGTTAGTATATAAATACTCGATTTGCCAAATAGTGAAAGCTCGCAACACCAGAGAAGTTACAAGAACGTAGTGGATGTAAGAACAGAACACTGCAAGTGCTGTTTTTTGCTGCGGACCGTTTAATTCCCTATTTCTTTAGTTCCCAAATATGTCTTTGACAATTATATCTTATTACTAGCAAACCGGCCCCGCTTCGCATGGGCAACAAAGCATATAATGGTTTTTTTCGACATCTTCAACAACCATCGTCATATTTCAGCCATTTTACACAAAACCATAATGAATTATAAACCTAAACATCATGAATCCTTATGTATTTATACGGGAATTAACGCGATCACGGAAAGGTATTACATACCTCTGAATTGCCTGAAAAGTTTAAAAGTTAGTATCATGAATCACTCCGTCTATTGGTGAAAACCGTATGAAAATCCGTTCGGTAGTTATTGAGTGTTATCGTGAACAGACAGACAGACGCGGCGGGGGGCTTTGTTTTTTAATATGTAGTGATTACTTTTTTACATCAAACAATTCCTCTTCCATCCAAAATCCATCTCAATCCATCCAAAGATGAAAGAAATGCTTTTTCTAATAAGGCCGCTCTTCGTATTTATTGTTTCTGTGATTTGTAATTAGTGTACAATAATGTTTATTTCTATTCTATTCCTAATGTTCTACCTCTCACAGAGTGCAAAGCAAAGATTTGACTTACTTGGACCCCGAACGTAACCCTCAGCGCAAAGTAAGCAGCTCACTTGTAAAAATATATATTTATCTTGGCTCGGAAATATATATATATATATATATATACCCACTACCCTGAAGTGACTGGTCCATAAAGACCAGTTATAAAAAATAATATTTTCCGGCTTCAAAACAATCATTTTCTAACAAGGCTAAAGTGCAGTGCAATTATTCTTCGTCCAATAAACAGCAAGCATTATTTGCTATCAATTTAAAATACAGTATCGTACGGTGAACGCGCCAGTCTAGTGCTCAACGGCTTGAGCGACGTGCGTGCTGTTGCGTTCATTGCCCAACCGGTTTTTATAACGCGCTCATTGGAGTTGGCGGGAAAGTTATATTTGATTTTTTTTTAATAATCAACATGAGTCTGGAATTAAGAAACAAGAAGGTCACTGAAACCTTCGAAAAATTTAATATTGCTAAATGGGGCAAAGGAGAATTGAGAACGGTAAGTGTATCTGTGTATTTGATTTGTTATTTCATCTATGTAAGATACCGACAGTGCCGGGATCTACAAATTGAAATTAAGGAAGAGGAGAGCAAATTTAAATGATTTTTAATTGCCAATGTGTATTATTTGTTGACGTTTATAGTAAAGGTTTTGATAAGATAGTGAACTACATAATATACATAGATACATACACTCACGACTGTATCCCCGAAGGAGTAGACAGAGGCGTATTAAACACAGACATTTTGACAACTATAATTGGGTCCCATTTACGTATTTTTTTTTTCTTTGGAGGTATTTTTATTTTTTATTTTGTTTTTTATATTGAAAGGGAAAAGTAGATAACAAGGGAAGGCAATGGAACGAAGGGGATATTATTGCTTTTACGAATGGAGCTCGCGCTCGAGCTCGAGCTCCCCAACCGGGTGAGGGTCGCATACCTGTAAATCAACCTGGCTGTAGCCAAAGCCCAAGCCCTCTAACAGATAATGAACTAGTACAATCTAATAAACATTGTACGGCATTGATATTATACGGAAGGTTATTCTGTATTAATATTATCTAATGAAAACTACGGAGTTGCTTTCACTGGCTAAATGTTTTAAAGGTTGGCTAGCTTTCTATTCGGTACTTCAAGTGTTATTATAGCTACTTTCGTATTTTAACGTATTGTGTCAGACTTTATACTTATTAGATACTAGCTGCACCCGGCATGTGTTGCAATGCCATTTTTTCTTCTTCTTTTTTGGGCCAAGAACCCTTGCGGTCCTCAGAACACTACCAAAGTTTCATCACAATCTGATCAATGATTTCGGAACGCATAGAGGACAAACATACAAACATTGATTTTTATTTATATAGATGTATTGACTTTTAATATCATGGTAATATTTAATGTTAATAAGGTAATAGCTATGGGCAAAAATAATATGATAATTCGATATTTACAATTTATTTAACACTCCACAGTTGTTGTAACCGCAATTGAATTTCTTTATGTAATTTTTTTGTAGTTTGAAGTTTTTTTCTTAAAAAAATAAAGCCCTTCTGTAAAAAGAAAACGAATATAAAATATATACATAAGTTAAATTCAGTAATTGTTATCTCTTGTTGAAGTTAATCAGTATCCAACACTGCAACATCTATAAAAATTAACCCCTATTTCCCTTGGTCACGGCATCACGCGTGAACGGCTGGACCAATTTCGCTATTGTCAGGAGAACATTCCTATGGAAGAAAAAACTAAGAAAGTTGCCCGGAAAATTATCAAGGGTTAGTGAATAAACTGGCAGCGATGTGTTAGCTACGTCTAGAGTTTGAGAAAACTTTACCTGTATCAATGACATATTAACTAAAAACATCTTAGACCTGTATATCTTTGACGGCCTATAAAACCCTTCGGAAACATTGTGGTGAACTTTCAGGTATATATGCTCGTTTAGCTCAAAGAGAAAAATAAAATTTATGAAACTTAAATCTTGAGGTCTAGAGGCCAACTAGATATGCACCCTTACATCTCGGTACTTTACCTTTCTGCGGGCTTGCGATGAAAGAAAAATAGAAAATATGTTATATTATTTGGACACAAAAAAAACGATAAGTTCATTAATGCCCGTCAATATAATAATATTAACAAATCAAGAAACGATTCGTTTTGTTTACGGACGGTAAAATTGTCGTTGAAAATTCAACGAAATTTTATCTTCCATTAACAAAACCAATCGTTTTTAAATTTCGCGTTCCATGATATAATTATGTATTTAAATCGGAATTAACGCGATCGCCAAAAGGTATTACATACCTCTGAATTGCCTGACGTTTCTGAGTTGCCTGAATGGACGTCAGGCAATTCAGAGGTATGTAATACCTTTTCGTGATCGCGTTAATTCCCGTTAGAATACATAATTAAAACCAATCGTTTCTCGATTAAAGGAACCGGGCATAAGAGAATGTTAAAATGATATGTAATCATCTAGGATACATTTAATCCCCTTCCTAAATTGGTGTTGTTCTTTACGAAGATACTGCAATGTAATAAATTAAGTAGGTAATACTTTATTCGTAAGATATATTGCAATTATATACCGTCACATATTTCGTAACTTACGCGGATGTATCGATGTACTGCTAATCTACGAACCAGTAAGATTACAATGACATTGTGTTGTGAATTTGTTGCGGCAAAACAAGCATTTTCGTATTTAAATATAAACCATAAATATATACCAACAGCATGAAATACATACAACAGATCCTAGAGAAAATAACAACGAAAGCTATTGACAGGTATTTACAATTATATTCTACATAGGGCTGCCATCCGTCCGGGTTTCCCCGGATTTGTCCAGGCGTCCGGGCGGGGTTTTCAAAAACCCGGACACTTTGTGCCAGGGGACAATTATAATTGTTAGATGAATGGTTAACAAGCTAAAAATTTAAATGGAATCGCGTTTTTTTTTTAATGTGTCCGGAACAAAATCTCGATTTCACGCATGTGTCCGTGATTTTTTAAGCTTTTGTCCGGGGTTGACAATTTAAGTGATGGCAGGCCTATTCTACATAACACAACACAACTAGAATAAGTAAACAAAAGTATATTAATATTAAGTTTAACAAATATAAGACTTAAAAACTATGAGTGTATGGGTTTGTTACACTTTTGGAATTGAGGTTGAGAAAATTTAATTCGTAAATTACAGTTTAGTAAAACTAAAAAACTAGCTTTGATGGCGAACAGAATTACAAAATAAAAACTACCTTTCACTACCCGCTTCTTCATCAAACCTTCGTCACCAAGTCAAATCTGTTGGACTCGTCTAAACAATTCATATGAGGTCAAACTCGAGGCGTTTACCAGTAGCCATTCATCATTGAAGGGTTCCACTATCCACCTCCTGGCTCCATCATCAGATCAGCTCAAAGATGCCAAATTATAGTATTGTCATCCGAATTACATTATTATTATTGTCTGGGAATAGCTCAAGGCCTCGTGGCCGTAAGTGAGTATAGGGTTAACTCTTCAACATACATATTTAATTATTAAAAAAAAACAAAAAAAATTGCTACATAAATTAAGTAGGTACTTAAAGGTTATTTTTCATTTCAAATTTTTTGTATACAAAAATCCTACATGTGTTTTATTTTTATACAGGGTGTATTTGAAAAGGTACACTTACTTAAATCACTAAAAGGGCATGACTCTAGCATGCAGGTACAATAAGATCTGTTTACGAGTTATGACCGTTTGACATTCCAGGTATTTTGGAATCCGTTTATCTGTTTAATAATAATTTATCTTTATGATCTTGCTATGTTGGAGATTTACAATGAATAATAAAACACGTATAATGTGTATTTCTTAAGTGCTCACCGATATGTTTGTTGTAAGTGCTGACTGATCTATCACGTCGTATATCTATAATCCTCATATCATATCGGTTTATTGTTCTTTGACGTTTTGTGCACTTTTGATGATCGTCGTTTCCACGTTATCTCTGATCGAATGTCTGGTTAAACCCAATAGTTATATATTAACATACCCCAGTGGCTTAAGACAGTCATAACATTTATATTACTATTTTTATCGTCATTGATTCGTCACGTTGACGAAGTATCCCCTTTTTAATCTCTTTTTGTCGTTGAACTCTTTGAAATTAAAATTACTTTAAACTGCCCATAAACGCCAGATTTTAAATTTCTATAATAAAAATCATGAATTTTCATAAAATTGTTAGCGCTTTACGTTATACACGGGGTCTATACGACCCTAAAATTTGACCACACTCTTCTGTAACATCCTGTACATACAATATATAATACAACATAGACATGTTTGTGAAAGTCATGTTTTATTAAAGACTGTCTACAATATGTCGTGTCGAGTATTATGGTGGGAAATTTCGCATAATGCTTCTCTTAGTTTGAAACAGCGGATCCTGAGAAACTTGAGGTTGTATTGGCTATAAAAACTTTTACTTCTTACTTTTGTGCATCTATGTTGCACGCCTTTCCGTTTGTGTGATTTACAAATTGTATTAAGATATCTAAAGATCTCAAAGAAGAGAAACACAGTTCACTATTTAATAAGAATAAGTTAATAGACATTATTTTGACTGGTTATACCGGTAACGCAATGGTATTGGTCGATTGATAAATATTAATGAATAGTGGGGTTATAAAAAGGATAGTAATAAGTTCAGAAGATTGTCTTGAGTGCGAATAGAGGTACGAACAACTTGGCAGTTACTGTTAGTTAGTGATTTTCATATTTTATATCAGTGGTTGTGAGACTGTTTCTTACACATATCTACTACAATTAAAACTGCATTGAAAAGGTGTGTGCAGCCTTATTCTGTTTACGCGTAAAAAAAGTATACCCCAAAAATATCGTTATAAAATCGGTTAAAATCGATATTTCTTAAAAATTCCAACGGGCTCATAAACTTCTTAAATGGTTTTCTGAATTTTCTAAGCTGGTCCGACTAGTTTTGGTAATTTAGAAAAAATGGCGCATTTTGCAATTAAGGCTTAAAAAATTATCATTAATAATTCAAAGAGTTTAAAACCGATCTCGCTGAAATTTATAGCACTTTTTAATATCATCACAAGCTACAATTTCAGAAAGCTTCATAGTTCTACGTACATTCCTTTCAAAGTTATTAAGTGTTGAAAAAAACGTTCTTTTTTAACTTTGACCTTCATTTGCTGTTAAACAAAAGCATTTAGTGACTTTGAACAGGTCTCATTTCTTAGGTAATTTAATGGAAAACAAAAAGCTTTGGGCACATATGACGAAAAACGTATTGGAAACGAGATATCACACGAAATGTAAAAAAAGTCTTTATTTTTCGTTAAATTGTTAAAAAAAAATCGCCCCACTTGTCTGAAATTCCTAATCAACGCATTTTTTTACTATTTAGCCAAAAATAAAAAGGCGTGGTAATACAACATTTAGGTATTTTACTTCCTTGACTGGGCTACATAGGCGATTTAAATTGTTTACGAGTCTCACCCACTACGTAATTGTAACTGACATACATAGTATCATCAATTTATTGACTGCTTGTAGTTCCCAAATGCGTAATGCGTTTCCAATTAGATCTTATTATTTGACTTTCTTTCCGAAATCTTAGCAAGGGCCACCGCGTACTGGTGATTTTTAATCGGATAGTTTGATTGTTCTGGCAATCAGTATGAAGCTGTATGGCACTGCGCGCATTTAACTAATTAAAATCGTCTGAACAAACTATCGAAAATGATTGCCCGATTCCTATTAAATCTGCCATTGCATAATATTTGTGAAGTACGGCGCATTCAACTAAACTATCGCCCGACTGTCGATCGATTGCACAGTCAGTATGGCGAAGAACGTGTATACATGCGCGCACTTGATAAACTAAATAGTCGGTCGATGGTAGCGCGGGGGATGTTCGTGGATTACTGCAACCAGTTTTATAAATAGTTTTCTCCCTTCGCCTGTCCTACACGTGTGATTCTTTACTTACAAATTACTGTAGTGCGCGCGCTCTCACTAGATTGAACTTATCGATCGATAGTTTAATCACGGTCGTTGGACGATAACGACTAAACTATCGTCCAATTAAAAATCACCAGTGCGCGGTGGCTCTAACAGCGCCTGACAACGAAACTATAAATACAAATAAAACAATCACTGATCATTGCGTTATTTTTTCTAGAACAGTTCGTGGATCGCACATTACCTTAAACATTACGCTGGCGCCGATAGAGTTTTAGTTGTAAAACATAAGCATAAATCAAACCATTAGATTATTATCGCGCTGCTTTTCATTCAGTTTATATGATAGTAGGTACTCACGCTACGGGAACCATACGGGTTATTTTGCTTTTTATAAAGATAACCAAGCCAACCCAATCTTAAAGGTATATGTAACATTTGAGCATATTTCATTTCTCAAAAATATTTGGACTTTAAAAACTTACTTTAGAAGCTGTATCATTTGTTTGGTTGAACGCGCTAATCTCAGGTAGGTACTACTGGTTCAATTGAAAAATTCTTTTAGTGTTGGATAGCCCATTTATCGAGGAAGGCTATAGGCTAAATAATATCACGCTACGACCAATAGGAGCGGAGCATCAATGAAAAATGTTGCAAAAACGAGGAAAATGTACAAACGCAGAGGAAGTTGTGCGGGTCAGTTAGTCCTACTAATATTATAAACGGGAAAGTTTTTGAGGATGTATGGATGTTTGTTACTCTTTCACGCAAAAACCACTGAACTGATTGCGATGAAACTTAGTATGTAGATAGCTGGAGACCTGGATTAACACTTTCAGTGCTGGCGACACGCCTGGCGTGTTCTTTTAAATTTCCTCCAGGCGCCGAGAACACGCCTGGCGTGTCCACAATGTTTCGGCATTATTAGCCATTATGCAGTATTATGTATTAAAAATAACAGTATAGCTTAATTAATTTTTAATTTGAAGTGGCTCCTGTGCTACACTGATTTTTATATTTCACAAAAAAAAAGTTTTACATACAATGCCAGGAACACGCTAGGCTTATTCACCTGCATAGATTGTCAACCATGGCAACTTTTACTTAACTAAAAATGTTAATATGCCTGATATTATTTTCATAGAATTGGGTAAAAAAAGTCGTGAACTATTTAATGCAAGAATGTTTTAATGATGGACATCATTTTTTCGTAAATATTTTTTTTTATTAGTGTTGATCTTGTAGAACAGCTATAGTTGAAAAAAAAACGTTTTGCACAGGAAACTTTTGTTCAAACAAAAAGTAATACGCACATATTTTGTGACCTCTCGCCGAATAAGTAAGAGGTAAAAGCACCTCTGGGACACTCTCCGGTGCTGGGAAAATGTTGACAATTTTTGCCATAATCACGAAACTTGTTTTATGACATTTTTCTAAATTTAAACGCACTAAACTATGGTAAACCACTTTTATATACCCTAATCAAATTACGGATCTATGTAACATCGTTAAACACAGAAAATGACAATATTAACAATTTGCCTTTGTACAATACCGGTGAACACGCCCAGCGTGTCCAGTTATTTCAACTTCCAGTGCCGGCGACACGCCTAGCGCGTTCAACGCAACTTGTTCGCGGCATCGTACAGGATATATGTGGCACTGAAAGTGTTAACACATAGGCTACTTTTTATCCCGATATTCCCACGGCATCGGGACTTACGCAGGTGAAACCGCGGGGCGCAGCTAGTACTTAATATAAGCAGCGCGGCGTGAAACTGAAATGTCAATAAATACAAACGGTTATCATATTTGTTAAAATTACGATAGGTATTATTAACTCATCCATTCTTTATCACAGTGTCAGGAGTTATTTTCTCCACGTGTATATTATGCAATCGTATTTTATATTTTATTAGAAATAGCGAAACACTTACGCAAATTCGTGTTTATACGTCTAAACATCAAATGTATTAGGGTTGGCAGAACGGATATTAGAAGAGGCTTGAAATTCAATTTTTTTTTATTGTGTAATGGAATAGGCGTTTGTCTTCCAACTCATCTGATGGAAAGTGACGATGAAGACGAAGATGGTACAAACCTTCACTCTAAACTTGAACGTTCCAGGATTATAATTAACTGGAATAATAGACGCAGGCAGTTATTCCACACTTTGGCGACTCGAACTAAAACGGAGCTATCAAAGTGTTTAGTTCGACTTTTTAGTTTTTTTTTCTTTTTCACAAGACATCATGCATGGTATTAACTAACAATGTTCCATTTAGAATCCAACATATTTTCAGATTAACAACCATCACACAAAATAACTAATAGTCGTAGCACGGGCTTACTCCACGTTAACCAGCAAATACTTTCGTGAATTCTAAGTTAACCGCGTTTTGTTTTTCGGATGGTATATAGCTTTTGAATAAATGGTAAAGTCTGTCTGTCTTACTTTCAAACTAGTAGGTACGGCATTCGCTTAACTGTGCATGCAACTAAGCTAAGACAGTCTTGTCTCCATTTAGACAAAAACATTCATGGCGATATCACTACCGTTAACTTTAACCTGGTCAACTTAGAACGCGGAAATTGTACCTTACTGTGACTAAGAGCTGTAAATATCACAATAGGGACCGAGTGTGATTTTGCACTTGCAAACCGAAACGATTGAGGATTTTTGAGAGTTGGGTTTATGCGCACATCGCTGAAGTACGTACTGCACATAGTATAGTATGACCTTTTTTTTTTGGTGACGAGGTGGAAGATCCTCATGGATGTCCTCCGCCCTTCGGGGGCGAAGGGGTCTGTCGGACTCTTACCGACTAAAAACCACCCCGGTAAGCATTCACCCGTCTCACCCTAGACGGGTCCCGTCACCCGGTCGGCCGCACTCCTCTAAGAGCGCGCGCGGAACACTGCGCGCTGCCTCTCGGGCCTGTATCTATTCGGACGACGACTTCCCCAAAAAGTTCGCCGTCCGCAGGCCGAGTATAGTATGATCTAACTTAACTTAAAAATTAAAAGAAACACTGCTGTCTCAGACAAGCCTTTTTTTGAGCTATTTACGCTAAAATACTTTTTTGTCAGCGGAGAGCTCTCGTAACTCACATCAACACTAATTTGTTAATGGTGTGTAATTGCAACTTGGTCAAAACTTATGTCAAGTTCTTAATTTTTAACGTTCGTGATAGGTATACGTACATGTTGAAATAAGATCTAATGGATCTTGATCGCAATTCGTATTTGAGGTAAATATGTATATACTAGCTGCGCCCCGCGGTTTGGCCCCGGTGCCGTGGGAATATCGGAGTAGCCTATATGTTAATCCAGGTCTCCAGCTATCTACATACCAAGTTTCATCGCAATCGGTTCAGTAGTTTTTGCGTGAAAGAGTAACAAACATCCATCCATCCATCCATACATCTATCCATCCATCCAAACTTTCACATTTGTAATATTAGTGGGATTAGTGGGATTTATTGGACACAAACAACAAACAATCATCAAAGTATCTTGTTCTAATTTAGCAAGCGTATATATTCGCACATACATACATATATCACTACACAGGCATCTGTTGGTAGCTGTTGTGATTAGAACATGCCGCATCACATTGGGAATCATATACCTAAACTAATCTAAGGAGCCATTTCGAAGCTAAAACTTGCATTAAGAATAGCAGTCCCGCAATGTTATGCCACGGTTACGTCGACGACTCAAGTTTACGTAAACACTCGACTTTCTCCACATTTCTCAGCTACGCGATTCATACAAGTTATTGATGTATCTACTACCAATTAATATGAGGTAATATTGTTAGCTGTCGATTTTTAACAAATCATGTCAAGATACAAATAATGCTATAGTCACCAATATAATATTTATAAACTTTGGACACCTACATAAATACCGAACAAAGTTCACGGTGACAACTGAACATCAGGGACAACATACGAACCCCGCCTAGTGTTTGCTTCTTTGTTAAAAACTAAGTTGACCCGCTCCGCCTAATTGTAAGCGGTTCTTAATACCTATGAGAGAATACTCGCGGTGAACCAACGCTAACCAAAGAGCTCTAGCGATTCTGTTCACCACCGAATCCATCCACCACATAAATACAAGATTACGCTAGTATTGCATGTTAACTAGCTTACCTTAGCTTTCCTATGGGGTGGAATTTGGAGTAAGTCCGTTGTCTACCTACCTAATCTACCTAAAATATTTGATCGTCAGGGATCTCCCATATCGAGAACTGATTGAGAGATGATTGATGACTGATGATGATTGAACTGATTGAATTAATTAGGTAACACAAACGCATATTTGCTTTGAGTTTTTTATCTATCCTATGTATATCATTATATTAATACGTGAAGAGAATTCTTTGTACCTCTTTTTAAGAAAATTTCGCGAACGTAGTAACGTAGGAATATTTACAGTTTATATATAGAAGAAGTGCAGAAAGCTAAAATTTTTAAACAATGTCTTACAAATTTCAAAATTACGTGAAAACGGTTTAATGAAATTACACGCGTCCTGTATATGTGATAACCTGTCATGGTAGGAGTAAGTCTATGAATTCAAGTTCTACTGGCCAATGCAAAAACCATCGTCGAAATTCGACCACCACGCGATCTCTAGTTTATTTAAAACCTATGTATCTATGTTAATCTTACTAATATTATAAAGGCGAAAGTGTGTGAGGATGGACGAATGGTTGTTACTCTTTCACGCAAAAACTATTCTGGCACAGAGATAGATTATAGTCTGGAATAGAACGTAGGCTCCTTTTTATTTTTTTCACGCGAACCAAGTCGCAGTCAACAAACTAGTACAGATTATAAATGCAAAAGTAACTCTGTCTCTTATGTTTTAATTAACACTAACAATTTTAATGAATTTTATTATAGAGTTAGACGGGACCTTGAAGAAAAACAGGTTACTTTTCGTCGCGAAAATAAAACTTGAATGAAGAAAATTTGTATGGGAGAGATTCTACGCAGACAAAGTCGCGGGCAGTATAGCTAGGTAATGTAGCTAGTAAAACTTACTGATTAATCACGAAATCTCAAAAAGTATAAATGTAGATTCATCATAGGTCAGGATTCTATTAGGTTGTCGCTAAGAAAGAATTGTTGAAAATTTTAATCCTAAAAGGTGAGTGAGTGAGGTTACCGGAGACCCTCTCCTTCGCCTTCCCCTATTCCACCTTAGAGGCCTGCAACGCACTTCTGAATCTTAAGTTGCAGGTGTTCATGGGCGATTGTCACTAACCATCAGGTGACCCGTCTGATCATTTGCACCTATTTCATAAAAAAAAAGAAAAATTGCATATATGTTGTCAGACGTACAGAAAACGTCATAGGGTACATTTCATTTGGTAAAAAGTACTGATCCTGAGAAATACCGTAATTCATGGACATGTACCATCGGCCAAATATATTATATCGTCCACCACCGTACGGTTGAAAATCATTTGACATCATAAAACAACAAGGGTAATTTTCCCGTGCAATAATATTCTGACAGTTCATTGTTAGAGGACGAGCCTCTCAAAACGGCTAAGTGGTAACCGAGTCAGGTCAGTCTTAACACATCGAGACCCCTCCGTGCCTGGGAGAACATGTTAAACCGTCGCTCCCGGGTGCCATTACAAACATCTGTGGCATTCGTTAGGGGTAGTATGAGCCTTAAAAGTCCTACAACATGGTCTAACTACAGAACTTCGATATCGCCTAATACTTGGGTTGTGGAGGTCTGATGGCAGTCGCTTCACGTAAAATATCAAACTTCGGCTGTATCGTAGTTAGACTGAAAGCCGACCCCCTTAGTTGGTAAAAGGCGTGGAGGATGATGAGTTCATTGTTAGAGATAGGTTCAACCTTATCGCTATTGTGATTACACAGAAACTTTTGTCAAAACTGGGAGACCATTTTCTTCGGCCACTGTACATTACATCTATAATGTAACGTAGACATCATTAAAGTAATTGAATGCGCCGACAAAACCCTAGCCGTAGTGTATATTTTATGTATCTTGTTATTCAAGGGAAAAACCGATTATATGTTTTATGGAACATTTTACATGAATTACTAATAAAGATAGCTAAGGTATGAATGTTCGTGATTTATCGAATCTGTAAACAAGGCAGTTAATGATAATTATGTTTGCAAAGGTTTCTATGAAAGATGTTCATAGCCTGTCACGTATTTCATTTGTGCATAAATCTGTCAGTTAATTAAACATTTTCTTTCCTTTATATACGCATCTAGAACATAATTAAAGATTAACTTGATAATTGTTTGTATATATTGATTGGTCCTGTTGATCTAGTGGTTAGTGACTGCTGAGCCAGAGATCGTGGGTTCGATTCCCACCCAGAACAAATAATTGTGTGTTGAGCATGATCATTTGTTCTGTATCTGGGTGTAATTTATCGATAATGTGAATATATTTAGAAATATATAATTATGTTTATCAGCAGTCTGGTTACCATAGTACAGGCTCTGTCTAGTTTGGGATCAGGCGGCCGTGTGTGAGATGTGTCAAAAAAATAATTGGTACTCCTTTTCCCATAAGATACTTTTTATAAGCAGGAAGACAATAAAGCAGATAATTAATACTAACCATTAAATACACTAATATGTCTTTAAACTAGAGATCGTCTGGCGGTCAAATTTCGACCGTTTCGGGTCTTATTTTATTTATTTGACCAGTATAACTTGAACTGTCAGTATAGACTTGTACCATGACTGGTCAGAATATATACATCACTCCTATAGCTTATGTAGCCGTTTTTATATAATACTAGCTGTTGCCTGCGACTTCGTTCGCGTGGATCTATCTCACGGGAGTAGCCTATATGCTGTTCTAGACTATAATCTATCTCTGTGCCAATTTTCATCCAGATCCGTTCAGCCGTTTTTGCGTGAAAGAATAACAAACATCCATACATCCTCACAAACTTTCGCCTTTATAATATTAGTAAGATTCAACTTTAAAACATTGTTTTAAAAATATTAGCTTTCTGCACTTCTACATAAAGAATTCTCCTCACTTACATTATACTATTCACCCGCGTCAGTCCCGGTCCCATCGGAATATAAAAAATTGCCTATGTGTTAATCCAGGTCTCCAGCTATCTACATATTAAGTTTCATTGCAATCGGCTCAGTAGTTTTTGTGTGAAAGAGTAACAAACACCCACACAGCCATATATCCTCACAAACTTTCACGTTTATAATACCTATTAGTAAGATATTAATACTCAAAGGTAGTTCTCACAAATAAGTTTTTTAAATTACTAATTAGCAGCTTTTAAGCTACCCTACCTGTGGAGGCTATCTTTTAGAAGGGCAGTAGTAATGGTTATTACTGCAATTCTAGCGCTATAGTGTATCTTCAAAAAGGCGTAACGTTCCCCTAGAGGCGATGATGTTTTATTATCTACTAGCTGCGCCCCGCGGTTTCATCCGCGTAAATCACGATGCCGTTGGACTGGAGGCCCGATCCAGGTCTCCAGCTAACTACGTACCAAGTTTCATCGCAATCGGTACCGTAGTTTTTGCATGATGGAGGAACAAACATCTATACGTCCTCACCAATTTTTACGTTTATAATATCAGTAGGACTAGCTGCCCCGACAGCCAGTCCTGTTAAAATTTAAACAAAAAATATGTTAATTGTATGGGAAAAGCACTTCCAGGTTTCCGGGCAACTTTCCTGACTTTTCTTTACCTAAAAACCTTATTGGGCCTATTAATAACGCAAAAGAATTAGCCATATCGGTCCAGCCGTTCTTAAATGATGTGCTTACCAACGGACGGCATTTAATTTTTATTACTATAGATAGATATGAGGCAAAGGTCACACGAACAATGCTTGACTTCCCTAATAACTCCATTTTCGAGGTTACCACCGAGTCACGATCCTTTAATTTTAGAAATAAACAGCTATTCGTGAATCATTCACTTTTTTGTGTGCTTGTAAAAGATTCTCACTGCGACATTATTATCTTTCATCGCTGATGTGATTCAAATGCATTGAATGTTATTTTTAATATAAATCTTTAAATTTTTTCCCACATCTTACAACTTACCCTACATTTACTACCCTTACAATTTTGCACACACAACAAAGGCGTTATGGGAGCAGCAGACATGGCAAGTAGTAACTGGTGTATTATCAGACTTTACTGCAAAATTTTCCCGTCTGGTGTTAAGGAGGGTAAACCGTACATTTCCCACTTTTAAGAATTATTCTTTTTAACGAATAATATCAAATCGGTCAGTAAATAATGCCTAAACAAACTTGCCCCCCTTTTTGGGGTAACGATCCTTAATCAAAAACGCCTCCGACTAAAAACCAAGGTAGGTACGCCATAAAAAGTTTCGTCAAGAAGTGTTGCAAGAGAGTAGAAGTAATACAGACATCGGAAACTAAATCGCCAAAATTGATCAGTAAACAAAGAAAGTCAAATAAAAAAGCGCTCTTTACTACATCAACAGACGTCCCATATCACCATCTTTGTACTTAAAGATTATTTTTAACATCTTCAGTAAGAACGACTCAAAATGTTTTCTACAATTTAAAGTTTGCTTGTGTTTTGTACACCCTATATTTTGTGATTATCCTTAAAAGCCTGTTAACTTTATTTTGCGAATATTACAATCAATGTAATATTGTTCATAAAATTATTCCCGAGTAATGAACACTATTCCAATATTGACTAAATGTCTATAGTCTGTGATACAATAAAGAGACACGCGTGTGAATATTACAATTTCTCTTTGTGTAGCTCTGAACAATTAACTTGATCATAAAGATACACTTAGTATTTAAATAGCGCATTGTTATACTTTGTTTTCTTGATTTCCGAATGATATGAGCATTTTAACGTAACCTAACGGTGAAAAGACCTTTTTGAATTACAAGAAATATGAGATAGCTGAAATATGATATCAACTTACATGCACTTCCGTTTTTATACATTTTATTGTATTCATTAATTTTGTATCAATCGCGTAGATCTTCACCTGAATAAAAGTTAATAATTAATTAATTATTCTAATTTGTAGGTTTTTGTTACTTTTTTATTGTAGTATTTATCTATTGTAAAGATGGGTTTAATTAAACCAATTCAATATGCACTGCGACCTGCTTCGTTAGAAGATCAACGCCCCTATAGGTGTTGCTGGGGTTCCTAAACAAAACTCCGGACAAGTGCGAGTCTGACTCTCGCAGGTAACTTTGCAGTTCCAAAAAATACTCTCCCATACATGGATGTATGTATATCACAGTAAATTTTCCAACCGCAATTTTACAGTCGATAGAAGATATCAAAGTGAATTCGTTACGAGAACTGAAGTCCATTCCGGAAAATGCATTTAAAAAATGTTTGATAACTGGATTATTCGTTGGCGGTAAGTGTATTATTTCTGAAGGGGCCTACTTTGAAGGCGATACAATAATTCGGCCTCAATTACGCGTTAAGCTTTATGTGAACAGGTGTCGTTTTGTATAAAATGCGGAAATTGGGAGGTTTGGAATAGCCAATGTAGTATGTTGATACCTTTACTTGTAATGACTTAAATAAAAAAATAAAAAGGTATAATATAAATCTTATTAAAACTATTTCTGAAGTCCGAACGCAAGGGTAACTACTAACATTTCAAGGATGCCCTTCACTTTCAAGGCGCAATAATAACATAATTAATTTATATAGATACACGAGGTACGCAAATCTTGGTCTCAGGTATACAATAAGGAGTATTCAAAATGTAATTCATATATATATTGCAACCTCACAGAATGACTTTTGCTTCTAGCTTGATACTAATATGAATGCGATTTGTTGAGTTAATCGAACGATTTGAATTCTAGTAAAAGTAATAATAGCTACTACGGATTAGGTCTAATCCCTGTGCAATGTCAGGTGCAATCTAGGGCGGAAGGGAACAGTTGAGTAATCGCATCACGAACGCCTTGAAGTTGACATTGTGGCCCGGCTCCAGCTACTGCACTCTTAAAAACGACATTAATCACTTATTTTGTTTAACCGGCTTCTTCTGTAAGGTGGAGGTCCAGCTTTAGTCGAATGACTCCAGTTCAAGTAAAAATTCGCTATTTCTTACTTTCCAAATCCCTTCCAAGATATAAAATATAATTTTGCGAATATTCAAAGATCTTGAAAAAAGGTATAGATTGGGCTATCTCAGACAGTAGTTCAGAATGGATCTTATAGATATTATACTGAAGACTTTAATATAATTAATTAATTATAGTTGTGATATTGTAGGTAATTAATTCTTCATCACACCAAGAAACAGTCAATGTAAAAAGGCGTTGTAGATTTTATATATTTTATAAAGTGTTGATTGCTACCGGGCCATGAGAAACGTCAAGAGCAAACGGGATTTCATGCTGGTCTCTTACCGTGCCGCAGTGTTGAATCTTTCTGATAAAAATCAGCTGGAGCACGGTTGGTACCAGTCCTAACGTGGTACGATAAATACTGCAGACTGTTCAAGCTGGAGTTTCAGGTCAAATTAGTACTAATAACTAGTACATATATCACGCAACTCATCTCCATGATTTATAAAAAAGCTTGAACCTCCATGGGTAACGTTAGTTTTGTTAACGTTCTTCAACCGTTAAATTAAGCTTCAAAAGTTGTACTCATTGGAGTTACTTAAATACACAATTATTAAACACATACAAAAATATTTTAATATCAGCTTACACCCTCGACTCTGCCTGTGTGGACCCTCGACTTTATCTGTGTTTACCCTCGACTCTACCCCCACTTTCTGTGTGCCTATGTATTAATTCGGGACACAATCTGTTTGACATAAGATAAAATTTGTCCTTAGAGCGTGCTTGTATAATAAACGCCTCCAAACACTTTCATATTTATGACATACCCGTATATATTTCTCGGGTTAGGTGCCCTTAGAATTACTGATATATAACTGACGTGACTTTCCCTTCACGCGACAAGAGTTTTCATTGGTGGTACTTTTCTCTTCCAGGGCGTTAGGGTTTTGTCCAGACCTGACCAACTTAACAGTACTGACAGCGACACATTGAACTCGTTAAGATTTAAAATTGGTACATTTATTCTAAAAGTAAAACGCGTAACAACAATTTTTTCTTAAAGATTTTATATTAATTAATTTTATGCTATTTTTGTGTGTATTTTATGTTCGAGTCCATCTGTGAAAACATGTTTTATTCTATACTTTTAGCTTTAGTATATAACAAGATGATGGCCAACCTAGTACATAAATTCTAAACTTAACAGGCGAAATGGCCTTGACCTTTCTTTCATAAGCTACAGCAATGATGGATTTCTGACAAAGCATCACTATTTTAAGGAAGAGGAAGTTTGTATCACAATCTTTGATCATTTTTTGTTGTTTTTTTAATTGTTTGACCTTCCATGGAGCCAATATGATTGTTAAAAGTTTACGAGCTCTGTATCTATTGCAGCTAGATTATTTCCTGGTATCTAAATTAAACTGAAATTATTTTTCCTGAATTGATATTTCTATGTTATCGCTTTGTAGTTTGAATAATAGATTTACATATACGCGTTTATACTTTGAATATGACTATAGCATATCAAGTAGGTACATAATATTATACCGACACGATTTTCCGATAGTAGTAGTAGTAGTATTTCTTGATTGAAAATAGGTATCTAATATAATTGCTTAATGTACCGAGTGATTTAAACATGTCCTTGCATTATATGGTGGTAGACCATAAACATCGTGGTTAATTGTAAATAATAGGATGAAATTGTCTGGTGTTGTTTTGAATCAAAAGAAAAAAGTGAAAGGATTTTTTTTATAGACTAGCAACTCGCAATTTATCGCGAACAGAGAGACGGACGCGATGGGGGGCCTTTGTTTTATAATCTGTAGTGATAATTGCTCGATCTATAATTTTTGTCTGACCTATTTTATAATAAAACATAGTTTTTCTGATAAATAAAAAAAAACATATTTGCAAACTTTGGCCGTGAAAAACTTTTTTTGCAGGTGTGGGATCAATAAGGACTTCTCACGTTTAATTTATAATGGTGTTGCCAACATTAGTACCAATTTTCAGTTCCATGCGAATTATTGTAAATTTGAATGTTTATTTTCACCGGACTTATTACCTACGTTGTTGGTTCTGTTTTGATTTGATAACTAGACATAAATAGTGAATAGTTAGTAGAGAATAAGCATTGTAGATACTACTTGTGATGCGCACTAATCAATGTGTAAATCAGATCTTAGTGAAATGTTAAATTGCTCTTACTATTACGTAGGCACCTCCTGCATTGTACAAGTATTTACTTACTACATAATACTACATACTACTTCAATTAAATACTTGAGAATGAAGTGCCTTATCTTAAAAACATTATCTGAAGGGTTTTGAGCACGTTCTTGAAGTTTTACATAAACTTAACAAGTGGAGTAAAATTTGGGTGCGACGAGATCGCTGAAAGAAACCTAATGAATCGTGTACTCATTTGCGATTCTCTATTGTAACGTAATGAAAAAGAACCATTTTTGAAAAGATGGGTCACTGGTGATGAAAAGTGGATCACCTACGACAAGAACCTGTGAAAAAGATCATAGTCCAAGGGTAGTCAAGCTCCACAGACTGTAACGAAACCCGGATTAACACGCAATAAGGTGATGCTCTATGGTGGGATTGGCAGGGCATCGTTGATTATAAGCTTTTACCGCCGGGCAAAACCATCTATTCGGATCACTACTGCCCACAAGTAATGAGACTCAAGCAAGAAATTAAGAACAAACGGCCGGAATTGATCAACAGAAAAGGAGTAGTCGTTCATCATGATAACGCCAGACCACACACGTCTTCGGCCACACAGCAAAAATTGAGAGAGCTTGGTTGGGAAGTGTTAATGCATCCACCATATAGTCCTGACCTTACATCCTCAGATTTTCACATGTTTCGTCTCTTCAGAATTATTTGGGTGATGTTAGGTTAACATCAAGAGAGGACTGTCAAAACTACTTGTTACAGTTTTTTTAATAAAAAATCTCAAGATTTTTACAACAACGGGATTATGTCACTACCTACAAGATAGCAACAAGTTATCGAACAAAACGGCACGTATATATTAAAATTAAATGAAATTAAACTTGAAAAAAAACGTTTTGAATTTGTGTATAAAATACGAAGAAACTTTTTCCCCGACCTTATATTTAAGTAGTTGATTGTAAAAATGTCAACAATGTCAGAAGCATCTAGCGTAGTCAGAGGTTTCCTCCTTCTTAAAGTAAATTAATCATGTTCAATAAGCAACATACTAACTAATATAATCTAAAAATATAATCAATGAATGAAATCCTTATTATGAAAATAAATTCACAATTAACGGATGTTTAACCTTGTTTCAGTGTGTCCAAGTGGCGACGAATGTCGTAGAACAAAAGCATCAGGTGTCCAGAGCTAAGAGGAGCCGCGCTCTCGGTAGTAGAGCGTTCAGGGGCAGCACTGTTTGGTTCACAGGTCTTAGCGGCGCGGGCAAGACTAGCATAGCATTTGCGCTCGAAGCTTATCTGGTTTCGAAAGGTATGTGATCAATTGATTCTTGAATTTATTTAAAAAAATTACAGCTCATATCTCCATTTTATATTATGCATATTGCATAGTCTCTGCATGTGATATCTGATTAAATATGAGGACACAGCCTTCGATTTAAAATGTTATTAGTATTGCCCGTTAATCTAGATAATAACGGATAATACAAATAACATTTCAATTTACTCCAAATACCAAACTCAAATATACTCACGAATATTTCCAACATTGGTCAAATTATTCATAAGGTAAATACTCGTATTTGTGTGTATGTTTCTTTCAAGTTCAAGGCTTTCTGTCACTTGAACTCACAGAACCTTTGAAGTCGCTGCGGTTAGTCAGTTACGGCTAAAATGGGAGGTAGATTCTGCAACAACTTTAATTTTTTTAAAGAATAAGAATTAATTTTGTATGTAAGACAAGTGCAGTTCCTACTTACCTCTCATTCATTTATCGTATTTTCTGTCCTTTGGAACACTGATCATGAAGTTTGTTACTATATTGGCCTACTTATCTTGAACAGAGGATATATTATAAGCGGTACAGTTGATATCTTTAGATTTCAGATAAGATATTTCAGAAATTTCCTCTGTAATCAGGTATTTTGTTACGAAATAGGTATTACGAAAGTGACAAATATACAAAAATGTATTGATACTATCATTACACACTATTATAACATTTCTTCAAGATTGCTTTGACGTTCGTTTGACCCTGAAAGTTCGCTTCATAAATATTGTTTGTTCATGGTATCCCGAATAAAAATCATTTAACCTATACCTCCTCTGTGCCGATACGACGAGTGAGCCATAAAAAATGCTAATGTGCAGAAAGAAATTTGGAATAGTTATAGTTGCCATCGCAAAAATACAACATAGACAACTAATAGTCCCAAGAACTATTGGAGGGAAGTCGCGGGTAAGAAAATAAAGTCCGAATGATCGTTAAATATCTCTTAGTATTCCAGAAATTTTATGAGTTTATTTAATAATCGTTACTGTGGTATTATCGATGGGAAATGCAATATATCTAAAGCTAGAAGAATATTAAGTAAAAGAATATATCAGAGCAAATGACAAATGGCTACAACAGGGTGATTTAAATTTTTTATACCACCAAAGGACTCAGTATAACGTGTATGTAATAATAATCTTCAAAAAAACGTATATATAATAATAACATAAAATTAAATAACACAGTGAATAAACCTCTTTCGAACGAAACAAGAATTTTACAAATTGTCTATATTATGACGGACGGAATTGAGAACCTCCTCCTTTTTTGAAGTCTGTTAAAAAGGGTTTATTGCCAGTTAATTTAAAAAGAAATCTCATTTTCTTATATTATTATAATTAAAAAAAAAATGCGATTTACGAAGTCATGACGGAAGGCCTGTCTAGCAGTGGACGCGAAATGATGGTGATGAGTAGTTAGCTATTACACTACTCGAGCATCTGCTTGAGAAAGTTCCATTGAGGTACACACTGGGCAAATATTCTTTGGTTTAAACGGGGGTTTGTAAAACGCATCGTTGTCGATACAAGCGATAATACAAACGAAGGTACATAAGGAGAAAAAAAATCTCGTAATATGGTTGGTTAGTTTTCTGTTCCTTGACTATCCTCAAGGTTTTTCTCTATCAAAAGTCTCTTATCTGCTGTCCAGACTTTCCTACCAAAACCTCATCAGTTTCTGATATAACTGACACCAGTGTGCTATTTTATTCCTGCTGATGAGTAAGGTCATTAAAGTCTAGGCTCTGGGGGACACAGTGCGAGGGTTTAAAATGACCACTGTGTATTCCCAAAAAATCTCTGTTCGAATCGAAAGTCAAAATAGAACGAATATTTGAAATTAAAGGTCATCACACAACATACCGTCACGGCAACGGCACGGCTCCAACCCAGCAATTAAGTTTGTCATCCAAACCTGAGCATTAAAACGAGCTCATATAATATATTTCATAATGTTAATATGAAAAGCCAACAGCGGGCAGTAAGCGCGCTTGCTGCAACCATACAACTAGACTCGTAGTCGGCGCGCTGAAAGCTTGCGGTCAGCTCGCTTACAGCGCGCCGACTGCCAGCCGTCAGCGAAAAAAATTTGCGTCGTGTCGCACATGAAGACGATGAAATTAGCTTGCACCTCGCGGGAGGCGCGCGGACTGTGAGCTTGCACCTCGCGGGCTACGCGTGGTAAAGTACGCTGGCGGCTAGCGGTGATGTTGCAGTGCCGTTGCAGTGTGTGATGGTCTTTATGGTGATGAAATTATGAAGTCCTGAAAGTACCCAAAGTGCCGGCATTTATTATCAATACCGGTACTAGATAGAATGTGAAGAATACCGGGAATTCCCGGGAGCAATCCCTAGTCATAGAAATACGATCTAGGCTGTGGAACGCAACCTTACCCTACAAACATACATCCTACTAATATTCTAAACGTGAAAGTTTGTGAGGATGTATTGAGTTTGTTGGTCTTTCACGCAAAGGCACACATAGGCTACTTTTTATCCCGATATTCGAAACTGAAATGTCAATAAATACAAACGGTTATCATATTTGTTAAAATTACGATAGTAGGTATTATTAACTCATCCATTCTTTATCACAGTGTCAGGAGTTATTTTATATTTTATTAGAAACTAGCGACCCGCCCCGGCTTCGCACGGGTGCAATGATCATACTAAATATACTACAGAATGTCTTTATATACAACGTTCACAGCTTTTTTGTCATTAGACAATACAAACATGTTTTCTTCAGAGGTTACTCTTGAAAGAGCGACATATAATTTATAAAAATCATGTGAAAAACACTCAACGCTCAAATCTAAGCCTGCAATTTTGAAAGTTTGACCCTGCGATTTATTAATGGTCATTGATGTTTTAAATCTGTAATATCTTCGAAAATATTCATTGAAATTACATGCTGGAAAGGGCCATTATGATCTATATTAAATGCACAATGTATTTAAGGTACTTAATTGGATAAGGATTAATGCTGTATTGCTTAAAATCGCTTCGTAAATAAGCCATTATTTCTCGTAAAAAGTAAAGGATAAAAAATGGTTATTGTGGGTTATCCCTAAGAGATAGACATATACCATCGCGGCCTTTTTTGTAGACCTTTTTCAGGTGTACAATACTATTACATTACAATATTATACTACAATATAATACAATACTATTACGGTACATTATTTTGATCTATCTCGTAGGGTTCAGCCAGCGTTTGCAATATAAACGCAAAAAAAATGTGTTTATTTACGACATCCCATTAGAAACCTCTAAAGTTATCAGTGTTTCTCTACTATATTATGCATGCATATTATACATATAAACCTTTCTCTTGAATCACTCTATCTATTAAAAAAAACCGCATCAAATTCCGTTGCGTAGTTTTAAAAATCGAAGCATACATAGGGACAGACGGACAGCAGGAAGCGACTTTGTTTTATATAATCAAAGGTTTTATACTATGTAGTGATAGCGAAACACTTACGCAAATTCGTGTTTATACGTCTAAACATCAAATGTATTAGGGTTAGCAGACCTTATATTAGAAGAGGCTTTAAATTCTATGATTTATTTTTGCGTTTGTCTTCCAACACATCTGATGGAAAGCGACGATGAAGACGAAGATGGTACGCCCCGAGAAACCTATTAACTCTATACTTGAACTTTCCAGGATTATAATTAACTGGATTAATAGAGGCAGGTAGTTATTCCGCACTTTTATCGCGATATTCCCAATGCATCGGGACTTACGCGGGTGAAACCGCGGGGCGCAGCTAGTAAATATCTAAGTAACAGGTGGAGTTTGTGAACAACAGTACAAGAAAAAAACGCACGGATACTCTTGTTCAATGGCTAGAATGTTTATGTTTATAAACTGCGTCAAGCATTGTGGTAGTTAGTGTTAAATGTACACACTCTTGAAATCAACAAACAAAACATTGTAGAAAGAAACCCACCCTACCTCCTCTTTTTTTCAATTGTAACGACCAAACGTTCTTCTTCTCTTTGATAAGTTCTTTCTACTTCTCTGTGAAGTCACTGCTGGAACGATTTGTTAAGGCGACTCCGCGTATAACCGCGTACCATGCGATATAAACACTCGCACTCAATTATATTACTGGCATAAGAATTTCAGCCATAGATTGTTTACTTTTAAGTCTTTTAAACATAAACTTCTACAGATGTTTGACAGTTATTTTTTTTATCCTGTATAAGTAGCTTCGCTCGGTAGCTTTTTGTAAAATCGTCATTTTTTATTTTTTTTCGTAATAGCCGTTTCCGAGATACCCGAAATATACATACATAAATAAATAAATACAAATATACGAGAATTGCTCGTTTAATCTTTTATAAAGTAATAAGATGTAGGTATATGACAATGGAACACTTACTTACTTATATAATTGAAAGCTGAATCAATCAAAAATCATTTATTTCAATTAAACCATTATAGGTATTTTTGAATTGTCAGGAGTAGTAGTCAGTCAGACTAAGTCAGTCGTGAAGCTAATTGCCTGTTCCAATAAGTAGATCCTGTGGAGAAGAACAGGCAAGAAACTCCAAGGAAACTCTTTTTCAACATCTTTTTTACAACTTTTTGGTTACATTGTGAGGATAATGGATTGTGAGGATAGTGAGGACAATGTAACGTATTGTTCTAAACTATAAGCAGTCGCGCAAACTACTGCTGTATGTAAGTAATAGCAGTTCGGAGATGACCAGCCCCAACCAACGACACTCGTTCACGAGCATGACGCACGGGCCAGCCATCGTCCACTTCAACCATATCAAAGGGAGCTGAACGACCCGACACATACGCCACCATCGGCAGGACGTCTAGGCGAGCATGACATACTCAAAACTGCCAGACAAATTAGCAAATTAACTTAATATGTTATTGACTACACAGTTCTCACATGTACAATTCAAAATTTTCTATCATTGAAAGTGATTTAAGTAATTGTTCCATTGTCATTGTAGGTAGGTACCCTAGAAATAGATTTAATCGTTTTGGAGCGATTATCAGTTTTTTACTTAATTTGTAGTGTAAAATCGTTCAGTAAGGACGATTTTACATAGACTAAAAATTGCCTAGTAATCGAATTTTGACTAATAATTATTCAAAAAAATTTAAATGTTTTGTTTAATTTCATTGACTTATTTTATACTAACATAATAAAGCGAAGAGAGAAATGTTTTTTGTTTGTATGTTTAAACGCGCTAATCTCTGAAATCATCAGTTAGATTTGAATAATTTTTGTATTGGATAGACTATTCATTGAGGAAGGTTATAGGTTATAGGCTATGTAACATCACACCACAAGCCTTAGGAGCGGAGCAGTGAGGATAAACGCAGGTGAAACTGCGGGTAACGGGCTATTTTGTAATATAAATCGAGCTATTAATTTGCAGTATAAGTTGAACTCCATTTTATATACTTTCCTAACCATGACAGGTCAATATCTGGACCTGTGTAGTTTATTGTAACCGTTTTACACTATTTAATTTTTTTCCGTTTCTACATTTCCTCTACATACCAATTCATTCCATTCAATTCCGGGTTTAAAAATATGCAATCCCATTTGAAAATTGCCCTTGACCTTGAGATAACCTTCAAGGTGTGATCAAGGTCAATTTCAAGGTCACCAATGCATAGCCAGGGAAACTTCCTGAAACTTTTGAGTTTAACGTATTTCCGACAAATGCGTCCCTAGCGAATTATTCTGCTGTTCCGGGACTATTCTACCACCCGGTATATAAACTTTAAGTATGCCTTTCATATCGTGTGCGCAAAATTTGTTTAGGGGTACGAAAAATTATCTTCACAAATTAATATATAGAAGATATCTATCTAAGATAAGAACTGTAAAGTCATCAACTTAAAAAATCAATTTCAAAAGTAAGAAACCCGACTGCGTAATATAACGTTGACCTTGATGCCTTCTTTCTTAGTGTGGATGGGGCTTTTATTAAAAACTCGCTAACCCGACAGATGTCCTATCAAAATTTTAATTTCATTGAAAAAACTCTTTCTGTTTTCCCAATTTCCCCCTTTTCCGGGCAACTTTTTAACTTTTCGGGAAGATTTACCGAGAAATTTGTACTCGGCCTTTCCCTGTTAGGAGTAATAAGATTGTCAATCAGTCGTACATATTATGTATACAGTACACCGTGTAAGTTTCAGCGTCGCTAAACTTACAAAAGTGTCTTCCTATGGCTACTTAACACTATGCAAAAATCAGTTTATCATAAAAATGCGTGATTAAGGATTTACAGTCATTAGTTTCATTTTGCGCTAGGCAATGTAACCGTAACAAACGTAAGTATTATTTTTGTGCGGTACGGTGAATGACCTTAAACGTTCGGGATTGGGGCTATCTCTTACACCTTGTATATTATTAAAATAATATAACATTCAAAGATTTAAAAGATGGCAAAATGTGTATAACCTTATAATAAATTTTCTCTGATTGCTTCGAAAGTGAATCTAAAAGATAATTCTGCTGAAGGCATCCTTCAGCCGCCATAATATGGTACTAAAAAAAAATAATATGACAATGAGAGATTGCATTTTTGTGATTAGAAATCAAGTCATGTAAAGTGAAGTACCCTATAGAGGAGGCCTATATTCAGTAATCATGATGATGATGTTGATGAAGATATTTGATTCCAACCCCGGGTGCGCACCAAGAAGTGATTATGTCGGCATTGAACTGTTGGAAACGACGTTGTCTCCGTCATCAGACTTATTGAGGCGAAAGAATAGACTCTCGGTGTTTCCACTGACCGACCAAATCCTGTGTAAAACATACAAACTGCTGTAAACATCCCTACAACATCTTACACTAGTGTATTGTTCTCTGTATTAATGATAAGTACCTTAAGAAAATTAAATCACTACTAGGTATTAACAAATTACTTTGAGCCGAAGAAGGCTATCTCCTAAGTCAATAAGGGTTATCTCTTATAACGTGCTTTAGGAATAAATCGACGCAGTCGTAGAAAAACGGCGGATTTGATTTTTTGACGATTCTCGTTTTTGACATAAACCTACTGAAAACATTAAACTTTATCATAAAAGAAAACATTTTTCAAAGCTCATACACACAGTTATATTTTCAGATTTCATTAACAGAAACAGCCTTTTAAAAAATATTACGTGAAACATCATTTGAAAACTTTAAAGTGTTGTCCTGTACTAAAAATCAAATCCGTCGTTTTTCTACGACGACGACGAAATATCATCTCTTGAGCGTCTTAGTAAAATATTTACAATTCCAATACAATATTAGTTGCTACTGATAATTTATCCACCTCGTAAACTGCTATCGACCCACATAACGATACGGAGTAATTAAATACTGTAATCAGACACTGAAATTGTAGTAATGTGAAAAATGAAACGTCTCATTAAATAAAAAAATAAATATTCTATACAACATGTTCGTGCAAATTATATCTATGCATTTGCACTTAATTGCCTGGACTAAAATATCAATGACGTTAAAACTAGACACATGTTTTCAATTTGTTATAGAACAGTATAGAGTTATAATATACTAGCTGCGCCCCGCGGTTTCACCCGCGTAAGTACCTCGTTAAGTTTTCTTTTTTGTGCAAACTTCACATAAACCATCTACTAAATTAACTAAATAGTCCGAACAAAGCCTAAACAATTGTTTTGGATAGGTGAGCCCGTTCTTGAGTTATAAAATTGCAACGAAAAGTGACATTGATTTTTATATATATGCATATTAACATGTACAATACCTTATTGGCTATCACATTGGTCACTGTTATATTCGCTTTAAATTTGAATGGTTACGGCTCTACTCCTTTAGGTCTAAATGTGATGATATAACCTTCTTCTATAAATGTGCTATATTAAGTAGAAAAACTCGATCTGTGCTTGGTGTGTTCAAATAAACAAACACCAGTAATTGTTCGTTGCTATTCCCCTTTAGCACATCTCTACATTACTACCATTCCTACATTATCTTTTCTTATTTTAGTTTGCTCTTTAAGGGTTAATTTTTTTTTAATACGTGTAATTAAAAATGCAAATACGTTGTATCTTATCTTGTTGCTTTTATTTTTATGCTGTTGTAACTGCGCACTCTGCGCAGTCGCATAACTTGCATGTTGGTCACTGGCTCGTTTCTTGACTCGTTTTACCTTTTGTAGCATAATCGTTCTTGAACCTTATAGTACTTCAATTACTTTAAATAAAATTGTAGGGTTCTTTATGAAATTTAAAACGGAATAATGTTTTCTTAATAAAAGTTAGCCTGCCTTGTTAAAAGTTAATGTTAAAAGTGAAAGTAAATGTAAAGTCAAATGGAAGTTCTCATATAGGTTTCAAATAGACTCTGAATTATTATAAAAATTGTAATAAATCTTAAAAGTGAGCATTACCTTTTACATAATGTTATTTTTTTTTAATAGCTTAAGTTTTTATTTTAGCCGAGCTCAGGTTTAAAATAAAAGAAAGGCGTTCGAGAAAATTAGGGCAAATCCTCATTTATTTATACAAGTTTCTTTACAAAGTTTATGTTCACTTTTACAGCAAATGGACTGTAATTTCTTTTTGTGCTTAAAATCCATTTATATGTGGAAAAAGACCTTAACAACATATTTGTAGTACGATAATGACTAATTTTCATTGTCCATTAATTTTTCTATATTTTCACAAATGTTACCTATAATATTTTTTAATTTAGAACAGTTCTCTCTTAAGCAGAAATATATGGAAAGATTCAGTTACAAATATTTTTTTGTAAAGCCCAATAAAAATTGAATTATTTTGTAATATTTGTCAATATAATTTAAATCAGTTTTTAATTTGTCTTTTCCAACACATATTTAACATTCCTGATAGACACAGCATCAGAGCTTCTGAAATGTTTTACAATTCTTTCAATTTGTTATAATATTTGACAGAACATGTATGCCTTCTAGTCATGTACGCCACCTTGTTATAACTTTTTTGGAAGGAAATTGTTCCTTGAATAGGTTTATTTTGTTGGGAGCTTTTATTTTTTTTTATATATTTGAAATCAACATCCGAATACTCTGCACGTATTTTTTCTGCAACACGGTTAGTAGCATTATGCTAAACGGGTAACTTGTATCATTTCCGGCATTTTTTTTAAATACTGCTTTTAACATATATACTACGCTATTAAAACTTGAGTCAAAGATGCGTACACACTGGGCAAATCCCAGGAGTAAGTGATTGACGCTTGAAATTCCGAACAGCCTAAATTTTATCACCGCACATCAATTTTATCTTCGTTATGAGTAATACAGTGTGACAAATAAAAGATAACAAACAAAAGCTACAAAGAGATAGCAAATTTAGTCAATTCTGGGAAACGTAAACAGAAGTCGAATTATTTACTTGTATTAATTAAAGTACGTTTTTCACTTTAACAATAAATTGACAAAATGACATTCATTTTGTAATGAAAAAATATGTAATCTTTTAAAAAAAATTCCTAACCTTTTTAATGCAGAAATTGAATAAGTTACATTATCTAATTAATTTTACACGTTAAAGTAATTAAAAAGAATATAGTTTAATCTAAGATAACGAAATATCAGTGTTTTTTTTGTAAAAAAATGTTTCTGAAAACACAAAAACAATAATATATTCAGTCGTTTTACTGTAGGTATTATGAATAATAATGTTAAACGTACCTAATTGATACCCTAAAACACGGGACAATTGCCCTAAAAAAATTATGTCATGGCAGTCTCTACTTTTCGGTTGTGTTCCTCGAAGTTTAGGTAAATTAGTTCTACCTTTTCCGATCACTGCATATTAGGTATCTATCTCATCGTTTCGGTACTAATGTATACAAGTAGCGCATACATAAAACTTTTTTTTATAACATTACTTTGTAGAATGTATTTATTTTGGCTGCTGTTAAACACAAATAAATAATATTGTCACAACACATTATCAAGAAAAATATTTCTTTTACGAGTAAAATGATATGAGTGCTCTGTATGTATAAAGAGCACGCATGCGCAGACAAACAAGCGGAGAGATTGAAATTATAAGTCTTACTTTTTACTAGGGTACACCAAAACCAAACACACTATTGCATAATTAACCCTATGTAGGTGTAAAATGCAAATAATTTTGTTAGGACCACTCTCACCCCTATTGCTATAAACTATCATAATCACTAAATAACAGTATCTGCTATGTTGTTCGTACCTCTATTCGAACTCAAGTGATTGTTAACAACTTATAATGCATGCCTGGCCTTTTATAACCCTATTATTGTTAACCGATCAATAGCATTGCGTTACCGGTATAACTAGTCATAATAATATCTAATAACTATTGTTTATAAAATAGTGAACTGTTTTATTATCTTTTATAGTTTGCCCCAATTTCTGAAAAAATAAATAAGAGATTTTGATCTAGCAACAACAATATAAAAAAAAAATTAAATAAACCAAGCTAGAATATTCCGAAATCCTTCAAATCATTGAAATGATTAGACCTCATTCTTGACATGCAAGCGGACGTAACTCATAACAGTAACACAAGTTAAAATGATGTTTGTATATGTATCATTATTATTAGCGTATTGATTGTCTACATGCATAAAGCTAGGTCCCTGACAGAAGATAGCTCTGAAGATGTTAAAGTAACGAATTATGACTTTTATTGTATTACATCAATTGTTCTTCAGGAATCCCTGCGTATGGCTTGGATGGCGACAATATAAGGACTGGTTTGAATAAAAACCTGGGCTTCACTAAAGAAGACCGCGAAGAAAACATCAGAAGAGTTGCTGAAGTGGCGAAACTTTTCGCTGATAGTGGGGTCGTCTGCCTTTGCAGTTTTGTGTCACCATTCGCTGAGGTAAGACGATAAAACAGCCGCGCGTGGCACAGCTAGTTATATAATAAATTTACCAATGTATGGGGGAGTATTTTTAAAATGGCAAAGTTAAGTTTGCCTTCCACTCCTATGTACATACAAGTTTCTAGGAACACTCAGACTGGCACTCGTCCGCTATTTTTATAGGAAAAGCTCACGGATCAGAGAGCAACACCATATTTCCATGCTCCATATACCATGCTATTTCTCATCCCAAAAAAAAATTGTGTTTGATTTTTTTTCTGGTATCGTAGGTAAACGAGCAGACGGGTCACCGGTAAGTGACTACCGTGTATGTGTGTGTATAGATATTATCACCTGTTTTAATTGTGAAGGAAAACATAAAAAACCCATATAACAGAGAGCTTCCGATTATCTTATCAAGTTATGTATTTACATGGGCATTAACATGATCATGAAAAGGTATGGCACTGGCCGTGGTCACAGGCGAAATGCCCGTGTAAATACATTATTATATCATGGAACGCGAAAGTTTAAAAGTTAGTATGTCTCATCAAGTGTTTGTGTCTGTGCAAAACCGGACTAGGCCATCGTGGTGGACTATGGCCTGATCCTCCTATGAGAGGTCAATATACAGGCCACTCTTCCGAGCAAATGAGTAAATTTTGTTTCATTATATTAATAATATGTTATATTTTGCGTTAAAAGAACTTTTCATATTAACGTTATTATAATAATTGTATAAATCTGTTAAGCAGTCCCTAGACGATCATGCGGCATGACATGCTGAATCATCATGCTGCATGAAGAGTATTGAGAGTACTGTTTTGAGAGTCTATCATGCAGCATGATGATTCGCTTGGTATAATCATTTAATTCAGTCGATATAGACAGTGCAGTGAAGAGGTCTTCTGCGCTGGTATTGAAATGTCTTTGTCAAAGGCAGATTTATAAATAAACAAATTTATAAATATAAAAATAAAAAGAATTGTCAATCAACTGCCAGCACGTAGTTTGCATATCATTCGTATCAATCAATACAATTAAACGGTCATGCATGCATGACAGCACGTAACATGTCATGCCGCATGATCGTCTATGGACCGCTTTGGAAGTGCTCATTAATTAATGGCATTTGTTAGTATACTATCGTTATCTAAAACGTATATATAAAGTGATAATGTATGTATTTTTATTTTTACCATGTTTTTATTAGCTACACTTGTAACTAGCTATGTAAACAAATCTTGGATATCAATTTTAAGCTACTTCTACTTATCGTCTGATGGTGGTTAGTGAAACTCTTTTTAATTCGGTCTGCTGCGTTTGCCCCCTATTCTATAAAAAAAAGAAAAAAAAACAGCTTTTTTTAGTTTTTCTAAACTATATATATATTGTTGATTGTATATATTTTGAATTTTATTAAATCTTCCGTTCGTCACCTTTAATCTTTAAATCTAAATATACTTTTTTTGTTACCAGGATCGTGAGGTAGCTCGTCGCATTCACACGGACTCTGACTTGCCGTTCTTCGAAGTGTTCATTGACACACCCCTGGAGGTGTGCGAACAAAGAGATACTAAAGGACTCTACAAGAAAGCTAGAGACGGACAGATCAAAGTAAGGAATTTTTCCATTTAGTTACAATAACAGATATAATCGTGGGAGAGCCATGCTTCGGCACATATGGGCTGGCTCGACCAGGCCTCACAGAAAACCGGCAGTGACGCAATGTTTGTATTGCTTTTCGCCGAGTAAGTGAGGTTACCGGACGCCCTAACCTTTCCCTCCACCCCTCTCCTTACCCTTTTCCCCCTATACCACCTTTCCCCTACTCCTACCTTAAAAGCCGGCAACGCATTTGTGACTCTTGAGTTGCAGGTGCCCATGGGCAGCGGAAGTCATTTACCATCAGGTGACCCGTCTGCTCGTTTGCCCCCTATAACATAAAAAAAAAATTCCATCGTGTTAGCTGTGTCATTTCGGCTCTAAGAGAAATAGTTTTTGAACTAAAACTCTCTGCAAATTTTGTTTTTAAATATTCTTGGCATGGATGTCCTTTACTTCTAGAGAGTTGATATAGCGAACCGAGAGACACTTGAGCTACAGCAGAGCAGCGTAGGCTGAATCGCAGTTATTAACGGGTTAAACCGACTTAGGATTTTTTTGGTGTAAGTAACAAGACAAAAGAGGAGTCATCAATGCTGAATACATTCTCTTGGCTAGAGATGATGTCTATCATCACCAACTAACTTGGTATTCGATGCTATTGTTCACATAGATTACAAATGAATAGATAGTGTAGTGTATTACTATGCCACACGTATTTACAAACACTTCACTGGCTCGGTAACTCACTACATATGTGCAAGCAGATTTGGCCAATGGATCTTCTGAGTAGTTCTAAGATTGAACCAAGCTAACACGGCTACTCTTGCCTCTAGCTCAAGAAGAACCTACTGACGTACGTATGCAAATACCTATGATTTAGTTATAAAATACAAACACTACTAGCGATGAAAAAGACTCAGTCGTTTTAGTCTTGTAAGAAGCGACTAGACTACATTTTGACAGCTAAAGACTGACTTAGTCCTTTAAACCCTTAGTTTTTAGTCTCGTAAGTCTTTTTAGTTCTCGACTAAGGCTTGCGTAGATTAAGCATAGTGTCTAGTGCTTTGAGGCTTATGAGGCTTGTTAGTCTTATAAGGCTTGTAAGTCTTTTAAGGCTTTTAAGTTTGAGCTAAAAAGACTCGTCTACGGAGTCGTGTATAAGTGATAAGTTATAAAAAAGACTTAAAATTACTGCATCTTTTAAGAATTATCAAAAAGACTAATCCCCATTGCAGTAACTACTAAACTGTGCACTAGCTAAACACTCTCAGCTAAAATCTTTTGTATCATTCTATTAATTTAGAAGCCTAATCAGAAGTAAAAATTTTAACAGACTGCACCTAGTCTATATAATATATGGACATCGCCCGAAGTACTTGTATTTAAGTAAGTGAAATATGTACCTTATTTCATTCTAACGCACCTTTCATGTAATATAGGTACCATCTCTTTCATATTTAGTGCTGGATAATTATCATGGGGACACTGACTTAAAAGTCTAGCTGTATAAGATACTATTAACCGACTAAGGTGTAAGCATTTTCTTAAAGGACTGAGTCGTTTTAGTTGTATCAGTCTTTTAAGCTTTTTAAGTCTTCAAGCTAGTCTTATTAGTCTAAAGATTGTCTTTTTAGTCTGAACAAGTTTTATAAGTCATATTTTAAAGGACTTAAACAACTTAGTCTCTTCCATCACTAAACACTACATGCTTTTAAATTGACACTTCCGTCACACACACTTAGGGCTGCCATCCGTCAGGGTTTCCCCGGATTTGTCTAAGTTTAGAGGGCGTCCGGGGAGCGTCCGGGCGGAGTTTTCAAAAAGTGTCCGGACACTTTATGCCAGGGGACAATTATAATTGTTAGATGAATCGTTAACAAGCTAAAAATTTAAATGGAATCGGCGTATTTTTAGGTGTCCGGGTGGAAATCTCTATTTCACGCATGTGTCTAAGGATTTTTTAAGTGTTTGTCCGGTGTCGGCAATTTAAGTGTTGGCAGGCCTAAACACACGGTATCCTTCCATAAATTGCAATTGTCAAGCGGTACCTACGGCTTGAGATCTGTTGTCAAAATATAATCATTATATTAATACGTGAAGAGAATTCTTTGTACCCCTTTTTAAGAAAATTTCGCGAACGTAGTATCTAAGAATTTTGCAATATTTACTGTTTTTTAGAAGAAGTGCAGAAAACCAAAATTTTTAAACAATGTCTTACAGCTTTAAAAATTACGTGAAAACGGCTAATTAAATTACACGCGTCCAGTAATAATAATAATAATGATTTATTTTCTCACCACAATACAGTAGAAGTACATTACCTTTGATATTGTTGTTAATTAAGTTGTTCTAATTGGGATGTACTGTGGGAGACTGGTGCCTAAACTAGACGGATAGTCTGTATTTCAGGACACCAGGTCCCCACCCCTCGGACAAGTTTACAGTTAAAAAATTAGATTATGTATCCACATACACTTATGGCTGCGGTAAAGAATTTTAGGTATTACATATTATTCATAGTATATGTGATTACCTGTCATGGTAAGTAAGTCTATACAATGACAGCTCAAGTTATACTGGCCAATGAAAAAACAATGGACGCAATGGCTTTTGATTTATAGGAGAGTAAAAACATGATCAGGTCTCAATAAGTATGCTAACAACTTTATCACGCCATCCAGTTCAACTGCTACACATATCTGATACTGTATCAGTGTTTCGGAATCGTAATTCTCATCGTAGGAAGTATTAAAATGCGTAATCAAACGCGATAAACCTTATGATCTATAAACACATTTAGTACATTCAACTACTTTAGTCTAAATACAAATCCAATCATTATCAAATGACGGTTCCAACTGTGATAAATAGTAATACAAATATACCGATAAATATTTTTATATCTTGGACATACATATATTTTTTAAATGTAATATGGTAGTAAAAATAATAAACAATGATGACATTTATCGAATTTTGGTGTGTGTATGAATGAAAGAAATTAAGAAATACACACTCTATGAAAATTTCACGATCTATCTATTACGGTAGATGAAATACAGCCTGCTGATAAAGAGACGGACAACGCAGGTTTAGTAATAGGCTTCCGTTTGCACACTTTGGGTACCGATCCATAAAAATCATACTAGGGATGCAATTTTATGGCTACTACTCTATCCTGAAACTACTATCCGCCTAAAAAGTTAGAATTATATACATATTTTTCACACTCAAACAATTTAATTTATCTTTTACAAAATGATTAAATATGTGAATGAATTCTATTGACATAACTCTAACTTACTAATCGCATCACTACTCAATTCAACTATCAAGGTATCCCTTATCAATCTGTGGATTCTTGACGCTAAGTACATAATCTGTGGTTGCTCTAATACGCTAAAAACATCATCCTCCAAGGATGTATTTTAGGGTACAATACATATTTTTTCTAACTCACCGGTTTTTCAGTTTTAGACTTTCATATATCTCTAAAATAAAAAAAAATTCAATTAAGAATTGAATTTTGAAGTGAAAACTTCTATAGGCACATTTTCCACTTTTGGTATGGGGAAAAAGCACTGAACTCGCGTGACCGGTACGATCAGGTACACATATACTTATGCGTGTGTGTATATATAAGTTATGTTTACACTTCTGACGTGCAGTTCTACGACTGACAGTTTTTTAATTACAATCTTTTTACCCAGAAAGGTAGTCGTTTATCCGCCGTGCGTGACTAAATCTACTCAGATTCTGTTATACGGTACGAGGTTACACTTTTTGCATATTATAAAATTAAAGTATTTTCTGAAAAATATTTAATAGACTCAACTTGCGTGTATTGTACATAATTATGTTACTGTGAGTAGGTTTCAATTGCGCAACAAAGATGTTTTTGCTCGCGTGTTTTTAGCACAGGGTTGATATAAGTAATAGTTTACCAGCGCACGGCCCCTTTGTTCATGAGCAATTATTGATGAGTAAAAAGTTAGTTAAAGATTCAGTTTTTACAGAAAATTGCTTAGGTAACAATAGGGTAGTTTCTTACCGTTAATCGTTATTATTTTCTAGTGTGTTATTAATATTTTAATTGTGAAACCAATCCTTAAAAGTAAATAATTTAACAATAGCAAAAAATGTTTTCACGAGTTGTTATTTCACACAAGTTTCTGGAGACCCTACAGTCAACTATCGAATTCTTTAGCTATTAGCGTTTCAGAGGACAATAATTCTTAATTTATTGTCGTAATTTTTTAATCAGTCCATTGTAATATTTTAATTAATAGAACCACTATGCCCAGAAAGAATCATAAAAATTATACACCATTGTATGCTGGTGCAAACAGAACACCAACCTCCCTAATACCTTTAAACTTAGGACCAAAACGGTCTATGAAAATAGTTATGACGAGGAACAATGTCAAACAAAAAATTAAGTTTGGTTGAGTCCCGTTTTGTCCGTCTGCCATAAAAAAAAAGTATCATCTATCGATATCAGCGATCCCGTTAAAAGGGAAGCCCATCAATGCCTAAACATTCTCAACATAAGCGAGCACGAGTCGCACGATGTTTGCTCCATACAGTGGCGGCCCTAGCTACATTTTTACGTGGTGCGAGACCTCAAATTGGCGCCCCTATAAATTCAAAACCTTAGTGTTCCTATACTATGCAGCAGTGGTTATAAATAGTATTAGATATATCTAACAAATAAATATGTAAGGTGTATCTGCGGGCAAGCAGTCTTTCGCGGTTGAAATAGCAGTTGTTCTGCTCATCCGCGTTAAAAAAACTATCCCGCTTGCATCACTCATTCGCGTTTGGTAACGCCAAATACGTGTGAAATAATAGCATTCAATAATTTTGTTAACAATATTTATTTACACTTTTATACTGCATTAAATGAAAGCTGAATTAAATGAAAAGCCTAGATGGCCTTCACCTTGTCTTTCTAGCTTTTGAGCTTGCAATTGCAATTTCGAGCTTTGATAGTGTGAGTGTGTTAATCATAGGATACAAAATGTTCATCTTAAATAATTTTTCAGGATCTGTTGGTAATAATAGTTTTTCTTTCTTCGGGATCGGACTGACTTAAAAATTGGATCTATTTGAGCCTAGGATGCTATTTCCTTAGTTATTATTAATGAAAATGAAGAGGCTTGTAACCATTCCACAAATTTCAATTTTATATATATATATATATATATATATATATATATATATATATATATATATATATATATCACTTCCCATAGCGTTTTTTTATCTAGAGAAACACACAAACAGTATTAAGAAATCTAAGAGACCGATTTCACGGAAGTTTTGGCCCTCATCGGCTCTCACCAAATTCAAACTGTGACAGCCATGTGTCACCTACTTCAATGCACCTAAATTATGATAAATTTCCCACCGTTATCTAGATTTGTAATATTTTCTTCAAATTTAAATGGGATCAACCATGACCAACCAATTCAATTAAACAAGGAATGATTGAAATCGGTTCACAGTAGGCGAAGATATCGCGCAACATATACACTTTTTTTATTGTCACGGGTCATCACCTCACTGGAACCAAGGGTGAAGTGGTATACCCACACGGTATTCAATGGTGCCAATTCATAGCTGCGGCGCCATGCATCCGTCGCGGCGCTCTTTACAACCGCGCCGACCAAGCATCGTCGCGGCGCCAAGTAACCGTGGCGGCGCCATGTAACCACCGCGGCGCCAATTCATCGTCGAGGCCGCAAAGTCTCTGTCGCGGCGCCCATTCATCGTCTCTGCGCCTAGTAACCGTGGCGGCGCCATGAAGCCACGGCTGCGCCCATTCGTCGTCGCGGCGGTACGTAACCGACGCGGCGCCTATTCTTCGCCGCTGGGCTAAATCACCGTCGCGTCGTCAAGAAACCCTCGCGGTTGAATGTAACCGTCGCGGCGGAATGTAACCGTCGCGGCGCAATGTAACCGTCGCGGCGGAATGAAATCGTCGCGGTCCCAGGAAATAGTCGCGGCACTAGGTCACCGACGCGGTGCCGATTCACCGTCGCGGTACCAAGTAACCGTCGCGGCACCAGCTGGCCGTCGCGGTACCAAATCACCGTTGCGACGGTCTTCGCATGACGGCGCACGGTTCGTTTGCACCGCTCGCACCGCCCTAGGGCCGCCCCTGGCACCTCAGCCTACATGACAGCTTGTATTCTGTGGTGACAGTCAATGTATATTAAAGTATCAAAGAATTACACTCTAAAATAACAATATCAGCGCAATCATTTTAAACTAATTATCGCGCATAGTAGCTATTTTGCAATTTAGGGTTTACACTCAGTATACACTGAGATGATTTAAAACAACCCAGCACCACTATCGCTTGTATTGACTATTAAATTTTTCCATTCCTTTTCATGAGGTTAACAAAATTGTTCTTTTTTCAGGGCTTTACAGGTATCACACAAGAATATGAGCGTCCCGAAACACCGGAGCTGGTGGTGCGGACAGTCGGACATTCCATTGAGGAGTCCACTATGCACGTGGTCGAGCTGCTAGAATCGCAGGTAAAAACTTCAAATAATGTTTATTAATTGAATAAATCCGTATGTAATCCAATAGAGCAATAATCTTTAATATGCCATTAACCTGCAGGATTGCTAGATGTGTTCTCATTTTTTAGGTTATTTTCGGATCGTTTCTAATAAACCCACTTGTCTACACAATTTATTATAGCGGCAACAGAAATACATCATCTGTGAAAATTTCAACTGTCTAGCTATCGAGGTTCATGAGCTACAGCCTGGTGACAGACAGACAGACAGACGGACGGACAACGGAGGCTTACTAATAGGGTCCCGTTGGTTACCTTTCGGGTACGGAACTCTAAAAAAGAATTTCTTAAGTGGATAGTGGTACTCTTTTTTTATTTTCTAATCTCTTTTGGCTCCATCGTCAGACCATTTATGTAAAGTTACTAAGCCAAATCTTTTGGGCACGTCAAAAGGAATCATATGAAGCAACTGTAGGGCTTTACTAGCAGCCACTGGCTCCAAGTGCGTAATCTGCTGAAAATGTGCGCCGCAAAAAAAATTGTGCCTGTTGTCTTTTTGGAAAAAAACTATTCCTGCTGGGGTAACGTTCTTCCAGCAGGAAAATTCTAAACTAATTATCGCAGAAAGAAATTTTGTGGATGGGCAGAAAGCTTATATCTGTGCTAAAATGTGGGCCGAAAATTTAATTTATGCGTCTTCAGGTTTTCGAGATATTGGTTTTCCTGCTGGGGTAACGTTTTGCAGAATCGTGTATCTCAAAAGCCATTGTATGTGCGCCTGTAAAATAAACATGTATGTTTATTTTTTTTAATTTGTGACAAAATAATATTTAAGAAAATATTTATAATTTTCAAGTAATCGCGCTTTTTTGAAAACCCAAAAAAATATCGCAGCGCCTAAATGAGAAAACGTAGAAGCTCGCTGAAAACTGTATTCAGTCCTATTTGACGCCTCTAATCACCATAATATGTTTCAAGAGTGTACATACATGCGTTAGTGAATAATATTACTAAAAGTCAAAACGATGGTGTCATAACTTTGACTTCAACATACAAAAAACTGGCTCAACCCAAGATGTGTAGGTATAAACCAAAAATTAGTGCGTTTAGTCAATAATATATAGTGAAAATATCCAGCTTGTATGTTTCGCATATAAGTAGATATAAACAAAAATCAAAACATTAAACAACGGCTGGTTATCCGACCAAATTCGAATGGCTACAAAAAAGCGACGGATTCATACATATAGATGAGCTTCTTAACTTTACTCACGAACCGGTTGAAATGTGTTATGCCTGAGTACACTGAAGTAGAAAAGAAGTAAAAGAATAAACTTGTTATTAGATTATATTCTACTGGCTGTTTCCGTGACTTTGCACATAGTTAAGTAGGTACATTATAATACAAAGTAGCCTAAGTGCTATTCCAAGTATAAGCGAATGTGATGTGAGTTTCGATACGACAATTAGAAGTAGGTTAAAATTGACTTTTAAAGTTTGTTTACATAGTTACAAGTGAAGGTAATGAAAACAAAGGTAGGAAGGAAGGTAAAATCAAGGTAGTTTTGATCATTATATTTGCACTGGGACTGGGACAAACTGATTATAAAAGTGAAAAAGTTTTAATTAATTTAAAAATAAATATGAAAGCAAAGTATCAAGAGAATGGCAAATTAATTGTGTGAATGGTTATTCGCACGGTTGATACGGTTCTCCATTTTTTTATGTTTTTCACATCTTTCAATTAAACGTACCTTTGTGTAGTATAGTAGGTAGGTATGGATACTATTGTGACCTTGTTAAATACTTCCAGCCTTTCTTCTGATCTTAATATAGTACAAGAATTATTACAAGTTTTATATTATTATTTGCACTGTATTATAAGCATTCCCTTTTCAAGGTTTATTGCTTAATCATGTTTAAATGTGCAATAGCTTTATCAAATGACAATCGTCATTAATTTATTTTAATTCAATGACTGTATTTTATGATTGTAATATAATTATTTTTATGATTGTAATATTATGGTTGTAGCCTTTCCAAAAAACTGTGCATGCGCACTTAAATACACGGTTAAATGTAATTAAGACTTAGGTAAATGGGTTTCGTAGGCTTAGGGGCCATCCATAAATTACGTAATACGTTAAAAGGGGGAAGGGGTCAACGAAGTGTGACAATGTGTGACAAGGGGTGGGGGTCATAAGCTTCGTGACGTCACATATCGAAATCTAAAATATTAGACACAAAACAGACACGTTACATCAGTTTTATTTAAAAAAAATTAGAACTGCTTTTTTTCAGTTCTGTATGTAAAATTTAAAAATATGTGACATCACACCATTGAGGGGGAGGCCGCAAATGTGACCACCTGTGACAAGGACGGGGAGAGGTTGGGTCTAAAAATTATGAAATTTGTGTGACGTAATTTATGGATTGCCTCTTAGATCAAATATAACATAGATACACGATCTCCTGCAAAAATCGCGTCAAATAGTAGCACTCGAAAGTTCCACATTACTTACATGCATAATATCCCATCGTAATAATAAACCAGATCATACAATTATTATCTGCATCTCAGGACAGGGTTTAAGTAAATAAGAATCTTCTCCATACGTAAATCAAACATATATTTAATTATTTCCTTTTCCTAATCCATCAAATATTACATACTTTTAATAACATAGTCACATCTTGTATTACATGCTCACAAAAACAATTCAGTGGAACTACTACTTATCACCTCGACGTCTCAAGCAGAAGTGCCGGCTTCTAAAATGTATTGAGTAAAAGGTGTACGTTACCCCAGCTGGAAAGTTGCTCCTAGAGTGATATGAGTGGAACGTATAATTAGTGCGTAATGTGCTGTAAATGTGCGCCGCATAAAAAAATTGTGCCTATTGTCGTTTTAGAAAAAAACGGAAAAAACGATTCCTGCTGGGGTAACGTTCTTCCAGCAGTGAAAATTCTAAACTAATTATCGCAGAGAGAAATTTTGTGGATGGGCAGAGAGCTTATATTTGTGCTAAATGTGGGCCGAAAATGTAATTTGTGCGTCTTCAGGTTCTCGAGAAATTGGTTTTCCTGCTGGGGTAACGTTTTGCAGAATCGTGTATCTCAAAAACTATTGTATGTGCGCCTGTAGAATAAACATACACGAGTGTAGCTCTTAATTTGTGCTAATTTGTGACAGAATAATATTTAAGAAAATATTTATAATTTTCAAATAATCGTGCTTTTTTGAAAACCCAAAAAATATCGCAGCGCCTAAACGAGAAAACGTAGAAGCTCGCTGAAAACTGTATTCAGTCCTTCTTGACGCCTACAATCACCATAATAAGTTTCAAAAGTGTACATACATGCGTTATTGAATAATATTAATAAAAGTCAAAACGATGCTATCATAACTTTGACTTCAACATACAAAAAACTGGCTTAATCCAAGATGTGTAGGTGTAAACCAAAAATTAGTACGTTTAGTCAATAATATATAGTGTTTACGATGAACACAAAACCAAATGGATCAATTCATTGATCTTATTATAAATTTTTGTAGATCCTCCATAGATGGCGTTGTGCTATCTTTCTCAATCACGGTATGGTTTCGTTACCGTTATTTACTTAAATCATATTATTTATTTAAATACATGGTCGATCAAGATCGGAATACAGTGCAGTGGTTTTATTTATTTCCCAAACCCTACTCTAGTGTTCTCACTCAGTACACCCACCGGTCGACCGCAGATCGCGACACCTAGCGGCGTGTCGAACATATGGTCCAATCGAGCCAAATCGATTATTTTTGTGCGAAGCTGAGCGTAGCTCGCACCTCCAAGCGTGGAACCTGTAGTGGATCGCTACACAAAGGTACACGACACCCAACAGCGTGTGCAACCAGCAGAGGGCGCCACCAGTCACTTGGAACGTGTTGGTGTTATTGTGAGTCAGTGCAAACTGTGAGTACATTTTATAATTTATCAAGTGCAAGAAGTTATTTTAATTTGAACTTTCTATACAAGAAGATTTAAACATAGAAAAATATTTGGATAATTTCAACTTAGAAAATTTTGTTCGAGATAATCAAGGACTTAGCAGAATTTGAGTGCAGTGCAAGAGGTCAAGCTAATTAGAACTTTATATACTGGAACATTTTAACATAGAATAATTTTAGTTAGTAGTGCATGTTTAGACTTAGAATAGTTTTAGAAAAAACGGGGGAACGCGGAGCCTGTGCCCGAATTCCATCCAAAGTGAATACACGTCCAAACACTTGTAAAATTTCAACAAATTTTGAGACTTAGATATTTTTTTGGACTTGTAATATTTTCAAGAAATATTCAGAATTGTAAAATTTTTAACTTGTAAAATAATAAATTTAGAAATGGAGGGTTTACTTAAGGTTTTGAAAAATACTCAAACTATTATCCAGAAGGGGTTAATTAATTTTAAAAAGAGTCCTAAAGATAGGCTCACTGTAGAGTATATGGAAGCAAAGCTTGAGTTATTAGAAAAAGATTGGGCTTTGTTTCAACAAAATAATACAAAGCTACACGAAAGTTATACTGAGTTAGTAGATGATGAAAAGCTTGTTAACATGTATGAAGCTACTGAGGACACCTATATCACTTATAAATGTTTAGTTAAGACATTGTTAAACAAATGTAAGTCAGAAAGTGCATCTGGTTCAGCTATTTCTAAAGATGTGTCCAAATCTCAAAGTTCAACCGCCAAACTACCAAAAAATTGTCATTCCTACTTTTAGCGGAAAATATGATGAATGGACTACATTTCGTGATTTGTTTTTGTCGCTAATAGATAAAAATGAGAATTTGGATAAAGTTCAAAAGATGCATTATTTAAAATTACACCTTACTGGTGAGGCTGAACAATTTGTGCGTCATAAAGAAATTTCAGAATTAAACTACACCCAGTGTTGGGCTAGCTTAGAAAAAAGGTATAGCAATAAAAAATATATTTCGAATTGTATTCTAAAAAGACTTTTTAGTCAAAAGCGTATGTCGGTTGAGTCAGCCACTGGTATTAAGGAATTGCTAGATACAACTAATGATTGTTTGAGTGCACTTAACAATTTACACGTTGACGTATCTACATGGGATATTATCATCATCCATATTGTTTCCTTTAAATTGGATCCTGAAACGCGAAAGCAGTGGGAACTAAATGCTAATAGTATCGACACTAATGAACTATCTACCTATGAACAATTTGCCACATTTTTAGAGAATCGTTTTCGTGCATTGGAACGTATCGAACCTAAAAGAACTCATCAGGTCACAAGTTCACATGTACCCAGGGCCATGGTGGCGACGAACTCATATGATATGCGTTGCGAATTCTGCAGCGAGCCTCACAAGCTTTGTTTTTGCAAGCAGTTCGCAAAACAAACAACAGAAGCTAGGCGCGAATTCGTGGTGAAACATAAGATTTGTTTCAATTGCTTGGGTAGCAATCATAGCGTATACAATTGTAAAAAGGCAACCAAATGTAAATTGTGTCAAAAAAGACATCATTCTTTGCTACACATAAGCATCGATACGACGAATGAAGATAAGGGTCCTTCAGTTAATTTATCTACTGTTAGTGCTAACCCTACAGTTAGTACTAATCATGTAACCTCCAACATATCGACAATTCCCCGACAGGTTTTATTAGCCACAGCGCTAATAAATGCCGAGTCGAAAACGGGTGAATTGCAGGTAATTAGGGCGTTGCTTGATCAAGGCTCTCAAGCATGTTTTATTACTGAGGCCACAGTCCAATACTTACGCCTACCTAAAATTCCTATTCAAGGAGTTGTATCTGGATTAGGTAATAGATCAACCATGGCAAAATTCATGGTACATTTAAATATTCAGTCGCGAATCGATCCCCAGTTCAAATTAACTCTAACCGCTTATGTGTTGAGCAAAATCACATCTTACTTACCCGAAAGGAGTTTTAGTAAAGGTATGCTTGAATGGTTTGATATAACTACTCTCGAGCTTGCTGATCCCCAGTTCAACCAATGTAACAAGATTGATATCTTATTAGGTGCCGATGTCTATAGCTGCATCTTGAAGGAAGGCATTATGCGCAGTCCATCTGGTACTCTGATCGCACAAAGTACTACCTTAGGGTGGGTACTATCAGGTTCAGTGAATAGGTCAAATAATAGTTCGGAACACACACACAAAAACATTACAGTGATGCATGCACAAATTAAAGAGGACGATCTTCTTAAGAGATTCTGGGAGATTGAAGAATTAATTACTAATAAAAAGATACTTACCCCAGATGAACAAAAATGTGAAAATTTTTATAGTGACACTACCTGTAGACAAAAGGATGGAAGGTACGTAGTTAGATTACCTTTCAGCGTCAAAGATCCCCAATTTGTAGATTCTCGCTCCATTGCTGAAATCCGATTTAAGTCGTTAGAAAAAAGGTTGGAGAAGAACATAGAACTTAAGGAACAGTATCATGCAGTGATTAATGAATACTTGCAATTAGATCACATGAAACCTATAAGAGATGATGATGACAAAAAGGATATAGCAGCTTACTTACCTCATCATGCCGTAATACGTAACGACAAATCCACGACCAAGGTACGGGTTGTTTTCAATGCATCTGAAAAATATAATAAAGATATTTCGTTAAATGATACCTTAATGGTTGGTCCATCACTGCAAGCTGCTTTAAGACACACAGTGATGAGATGGAGAGTTCACCCTATAGGTCTTGTAGCCGATATTATAAAAATGTATCGGCAGATAAGAATAGCTGACGAAGACACGAAGTACCAACGTATTCTTTGGCGAGACAGTCCTGTAAAGAAAATTAAAGATTATGAGTTGTTAACAGTTACGTTTGGTACGGCATCAGCACCGTACTTGGCAATCAGAACACTTCATCAAATTGCATATGATGAAGGCGATAACTACCGACATGCTGTGGATAAAGTATTAAATTGCTTCTACATGGACGATTTAATGACTGGATGCTACAGTGTAGAAGAAGGTATAAAGATATATAAAGAAATTACAGAGTTATTGGCAAAAGGAGGTTTTATTTTACAAAAATGGAACAGCAATAATCAAGAAATTTTAGATATAATAAATTCACTAGAGCAAAAATCAGATAAGCATAAAAGTGTAACATGCAAGCAAGATGAAAATACAAATATTAGTAAAGAAAAGGTCATGGAAAATAAAGATGTAGAGATCAAAATAGATAGCATAATTAAAATACTAGGACTTACCTGGAACCGCAGCGAGGACTCCTTCCAGTACAAGGTGAGTCTCCCGACGCTGTCCTGTATACCTGTAACAAAACGGGCGGTAATTTCTGATATAGCGCGATTATTCGATCCTCTTGGATGGTTAGCTCCAAGTGTAGTTCTAGCTAAGATATTTATACAGAAGTTATGGCTAGCAGGTATCAGCTGGGATGAGAAATTGAATAATGAATTAGCACAGGAATGGAGTACTTACCGGCAAGAATTGTCACTACTTACTAAAGTAACGTTACCTCGTTGGGTCGGCACTAACGTGGATGATGCAGTAGAGCTTCACGGCTTTTGTGACGCATCCAAGGCAGCCTACTCAGCAGTTGTATACTTGCGAATGGTTGACGTTTCAGGTAAGGTCAAGGTTGCTTTGTTAGTTGCTAAAACCAGGGTTGCTCCAATAAAGCAGATTAGCATCCCGCGTTTGGAGCTGTGTGGGGCAGTGCTGCTTTCGAAGCTCTTAATGGAAACAGCAGAGGTGATGAAGATCTCGACAAACAAGGTCAAGGCGTGGACCGATTCTACTATTGTTATAGCTTGGTTAAATAGCCATCCAAGCAAATGGAAAACGTTTGTAGCTAATCGTACATCTGAAATCTTGGTGTCTATGCAGCCATCTCAATGGTTTCACATATCAACCACAGAAAATCCCGCTGACTGCGCTTCAAGGGGAGTATTACCAAGCTTATTCTTGGAAAACTCTTTATGGTTTAATGGACCATCTTTCCTAAGAAATAATCCAATTAAGAAATATAGTAAGCCAGATAGTTTAGATATAGACTTAGAACAGTCTATTAAATCGCATGTTGCTGTCATACCAGAAAGTTCAGAACTGTTTACAAGATTTTCTTCTTTACCAAGGCTTATTAGAGTCATTGCATATTGTCGTAGATTTCTGAACCAAGGGATAAACAGGACGAAATATTTGTCAGTTAAAGAAATAGATAAGGCATTAGAATGTTGTATTAGAATTACACAAAAATATATATTTACAGAAGAATATTTACAAATACAGAATAAAGGGTTCTTACAACTACGGTCAAGTAAATTAAAATCATTGAGTCCTTATCTAGACGAGAATGGTTTGATTAGAGTGCGAGGTAGAATAGACAAGTCTACATTAGAACAACACATGAAGCATCCAATAGTGTTACCAAGCAACGCTCACCTCACTCACCTGATAGTTGCTGACGCGCACAATAAAACTTTGCATGGAGGACTGCAGCTGATGCTTAACTATTTGAGGAGACGCTATTGGATAATCAGTGTTCGAAATTTAGTAAAGCAACACGTTCGGAAGTGTGTCATATGTGCCAAGCAAAGAGCCACTGTTAAACCTCAAATAATGGGCGATCTCCCATCCGTGCGTTGTACACCAGCAAGACCGTTCTATAGTAGCGGAGTAGATTACGCTGGACCAATAAAAATTAGAACGACAAAGGGTCGTGGACATCACTCTTTGAAAGGCTATATTTGTTTATTTGTGTGCATGTCCACGCGCGCATTGCACCTTGAAGTCGTAAGCGACATGAGTACACAGGCATTCTTAGCGGCGTTTAGACGCTTTGTTTCTAGACGAGGTCATTGCGCTAGGTTATATAGCGACAATGGAACCACCTTTGTTGGTGCCGCTAAGGAGTTGCAACAATTAGCATCCATTCACGATTCTGTTGCCGAACATTTAGAGGCAAACAACACAGAGTGGCACTTCATCCCTCCCCATGCGCCAAATTTCGGTGGATTATGGGAAGCCGGCGTGAAGTCTACTAAAGCCCATCTAAAGCGAGTTGTGGGCGATGCCACGCTAACCTACGAAGAGCTTTCAACACTGTTAACACAAGTTGAAGCATGTCTGAATTCTAGACCAATGAGCATTGTGAGCCTGGGTGACCCTGGGGAGTGTGTACCTTTGACCCCGGGACATTTTCTTATCGGTGAACCGTTGATTTCTTTACCCGACTGTGGGAATTATGAAACATCAAATGTGCATTCCCTGACTCGCTGGCAATTTGTTCAGAGGATGTTGCAATCGTTTTGGAGGCGCTGGTCACAAGAATATTTGTGTAACTTAATGCACCGGTACAAATGGTCCTCTAAAGTTCAAGAACCAAATATTGGTGATATCGTTCTCATAAAGGAAGATGATTTGCCCCCCAGTCGTTGGTTAATGGGTTGCATATTAGAAAAACATTCAGGAGATGATAAGGTCACCCGTGTAGTTACCTTACGCACAAAATCCGCAATCATAAAAAGACCCACAAACAAATTGTGCATATTGCCTGTAGAACATAAATAGATTTTATTTATTATTATTTTATAGTTTATTTTGAAATTGTTTGGGTTGTCGAAAGAAGGTATTCTTTATCATTTAAGAAAGGCCGATCGTCTATATCGTCCTTTGGTGGGCAGTATGTTTACGATGAACACAAAACCAAATGGATCAATTCATTGATCTTATTATAAATTTTTGTAGATCCTCCATAGATGGCGTTGTGCTATCTTTCTCAATCACGGTATGGTTTCGTTACCGTTATTTACTTAAATCATATTATTTATTTAAATACATGGTCGATCAAGATCGGAATACAGTGCAGTGGTTTTATTTATTTCCCAAACCCTACTCTAGTGTTCTCACTCAGTACACCCACCGGTCGACCGCAGATCGCGACACCTAGCGGCGTGTCGAACATATAGTGAAAATATCCAGCTTGTATGTTTCGCATATAAGTAGATATAAACAAAAATCAAAAAATTAAACAACGGCTGGTCATCCGATCAAATTCGAATGGCTACAAAAAAGCGACGGATTCATAGATATCGATGACCTCCTTTATTGAACGTATTATACCTAAGCTGTTGTCCGTACAGTCGCGTTCAAACGTTTGTTGGCATTTAATATGATCTAATTTTGCGGGCTGTTTGCGGGCGCATTGCCTGTTCCAATAAGTAGATCCTGTGGAGAAGAACAGGCAAGAAACACCAAGGACACCCCTTTTTAACATCTTCTTTACAACTCTTTGGTTACATTGCTTATATGCGCAAATTAAATGTGAGGATAATGTAACGTATTGTTCTAAACTATAAACAGTCGCGCAAAACTACTACTGTATGTAAGTAATAGCAGTTCGAAGATGACCAGCCCCAACCAGCGGCACTCGTTCACGAGCATGACGCACGCGCCAGCCATCGTCCACTTCAACCATATCAAAGGGAGCTGAACGACCCGACACATACACCACCATCGGCAGGACGTCTAGCGGCGGACTTCCCTTATAGCATATGCTGCAGAACTTAGCCGCTTTGAAAGCGATGATAAGTGAGCGCCCCCATTGTAATCTAGAACCTAGCGTAATCCCTAGGAAAACAGTTTCATTGACAAAATCTAGCTTTTCCTTATTTAATAAAACTTGACATTCAGTGTGTCTAACGTTGGGCAAAGAAAATCTTATACATTTAGTTTTTTTTTCATTTAACACTAAATTGTTGGCAGTAAACCAATCATGTACTAGGTGAATAATATTATTTACATCGTCAAAGCTACTGACGGCGTCTATCAACTTTAAAAATAAATGATGTGTCATCAGCTAATAATACTATTTTAGGTTGGCTATCCAGTAAATGGGGGAGATCATTCAAGAAAGAGAAACGGGCCCAATATCGATCCCTGCGGCACCCCCATTTTCATCTTTGATCCTAATGAATTGACATCTGGACCATCTGTTGTATGTCACTCAAGTAAGATTTTAGCAAACAGAGGGCCTGTTTAAAAAGTCCGTAATGCTCAAGTTTTAGCAGCAGTGTTTCATAGCTTACGCAGTCAAATGCTTTTGAGAGGTCGCAAAAGATAGCGAGAGCATCCTTTGCTTCCTCCCATGCGGTGTAAATATGCTGTAACAAGGTAACACCGGCGTCAGTTATACAACGCCCTTAGTGAAACCGTATTGTTGATCGTGAAGAATGTTGTTTGCATTAAAATTAAGTAGCAATTGATTAAGCATTATCTTTTCGAAAACCTTACTAAATACCGGCAGGACTGAAACAGGCCTATAATTATTTGGATCTTTACTGTCTCCGGATTTCAAAAGCGGTATGATTTTACCATTTTTCATGAGATCAGGAAAAACTGCTTGATCTACATTCAAATTAAATATTAGAGCTAAGTAAGGAGCGGAAGTTTCAATAATGGATTGGCAAGTTTTGATAGACATTCCCCAGATCTTCAGTCAATTTTATCTTAATATCCTTAAAAGCTTTTAATACTACTGCAGGGTTTACGTGCTTGAAACTAATATCTACGGGACAGCTACAAACAGTTTTTCTAAGACAACTTATAGAGTGAGTAGGAGAGAAGTCTAGAGTTTCAGTAGTTTTTATTGGAATGTCAGTAAAAAAAATCAACAAATTCCTGAGCTATGTCCTTGTCAGAGTTTAAAGTACCACGCCGTGTCTCTAATACATAATTGTTATTCGATGCTTTATTTCTACCAGTTTCATTATTAATTATTTTCTAGGTAGTTTTTTATCTTATCTTCAGAAATTTTTATTTTATTACTAATAAAATTAGATTTAGCTACCTTACATACTTTTCTAAAAGTTTTCGAATAATTAGCAACGTATCGTTTGAAAGACTCGCTCTTTATGTGAGGCCTTAGGCCATAAAGTTCGTACAGCCTATCTCTACTTTTCCTAATGCCTGTGGTTGCCCAATCACTAAAAACAAATCGGGGGTACACATCCTTAGTTTTCTTTTGAAAGATATTATAGAATTCGTTATGCACTACCGAAAAGAAATCTGTGTAGAATTCATTTACGTTATTAACATTACTATTAAGTAAAGCCAACTTGTTAATTAGAACAGAATCAAACTTCATTAGTTTTCCAGATGTTATTTGTTTAAATTTGCACCTTGTGCAAGGGTGTGTTAGATCTATAAGTGACACTCAGTCCACTATGATCTGAAGGTAGATAATCTACAATAGCTTTTTCTAAATATTCACTATTACAGACAACACTATCTATACAAGTAGCAAATGTCTGAGTTACACGAGTAGGTTCTAAAAAAATATTTGTCAGATTAAAAGATTTAAAAAAACTTAGAAATTGATTTGAACTTAAATTCTCTTCCAAAATATTTATGTTAAAATCAGCACAAATTATCACTGATTTATTATTAGTAGAGACTTTCACCATTACGTCTTCCATTATAGTATCAAAGGTTGAATAATTATGAGAATTTGGGGGCCTATAAACACACTATGACATGCCTGTCTAGCTCAGCACAGGAAAATAGTGTTCCACCGAAAGTCATATAAAAATTGTATTAAATGTAAACAAAGGAAAGATCCTTTGTTTACATTTAATACAATTTTTAACTAAGATTAAGGATCCTCCATGCAACATAGTTTTTCGGTTAAAACAACTGGCCACACTATAGTTCTTATAATTAATTAACAACTTCTTCTTCTTCCTTCAACCAATGTTCTGTAAAACACAATATCATATTGTGTTTTTTTTTCCAAAAGCATTTCTACTTCTAGTGACTTACTAGACAAACCTTGAATGTTTTGGTAGAAGAACTTCAAAGTATTCTGCTTAATCTTAACCCTAGTATGATTTGAGGACTGTCTAAAGCTAGAAGATATATTGTGACCTATTCGCTCTAAGCCTGTTGGTAATAATATCTTCTGTTGTCATATTGACTAGTTTAAATTATTATCCGAAGCATGGCTCTGGACTATGTCATCACCAGGTGACAAATGTTCACTGCCTGTACCTGTACCCATAGTTTGAGAGCCCTCCTTTGTCCTAAAACTATTACTATCTAACCTAACATTAGTACATGTACTAAACTGTAAAGTATAATGAATTAGTCATATTATTTATGACAAAGGTAATAGTATAAGCTAACAGCGAAGCTATTTTGTGTCTAAGTTTAATAGGGAGGTGCATAGCTTCCCTAGTCAACTTTAACTTATTTACAAAATTGTTGGTGTCAAAAAATGAAAATTTGTCACTACAGTGAGATACTAGAAAACTCATGATTATTAAGAATATATTATGAATAAAATTATTTTGTTTATAAGACAAATGGTCAGAATAGGGGAATGCACACAGTATAATCTTATGACAATTTAAACTTAGCAATCGAGCAACATTGTCGGTTATATCCTTTTTTTACATTTAAGCTATTACTGTTACAGTTATGTTTGTATATGTATCATATTTATCTTTGACTATATTTAAGATTATTTGTTAAATATGTTGCACCAGGCATACAACAATTTTGAATAGAATGACCCAGGCTGTTGCTTAATAATTCTCCAAAACCTTTACCAATATCATCAGAAAATAATAATGACTGATAATGGATAGTGCAATGTAAACTACTCACAGTCCATCCACTATCACAATCCATCTCCTCATCGCTACTCCCTAAATCTAGAAAATATTAGCCAAGGCTGCATCTTATCAATAGCAATCACGGTTTGTATCGACGGCCACTTTTACGCGTTATCCGGCCCTCGATCCTTTTCATCAATCCAGTACAACTCGCATCCGTGTCAATAGACCCTGAAATTCCACTGCCCTCTGACCTAGGCAGTCCGTGGCCTCCTGGCCTGGGTGTGATAATGTCCTCAAACCTGGGCGTTCCCTGACCCTTCTAACATGGGTTCACTTATACCCTATAACCTGGGTACTCTGTTTTCCTCCATATTGAATATCACCCCGTCCCCTCGGTTGTATTCAACTGTTTTCCTCCATATTGAATATCAACCCTTCCCGTCGGTTGTATTCAATATTCTTATCCAATGAATCTGTAACTTGCAGTAATTGTTAAGCTTAGTATGTGTCGTATATTATAAAATTAAGATTCGGGTAGAAATGAAACAAGCAGACATGAATAAAACTTGCAGCATAAAAGGAGGTTTTAAAAGAAAAAGATCATTGACTTTAGTCGATATAAATAATAATTATTCTAATTAAGCAACGCACTACTAGATTGAAGTCCGGTGCTTATATAAAAATATATCTATCACAATTACTTTTTAATTAACTCATCTTATTAGGTTATAGACATAATTACACCTATGTCACCAGTTAACACGTATTATACGCGTTTATTTTGCCCTAGCGAAGGGCAGAATTAATCTAGAGTATATTATTCTTCTAGAGTTCTTTGCTGAAAACCAACCAAGGTTGGGGATGGTTAGAGACCACAATTATATCAGCACTAGAGAATCATAAACGACCCTAGGAAAGTGGTGGGTGTTTATAGTGTATTTATTTGCATTTCTAAATGTGTAGTTATGAAAATCCACTAACTATGACAACTATGTATTATTTTATTCTACACAACTTTTGGTAACTTAAGACAGACACTAGACTGATATTACACCACTTAGCACGGATTACACGCGTTTAATAGCCCTAACGAAGGGCAGGATAGACCCGGAGTATATTATTGCTCTAGAATTCCTTGCTGAAAACCAACCAAGGTTGGAGACCACAAATTATATCAGCACTAGAGAATAATAACTAAAGGAATTTGGGAAACGATTCGTATTTATAGTATATTTATTGCTGATCTGCAATGTTAAATTTACGTCAATTTGCTATTACTGCAAGTCAGCAATATTGTATTGCACTCCTATATTAAAGTATTAAAATAAGGGATGTAACAGTACGTAACTCATCACAACAATTCAAATCAGACATCAGAAATAATATTCCATCTTCCCGAGTTTCTCTTAACTCAAAAGTATCTAGTTTCATAGACACTTATTCAGTCATGTGATCATGTCATACGTATTAAATACAGATAGGAGCGATAGTTTAAATTGTACGATTAAGGTAGCTTATGCGTTAAAGAAGCAAAAATAGAAACAGAAAAGACACTCAATGTGGAATTAATTTACCCAGGATCAATAATATGTTATTTTACAAAAGTACATATATTACTGCCATCTGCGTTTATAATCACTTACCCATAGCTATTAAGCAACTGTGCAACAAAATATTTAAAACTAAACTCAAGAATTGGTTACTGGATAATGTATTTTATAATCTGCAACAGTATTTTAGTAGTAAGCACTGATGTAAAGATGTAATTTTGTTATTGTAATTTAAGATGTGTATTGCAGTGAATATTTTAATTATTAACTTTTATTATTACTTTTAATTTATGTTGCATGTCCGAAAGGATAAGCTGTTGGACCACAACATTTAGTATAAGACCTACTTGTACACAGCCAAGCAATAATTTTATTGCTTGGCTGTGTACAAGTAGGTCTTTATCTTTATCTATGGGAATAGCAGCACAGCTCAACATTAGGCAAGTTTAGGCGGCAAAATTTTCATGATAAAAAGTAAATTGTAGTTGAAATCAAAGTATTATGTTTAATTTTTACTTAGGGATATAAGCGGCGTAGTTATGGAAATTCATGGTCTGTCCACCTGGGAGTAACCTCGCTGCGCTCAAATGTAATATCTAAATTTAGCTTCACACCTAGTTGAACCCCCATGAAAGCAGAGCACTAAAATTCCTTTAAAACCTAGCAGGCTGGGCTCCCGGCCACTCCCGTAACTTACTCCTTCTCGTAGTTACACCCATGACTAGACGTTGTTTCTCTCAATACTTCGTAAGACTTTACGTTTATATAATACCTACTTTCCGTCCACGGCTGGTGTATTTTTTTTTTTAATTTAGTCAAGAAAATATTTCATTCTTTCTTTGAAACGTTGAATTTAAAAAAGACGTAGGTAGGTAGTGAAAAAAATGGTTCCTAGAAAGAATGATGTAATACTTTCTTCGAAAGCTTATTTAAGTAATGTAACGTACATTAATGTATTAGTTAAGTGCGCTACATTTCTAATGGTATTATCAGAATTCTTTAAAATAAACACACTCATAACACAAAAATTCGGTCATTAATATGGAATCAAACGACTGTAATTCTCATTCGGTTATTTTGATACCACTACACTTCTAAGTCTTACATTATAAATAAAGATAAGTAGAAGTCATTTTGTTAATTACTCAATTCAAATCATTGTGCAAGATTTTGATGAATAAAATTAGGGTCGCCTTCTAGTTTATCAATTTATCGACTGAACATTGTACTCTGACCTCCCATACTCGATAAATTAACGATATTTTATAATTCTCGGTAAGGAAGTTTAATCTGGAATACATTTTATGTATAAGTCCATCTTCTAATTATAAAGAGGGAATAAATAAGAGAAGTGCCAATTTGATGCTGCTGTGCATAAAAATTAAGGTCCGTACCGTTATATTGACTTTATTTTATTTTTATTTATCAATAAGATCTCTACCACAATCTGAGACACTTCCTTCCTCCCTTCCTTACGAATACTATAAATACATAGACTGAGAAATATATTTCTTAAACCCAAACGTTTAAAATTTTATTTGTCCACTTTTTATTACAAAACGTGGACAAATAAAATCTTAAACTTTTTTGATAAAGGACTGAGAACACTGTCCATTAACATACCAACTTTATTCTTCCACAGGGTATCATACCCCGTTTCGAGAACAACCGCGTTGCTGTCGAAGAGTTATTCATATATGGCAACAGGTTGACCAGCGCTATTGAAGAAGCGGGTAGACTACCGCAAATTCACATCAACAACTTGGATTTGCAGTGGGTACAGGTAAGATGAAGAATCCTTTTAAACTAGAGTTTTTGACCTAGGCCCCGAAAAAATCAAGATTAGGGATAGGTACTAATAAAACTACCTAACCAAAACACTGCATTATGACATACATACATATATCTTGACTGGCCTGTTGGTCTACTGGTTAGTGACCCTGACTGCTGAGCCAGAGGTCGTGGGTTCGATTCCCACCCAGGACAAATAAAGGTGTGATGAGCATGATCATTTATTCTGTGTCTGGGTGTAATTTATCTATAATATGTATGTGTATAAATATATAAGTATATTTATCAGCAGTCTGGTTGCCATAGTACAGGCTCTGACTAGTTTGGGATCAGACGGCCGTGTGTGAGGTGTGTAAAGTAATTATTATCATGTAAATTTGTACGTACAGAAGAGGGCGTACGGAGGGCATCATTCTGTATACAATTAAATTATGAAATGATTTTTCTACAATAGATTTCTCAGAAACTACAATATGATGTTTTCATAAAGGTTTCATTATAGATACCTCTGGTTTATTACCTGTATTGGATAAAAAATGTTTTTATATTAATATTGTGTGTTTATTAATTTATTATACCTTATGCTCGGTCACAATACCATTAACATATGTACCGTTTTTTTTTAGTTTTTCTTCCTCTTTAGGATATAATTTAAAAAAAGATTTTAATTTTTTTAAATGACAACTCTTGCATTAAGAATATTCCTGTGTCGCGGGGGGCTTCACAAACATTGAAACAAAGCTACACAAAGAACACCCAGACTCGGGGTAACTATTTAGTTACCCCGAGTCTGGGTGTTCTTTGTATCCACAAATGTGGATCACACAAATGTTTGTCCCGTGTGGAATTTGAACCCACAACACTCGACGCGGCATTGTATTCTTAGTACACTTTTATTTTGTACACTCCCGCAACCTGTAAACCCTTAGGGCAAAAATGCAAAATTATATTACTTGTAGGGTTTTATAATCTTAATTGAGATAAAAGTTTAAAATTACCACTGGCGTTGTTACAATATAAATGTGTGATCCTTCACGCTTCAAGTGGTTAGAGTACTAGTATTAGAAACCGGTACATTTGTGCTTTGATCTGTGACTACGACATAAATCTGTCTAACGATATTCTCTAAATCCTATTTTTTTTTTGTTTTTAATATTATTGATACCTATTTTTAAACCGTTTCGTGTTATGCTTATTGTATGGGTTATCATGTTTACCAGTCGCGTGTTATACCGTTTTAATGTCCCAGTGTTTCGTAAATTTGCTGTCACAATCTTACGCTATCTCAATACAAATATCATTCCCTTTTATTACGTTTTTATCAAAGTCGATAAAAAAACAAAAGATCATCAATGAATATTATACCCTTACAAACACACTTAAAACCAGTGGAATAAAATGACACTTGAACTCAAATGTTCAAGTTTCGTGTCGACAAGCAATCATTTATAGCTTGCGATTAACACAAAGATATTGCTAACAAAAACAGCTTTTATTGCCCCCTCACTAAGTGCAAAGTGGGTAATTAAGCTTATTTATACTTTTTTAAACACAAAAAGAACAGTACAGGTATAGTGAAAACAGATTTAAGATTGTCGTTTTTTCTGAAATGCAATCAATAATAACACAAGTCATAAAACCCAGTCAAGTATTTGTGATAGGCAACGGTGAGGGTTCTGTGTGTAATGAAACTGATAACAAAATATTACCACACACATATTTTAATCAAGAGCCAATGAGCCTTGCAACGCAACATTATTACATATACGTAGACAAAGATTATGTTCAAACAGTATTAAATAATGAATTTTATTGATTAAGGGGCATACAACTCGCGAAAGTATAAAACTAGTAGGATTATCTTTTACTTAAATAACCAACTGATATGGTATAAGATTTATCTCTAGCACATAATAATATGCCCCGAGATAGCAATTTGGGGAAAATGTGGAAAGCGGGCGCGGGAGTTTTTCAAAAATTAGAAATATGTTTAAGAAATTCTAAGTTTCCAACTGAGATGCACCGAACAGTACTAAGGATATTGCCTTGCAATTGAAAACCAAGTGAATTTAAAACAAGTTTTCGTTGTTTGAGCGGATTTGTCGTCTCGTGTGATTATTCGTGATGTTGTTAAATATTACTTTAACATTTTTTTTTTTCACAACGCAAAGTTAGTTTGTTGCCACTCGCTAGAAGAGTACTTGAACGTTTTGTGGATTTCTACAGCTATCATTACATTGTATTTTACCTAATCTGTTCGATGTACCTATAACCCTCAAATATCAGTTTGAGAATTATATTTCAATAGAAAATTACATCAAGGTGACAGACCAGAAAATGAACAAGATAATTAATTATAGATGAACAAAACATTTTATGAGCTATTAAAACCATTTAACTAGGTAACAAATGAAGTGACACCGCGAGAAAGAACCTTGATATATTACACCAATGGCCATAGTTACTGACGTTGGAAGTTAATTTATTAAAATTGGTCTAATGATTGCACAAGAATCGAAATACAAATGAAGACTTGGCATCTAAAACTAACATCTTGATACGTCTATATCTAATTTGTACTTCTACACTAATATTATGAAGCTGAGAGCTATATTTAAAAAAAAAAAAAATGTACCGATGTTTGGTTTGAAGTGATAAACCACAAAATTTATTTGTATTATAACTAAATAAGTTGAGGTGAAGTACAAAAATTAATTAAAATGAATGTTTGCCCGTCCATGACAGCGTACGTATCCTGCATCTGCATCATTGCATAATTTGCGCCAAGCGTAGGGCAGATTACAAACCTGATGAAATACACACATACCATATTATATCGATTCCCACCCAAGACAAATAATTGTTTTATTAATTGTTTCAAATAATTATGATGAGCACGATAATTTGTTCTGTGTCTGGGTGTAATTTATATATCGTAATTCGTATGTATGTATTTAGAAGTATATAAGTAAGTACGTTTATCAGTGGTCTGGTTACCATAGTACAGGCTCTGCCTAGTTTGGGATCAGACGGCCGCGTGTGAGGTGTGTGGAGTTATTATTATTATTATTTTGTCATAGAAAACATAAATAGGACACGCGTTGTCATGAGACTTCCAGGTCAGAGTTACAGTCACACTAGCTAAGTCTATGGCCAAATTGGCCGTATTTTAGGTAATAAGTGTTTCATGTTTGTAACTCCTTATTATCTTTTTAAAAGTCCAACCGACTTTAATGCGTCTACATTATGCCATTATACATTAAACAAGCTATTTTGCATGACGGACATTGCACGACTAGATGGACTACTAAACGTGGATATAAGAAAAGTATTTATTGGTTCAACGTTCTGTTTAAAAAATAAATATGACAAATGTTTTAACATAATAGTATAAATAATAGTCTATTCGTTTCTTACAAACTTGAATTCAAATATTATATCGAATCGAATTGAATATATTACTATTGATAAAGTTTAATGGTATAGTTAAATAGGTCACTATATAAAACCACTAACAAGCTCTAAAATTAATTCGGGGACCTGATTAATGTTTAAATTATATTAATTGATTTGAATTAATAAGTACATAAACTGGAAGTGGTAAATATGTAGAAATCTGTATGATGTCATATATAACCTAAAATACGGCCAATTTTGCCATAGACTTGGTTAATCTGACGGTAACTCTGACCTGGAATTCTCATGACAACGTCCTATCTATGTTGTCTATGAAAAAAAAAATATAATTACTTCACACATCTCACACACGGCCGTCTGATCCCAAACTAGGCAGAGCCTGTACTGTGGTAACCAAACTGCAGATAAACATCCTACTAATATTATAAACGTGAAAGTTTGTGAGGATGTATGGATGTATGTATGTATGGATGTTTGTTACTCTTTCACGCCAAAACTACAGAACCGATTGCGATGAAACTTTGTGTGTATATAACTGGAGACCTGGATTAACGTTTAGGATACTTTTTATCCCGATATTCTCACGGGATCGGGACTTACGCAGGTAAAACCGCGGCGTGCTGCTAGTACTTATATATTTCTAAATACACACAGATTATAGATAACTTACACCTAGACACAACAAATGATCATGTTCACCACACAATTATTCGTCCTGGGTGGGCATCCAACCCACGACCTCTGGCTCAACAGTCAGGATCACTAACCACTAGATTAGCAGGCCAGTCAAGAAAAATACAAGCTTTACGATATTTGTATAACACATTGATGGATTACCTGGGTGATTAGAAACTCCATTTGGCTGCAACTAGCAAATTTACTTTACCATTGATGTTATAATTATATCGCAACATAAAACGATAAAATTTAACTGAGTTATCATAACAGCTGATTGAAAGCCTCTTAATCCGATTGCAAAGTACTTATATCCGGTTCTAGATTAGATATTTTATAAAAAAAATGTAATAGTTACTTCTTTATTCGTACTTTACCGCCTTTACTTCTATATAGTAATATCGGTTTTAATCTATACTATAATATAATAAACCTAACGAGTTTGGAGTTTTTTTTTTGTATTCATCATCAACATCATTTCAGCCAAAGAACGTCCACTGTTGGACATAGGCCTCCCTTAATGACTTCCAAGAAGACCGGTTGGAAGCGGCCTGCATCCACCGACTTTTTTGTATTACCGAGTTTAAACTCGGTAAACTCTGGAATTGACCGTCGCATTTAAAAAAATATTATTTGATAGCCTAATTATCGAGATAAGGTCAGATTTGAATGACAACTTAATCGCTGGGGTGGAGCCGTGACGGTATAGTGTGTGATGAGCTTAAGGTTTATAGGCTATAAACGACTATTTCTTGATAATAGACTAAAAGAACTAGGTAAAACCGAAACGTACACCGTACTAGCTACTAATTATTTTGTATTATTTCTTTGATTTGTATTACATAGCTCTATCATAATGTGTAATGTTAAGTGGGTACGTAATATCGGATAGTAACTCTGAATTATCTGATGTGTAACTGATATATATTCCACCAGTAAAACAACAGTCTCAGTCTATGATGTCAAATATTTTAAATGAACAGGACATGTCATAATCAACGTTACTAAAATGTTATCCAATGATACACAACTTTCAGTTATAGAATCAACTCCAATAAATCTTGTGACGTAAGAAGACCTAGACGCATTGCTTGCCCCGAAGTCAAATATTCGTTGTCTCTTCTGAGATGATAATAAAAAAAAATCCCAGAAACTCATCGGTCTTGTATAGTTCCATATCCTCATATCGAGCGGTCTGAGGCGAATTGATTCAAGCGCCACATTGGACGATATTGAGTTGTATACATCGTTGCAACGATGTATATAACTTAATATCGTCCAATGTGGCGCTTGAATCAATTCGCCTCAGACCCCTCAATATGTATTTTGTGTAAATGAATGGAACCGTTCCAAAGCTACAAAATCTATTCATTTAATCATCTATGTGTTTGTATACGGGAAATCAGCGCAATATCAAGATTTTCGAATAAATTTTTAATACTTGTTTCAGGTGCTGTCTGAGGGCTGGGCTTATCCTCTCAAAGGATTTATGCGAGAACATGAATATTTGGCAGTAAGTAATATGTTTAAGGCAAGCCTGAGTGGCCAATTTTATATTAAACTAGCAACCCGATCCGGCTTCGCACAGGTACACATTATACACCTAAACCTTCCTCATGAATCACTCTGTCTATTAGTGAAAACCGCATAAAAATCCGTTCAGTAGTTTTCCATTTATCGCGAACAGACAGACAGACGCGGCGGGGGACTTTGTTTTATAATATGTAGTGATAATCATAAAAAGGTTAGGTGTATTAAAAGTAGATATGAATTTTGGTACAAGGAAGAGACCTGGCGTAATACTTAAAGTAAGATGACAAATTCATTAAAAAGTGTCCAAAGGGGAAGGTAATTTGATTTAGCACTTTTACTTTTTAAGTAAGATTAACAAAGTAATCCATTTTTTTAACTAAAGCAATTGTAAAAAGATATTAAAGTCTAATGTACATGTGCTGCTGATATGTTCGATATTATCAAAGTGTAAACATATTGATGGGTATCGTATAGTGCAAACAAATGTCCTTACATCCATTACTACTCACATATTTTCTTGTGTCAAAACAAGGAAGTCCGAAAAGATATGTATTGGGTCCTTACCTTACCTATCACATTTTCGATTTTTAGTAACTGGCCAATCAATGTCAAGATATATTTTATCATTCATTATATTTAGAATTCCAACTTCAAATTCGTTTTAGAATGTCATAGTTACATTTTTTTATAAAAAATCTATTGATCATTTGTTTTCCCGCCTTTCGGTTTTTGTTCGATCGTTTCTGTCAATCGTTCAGCATGGAAAATATGAATTGGGTAGATACCTATGTTCAAAATAAATTATTTTGCCAAGTCGGGCAATAAAATAACTTAAAATACTGTGAAAGTTTACATCCAGTTTTATTCTAACGTTTTTAATTTATTTTATAATAGTAATGGTGAATGGTTTGACAATAGTAATATGTGACGTCACACCTGTATTTCATACAAAAATGTACCGAAACTACCGTTTTGACGTTTACTAAAAAGATACTGAATTGACTTGACAGTCATCTATCCTATTGCGCGTTTTGTAAGGGCGCATAGGCCGTACACAATATTAATGCTTGAATAAATTCAAGTAACAGTGAATATAGTGGTTTGGTCGCTTTCGTTCTATTAATTTTGATGTTGACAATAAGGCCCAGGGACGAAAGTCTAAAACGTAAAATTGAAACCCTTAGTGGCACAATTTATTCTGCATTATATTACTTTTCACAACTCAATACGGCACCTGGTATATAGGTAGGTAACAACATTGAACAATGAATACCTACCCATAATATGAAATTTCTTACAGACTCTGCACTCGAACTGCGTGACGCTACCTGATGGCTCAATAGTCAATCAATCTGTTCCCATCGTTCTACCTGTGGATACCGAAGTAAAGGATCGTCTTACAGGAGCTAATGCAATCGCTCTTGTTCACAATGGAAAGGCTGTAGCAGTACTCAGGGCTCCTGAGTTCTTCCCACATAGGAAAGAAGAGAGATGTTCCAGACAGTTTGGCATCTATCACGCAGAACATCCTTATATTAAGGTATTTAACAAACGGTTTCTAGGGAATCCCTGTCTCCTAAATATAGAATTTACGGATAGGATGATGCTGAAAGTTGATTATTCTATCTGTATAAAAATAGGTAATCAAAGACAAAACAGTTCAGTAGCAGTTTCTTCTCTATTTTTCTACCGATTTTCTTTCCATTTAAGTTCAGTTGCTATGAACTTGGGTCAGGGTTATCAATAAAAAAGTTTAGAAACTATTTTTTTGTTGTTTAGTGGCTATTGACAAAAAAATGTATAACAGTTTTTTCCCTACGTACGACGGATAATAATAATATTGATTATGGGCGAATTTCGACCACAAGACGAACACTAATGTTAATAAATAAAAGAAATCGCCTGGTGGTCGAATTTCGAGCAGAACTCATGCACATTCTACATAAAAACTAAGTATTCCAAATTTTGCGTTTCTCCGATCGAATTTTTTTCTTAAAAATGCGTACTAAAAATTTTCTTCACAAATTAACAGTATATTATTTATGCCCAAGCAGTAAGTGCTGGGATATATGAGAGAACACCGAGTTATGAATTATTGATGTAGTACATATGTCATACGACTATTTTCAATTCATTTGTGACTAAATAAACTACCAGCGTATTCACATACACGCGTCCCTTTCACTGCAAAATACTGCCACTGCGCTGTGTATTCACCAAACACTTCTAATAATAATTAATTAAATTGCTTGTAATTCTTAAATTGCTTGCTTGTTTGTGGTGCTCAGATGATCAAGGAAGCAGGAGACTGGCTGGTCGGCGGCAACTTGGAAGTGTTCGAGCGTATTCGCTGGAACGATGGGTTGGACTCCTACCGCCTCACGCCCAACGAGCTCAGTCAAAAGTTCAAAGAACTTGGTGCTGACGCTGTGTTTGCATTCCAAGTAAGTGCAGTTCTATAATTAATTATATATTTTTTATTGAGTTAGTGATGCAGAATATCCAGTCTTCGGTCAGCAAGTAGTATCCAATGGTGTCGGACTTTATCAAAACTAAATATAGTTAATTAACTTTTCTTTATATAGATGGATAAATGTTTGTAATTATGGATTATTATATTTTCTTATAGCTACGAAACCCCGTTCACAACGGTCATGCTCTTTTGATGCAAGATACGCACCGTCAACTAATCGAGAGAGGATTTAAGAAACCAGTCTTACTGTTGCATCCACTTGGTAAGTATAGAATCTAACGTAGGATGGCCATTTCGTATAGTAACATGACGCGAAACGACTACTTCGACGTAATAGGACTATTACGACACACGTGAAAATATCATACAGACCTCCTTAACCATCAAGATTGACGTTGAGTTGAAATCCGAAGTAGGCCTATGTCGCTCAATGGACCTTACACGCAGTCACACGCAGTGGTTTGCCGACAACTGCATCGTTTTTGTACGATTATGAATATTTTCCACCACACAGTTTAATAATTAACATTTTAGAAAAGGGAAGAATTTTGTTGACATTTATATAAATTTATGTGGCAGAGCCATGCTTCGGCACGTATGGGCCGGCTTGACTCCGCTTGTTACCACGGCCTCACAGAAAACCGGCCGTGAAGCAATGCTTGCATTGCATTTCGCCGCGTGAGTGAGGTTACCGGAGGCCCTAACCCTTCCCTCTCCCTTATTCCCGTCCTTCCCCTCTCCCCCCTCTTCCCACTCTTCCCCCCCTCCCCCTCTTCTCCTACTCCCACCTTAAACAGCGGCAACGCACTTGTGATTCTCGAGTTGCAGGTGCCCATGGGCGGCGGTAGTCATTTACCATCCGGTGACCCGTCTGCTCGTTTGCCCCCTATACCATAAAAAAAAAAATTTTTTTTTAAGTTTTTGTATACTTAAATATTTCAAATGAAAAATAAGCGTCAAGTACTTAATTTACAATGCAATTTTATAACCCTACACACACTTACGGCCTGTAGGCCGTCCGCTATTGCGAGGCAATAATAATCGTGCTTACGAACTATTAGGTTCATTTTCGCAAGCAGCGGTCGGCGTCCGGAAAGAGTAGGCAATTAAAACGGTAGGTATCGATATTTTTGTAGGGAGTGATTTATCTAATACGTAGTAACTACTCAATAATCTGTGCCCAAAGACCGTATCCGCCTTAAAAAAATCCTATACCACTGTTGTAGTACTGAAATAATATATGTATGGCCGAAGTCCTAGTGTTTATTTTATAACAATTTTATATTTTAGGTGGATGGACGAAAGATGACGACGTTCCATTAGAAGTGCGTATCAACCAACACAAAGCCGTGCTTAGCGAGGGAGTGTTGGACCCCCAGTCCACGATCCTCGCTATATTCCCTTCACCAATGATGTACGCAGGACCTACTGAGGTAAGTAATGGAGCATATGGCAAATTTTTTTTTTTAACAAAATGTTTCCATAGTAAAATCGTAGAGCCCCTTTTTAATGGTATAGGGGGGGGGGGAGGGGGGTTAATGGCAAACGAGCAGATGAGTCATCTGATGGTAAGGGACTACCTCCGCCCATGGACACCTGCAACTCGAGAGTCACAAGTGCGTTGCCGGCCTTTGAGGTGGGAGTAGGTACCCTCTTTTCTGGAAGGTCTTAAAATACCGTAGGCGATAATTTGTTTCACAGATTGGTTGTGCGGGGTAAAAAGTTTCTGGAGAACCGCGCAGGAGTGGACTGCTAATTATCCAAGTGATGGCGATGAAAGTTAAAACAATGAAATCAAAAGCAGCAGCTGAAATTACATTCGAGTGACATATAGCGCTCAAAGTTCGCGCGGTAACGCAGTACAGTGCTGCCAACTTGTAGAAAAAAAGAATAGATCATTATGTTTGTTGCGCGTTCTGTAATTTGTGAATTCATGGTACTTTAACACAGAGTAGTATTAAATGTGTTTCAAACTATAACATTATTTGCCAATCGTGGTATTTTTTTAAATAACCATGGTCATCGACATAAAATTATGTATTAATTGTTTTTTTTTTAATTTAATTTTAATGATTTTTTAGTTATTTTTAATTGACCGTGATATTTACCACGTTGAATTTATTTATTGAAGATGCCATCAAATGTTACCGTTCTAAGTAACTTTTAAACTTTCGCGTTTCATAATTTGGTATAATTTATTATGTTTGAAAGGTTCGTGATCACGTTAATTCTAATACATATACATCTGTTTCCGTCAGGTGCAATGGCACGCCAAGTGCCGCATGGTGGCGGGCGCGCACCACTACATCGTGGGGCGCGACCCGGCCGGCCTGCCGCACCCCGCGGGCGGCGGCGACCTGTACGACCCGCGCCACGGCGCGCTCGTGCTCGCGCAGGCGCCCGGCCTTAACGACCTGGAGGTGAGCCACACTATCCACTACACCTATACCGACCATTTTGATCTAAATTAAGAAGGAAGTTATTTCCAAGAAGTAAACGAGCATTACCCGACTAGCAAAAAGTGGTCTCATAAAAGTCACCAATACGCTTTTACCAAGAGCCACAGCGGCCGCACAGCATTGTACGTTAGTCTTGTAACGGTCTTGTAGTGTGTTACAAGTCCCAATTTGGGCACAAATCTCAAGACTTCTAACGTGCTAAATGAGTCTTAATTTTATCTTGTAACCGCACTTCTTTGTGCTTCAGTATCTAACAATGGAACACTTGCTTAAATCACTGAAAGGGCATGACTCTCATGAAAAAAAAACAACCATCCGTTTATGAGTAAAATTTTTAACTTTACACATTCCACCAGGTTTTATGAGAAACAGAGGTAAAAATTAAAAAGGGATAAACTCTCTTAATGTAAATCAAGTTTCAAAGGTCAAATTTCCAATTCTATGTATACCGGTGAGCCCAGTTCAAGCAGTCTCTATTGACAACATACTTTATGAGATTTTACACTTGACAGATTATTCCGTTCCGTGTGGCGGCTTACGACACTTCAGTTGGCAAGATGGCTTTCTTCGACCCGACGCGCAAGGAAGACTTCGACTTTATTTCTGGAACTAGGATGAGGGGTAAAAAATCTGATGTTAACTAATATTATAAATGCGAAACTGAGTTTGTTTATTACGGCTTTCACACCTTAGACAACTACTCAACTGATCGTCATAAAATTTTGGGTATACCGCCGTTTGCCCGAATTTTATTTGCCCTAATATCATTTGCCATAATAGTCAACAGCCATAATATTATATGACGTAATATTTATTTGCCCTACTCTTATTTGCTATATTAGTCACGTGCTAGAAGCTTTGTTTCCCATAAAGTCACTTACCATAACATCATTTGTCATAATCGTTGTAAGCCCTAATTATCACATGCCCTAATTATCACATGCCATAATTATCATATGCCATAACATCATTTGCCATCGACATTGGGTGTGTAACGGTTGTTATATCAGGAGAAACTGGATGCAATCGGGACTTTAGGGCACCCCGACTCGGATAGCTTAGGTTAGAAGGGGATGGCGGGGTCTATTCGCTCGCTTCGCTCGCTCAAACGACCCCGCCATCCCCTTCGTGGTTATTTTTTTATAAACCACCCAGAAGTAGTTTTGATTATTATGGCGTTTAAATATTTGTCTAATAATTATTATGGCATTTAAATATTATGTCTAATAATCATTATGGCGTTTAAATATTATGTCTAATAATTATTATGGCAATTAAAAATATGAAAAACAATACGTATGGCACTCGTATCTTATGGTATTTAAGTTTCGGGCAATTAAAAGTATGTCATATGTCTTTTAGAGCAAACAAAACAAATAAAATTCAGGCGCCGGTCGTTCCGCACGTAAGTTCGTTGCTCACTCACGCTCTGCGTTGCGTCATCCGTACGTATCTAGACTATCAAGTTATTAATATCTAGTCTAGGTTTATTTGTTCACGGAAATAGAGTAATAGGCATATAACTTATTGGTAATTAAATATTCAGATTAATTATTTCTTTAAAAAAAGACAACCCTAAACGTCGGCACAAGAGTCGCTATTTATTTAAATAATTTGGCGGATTGGGACTTCTGTACCTGTACTATTAGGTTTTCTGTGCTGTTGTACTGAAGTTACTTTGTTTTGAATTGCCATTTTGTCCACATAGATCTATAGGCGAATTTATTTCGACCGCTTTGAATGCTTTGTTTTATTTCATTGACCAGTATAACTTGAATTGTCGTTATCAGTGGCGTAACAATAGGGTGGCAAAGCGGGCAAAATACCCCGGGCCCCGGCCCCGACCCCAAGGCCTCAAACATACAAGGCACCAAGAGTGAACTTGTGCCCCATCCTATGAATTAGCCACGGGCCTCAGATGGGATAGTTACGCCACTGGTCGTTATATAGACTTTGGTGCCATGACAGGTCAAAATATATACTCCCCCCTATACCTTTACCCCTATAACTTTATGTAGCCGTTTTTACAAAATATCACACTAAAAATGTTACATTCCTGTTTGTGCGCGTTTGGTTAAAAATGCGTAGGTACAAAAATTTTTGGAGTTTTTAAAGGAAACAAGTCACACCTCTAAACTTCGGATAATATTAATATAGTCTAATACAAATAATAATACTTCTTTAAAAATAAATATTTTGTGACTCCTATCAGTGCCCGTATAAGCCTGACGCAGCCGTGATAAGCTAGAGCCCGCACAGGTAACTTTTACCTTATCCTCCAGTATTAGTTATGAGTGAGAATAAGATGACATTTCCAAACACTGAACAAGCGTTTGGAAATGTCATGTCAAGGGCGAAAAACCCCGTTCGCGCTATTTCTTAGTTTGTGACGTGAAAGCGAAAACAATTTCATGTTATAAACAGTCTCACCACCACTGCTATAAACTATGAAAATCACTAACAGTAACTGCCATGTGGTTCGTACCTCCATCTGCACTCAAATGATTGTATTTATAATATATTCCTAGCCTTTTATAACCCATTATTCATCAATATATCCGAGGCTGACGTGAACACATTGACATGTCGACTTGCATGTTTTTTTTTTATTGGTGCAATACCTCCTACGCATTAGGAATACATATGAAAAAAATGTACAGTTTCAAAAATACATACATTTTGGAGAAATCGACTTTGGAAACATTTAACATTTCGCATTTTAACGTGTCTAACTTGACAAAACCTCATGTCAAATTAACGATTTACATGATTTTGTGAATGAACATTGATATTTTCTTATATCAACTTACACTCGGTCACCAAAAAGATATTCGTTACTTGAAATCTCAAAATATACATTTAACCTCAAAACTTAAAAATGGCCACCCTGAAAAATATGTTATAATTTGCAGGTCTTGCTAGGTCCGGCAAAGAGCCACCGAAAGGTTTTATGGCGCCAACTGCATGGAAAGTCTTATCCGAATATTACCAGTCGCTGAAATCCAAGATGGACACCAATTAAATAAGTATTACTTTCAAAACCATGGCTTGATTGCGTTATAGCAGGTATTATGGAATAATTTTATTACTACTAGTATTTGATACTTGATAGTATTCATTTCAAAGAGAAACTTAAATATTATAATTTGGAAATTGTTCCGTTTGTATACATATTAAAGGTAATCCTCACTATACAAATTTAGAATGTTAAATTGTTTTTATAATGTTTCATTTTAATTGTACTAAGACCACCCATGTGATCATCAAAATCATCGCAGTCTTAAAACTGCTGCTTAGTGTTAAAACGTTTCATCTTTTGGCTGAAAAAAAAAGATCAAATTTGAAAAGACGCGCAATGGTTTTTTTTTATTAGATCAACCAAGATGGATCTCATATCAGTGTGGTTCTAAGGTCACATATTCACAAATCGGTTCCTAGAGAAAACCAAATTGTTCTATAAAAACTAACCAGTGTTAAGTATGATATACCTTTAGTATGTCTACAAAGAGTGTAATGTAAATTTTAAGAATTGACGTTGTGAATTTATCATAAATTATTTATTGGCAGCTGCTACAATCATGTTATTTTATATTTTATTAATGTCACAATTACCCAGAAAATATAATTATTGATATAAAGTGAGATTCTGACTATACTTAGAAAGATGTGAAGGGGAAATTATTGTTTTATTTTTAGTTAAGCGTATTTAAACTTTTTAACATTTTAATATAATTGTCATGTCATCTGCCTTGTACATCTAGTACATAATTATACAGTGCAATATTTTTATTTTTGATTATATGTTATACATATTTTGTGTACATTCCTGTAATATGTTATATAACAATTGTGTAAATATACACATTCCATATATTACCTTACATGTTTTACTTCTAAAGTTATAAAAATAAAATTATTTTTATCTTAATTAATATTCAACATTTGTCACAAATTCACTGTGATGTGACTTAGTAAAATGTCCATGACTTTTGATTTACACAATAATTTACTGACACGTGTACAAGTTTTTAATAAGGAATATTATCTAGAATATTTCTAAAATTTTTAGAATTAAACAGAAGAATAGAAATAATGAATTATGTAAGTGTACAACCGAGTAAAATAAATAAACATAAGCAGCTATATAGGATATATCCTATATATAGCTGCTTATAAATGAATATTATATATGGCTTATATAGAATTCACGGAATTCGACTACAACTGCATAGGTTTCATTCCCGCTCAGCGCAAATATTTGTTGAGCAAGCATGAGTTTGTAGTTAAATTTGTCTGGGTGTTTCTATCTATAATGTGTATGTATTTACGGAAAAAAATGTTATTACACAGTCCAGTAAGTAAACAGGCCGGCGTACCTATATCTTGCAAAATACCTACAATAAATTTGACTTACATGGACTCTCTTTGAAACCATAATTTAATAAACATACAATAAACTTGTATTTGATATAATTATCTCCTTTTGATTAAGAACGTGAGATGATGAGATAGGGTAGGAATTACGCTCTGGGCAGCAGTATTTAATACATATTTTATCAAAATATTACATCAGACTTGAATGAATGGAGCCATGCAAAATATCCTTATTAAAACTACTGTATTATTATTTTTTATTAATAATACAAGGTAATAGTTTCCACATATCAATTTTACTTCATTGAAAGGCTTTTAATTTTTTATTGAAATAAAGTAATAAAATAAGTATACTAACCGAAAAAAAATAAGACTAGAAATATTTTTAATTACAAAAGCGAATGATGATCTTTTTTATTAATTTTACTCAAGAATTTGAGAAATTCTAACTATTCAAATTCTTTTTAAAATTAAATCCGTTCTATCTGTGAAAAAATATTTTTACGTACCTGCATAGGTATGCTTTATTGGGACACAAGTAATAATTAAGAGTTACAAGTTTACGGAACTCCATATCTTCCGCCATATAATCTTGACGTTTGCTAAATCCAAAATTGTGAATGGTAAAATGATTATTTAAAAAAAAAAATCAATCCACTACATCGCGTCTAAATCGTGCCACTTGGAAACTCACATCATTTTTGACCATTCAGATCGATGATTAAAACTATTACAAATATCCGAAAATATCGCGTTACATTCACAAAAGAGATACAGACAAATAGACAACCTCCTACATATTTAAGTTTATTGAAAATGATAATCATTATTTAGATGATGATGTTCCATTTGGAGCAATATGATTTTCAAAGAAATGATAATAAAAAAAATGTATATACGGTCGAATTGAGAACCTCATTTTTTCGTCGGTTACTGAAAAAAAATTAAAAAAGGAATAAGTGTCTGAAGTGGAAGGAGACGAATCGAATTTTAGAAAGGGAGAAAAAAGCGGGTTCGAGTGAAAGAAAGCGGTGTATCTAACACTAAAGTGGCATCCAACCAGTGAGCAAAGTATTGTTGTCGCACTATACTTAGTATGTTTTTTTTTTGTATTTTATTTGTTAGTTTTTCAACTATATTGGTACACATTAGTACTTACTACTTAAGTAATCGATCTTTTAATTAATCTAAACTCTTACCTACCAATGTTACTCAGGCTTAGGCGAGTTATTTTCCTTTAAAGCACGTAATGATACTACGGAGTTTTATTTCTGCGTACCTTTGGCAGTACCTAGAGAGAAAAGTCGTCACACAACGAAAAACTTAATATAATGAGTTTTTTTACTTGGTTTTTACTTCATTAAAAATTTAAAGCATGGCGTGTAAGCTACAGACGTGTTAGAAAGTGAGAATGATTTTTGCATGTGAGACGCGAAATTTGAACTTCGAATGTCGCTTTCCTAAAACGTACACAATACTAACTTTTAAACTTTCGCGTTCCATGATATAATCATGTATTTAAACGGGAATGAACGCGATCACGAAAAGGTATTTACATACCTCTGAATTGCCTGACGTTTCGACCAGGTTGCACTGGCCGTGGTCACAGGCTGACTCAGGTTAGGTAATTCAGAGGTATGTAATACCTTTTCGTAATCGCGTCAATTCCCGTTCAAAAACATAACGTGCACAATAGTATCTTGTATTATTTATTTTGTATCAAAAATATTTGCTGAACCATTTTTGTGTAATTATTTATTACCTATGTATTTTTTTAAAAATGAATTGAATCACATACAACCAATTTGATACATAGACCAGTCACCCTTGGGGTATTGCAGATATAAACGTGGAAGGTATGTAAAAAGGTGAGCAGAAGAATAACAGTGCAGTTGAGATAATAAGATTTGTAAACACGCACTTACTACGTTTAAGAGATCAATCGGTTGTAAATCGTTATAATTTTAAATTATTTTTATTTGTATGTAAACACAATCATGTGTTCAGGGACGTATTGTTAATTTGTAAGAGGTTTAATTATAAATTGTTGTAATATTAGTGAATAAAGGTGCTTTTAAATATATGTAATATGAAAACAGGGGTTTTTATTTGTTTTTTACCTAAAGCCATGAATGATGATATTTTTGTTGTGGTATTTACAATAAACATTAAATGACTCCATTTTAATTAACGGGTCAATGTTTTTTTATTAAACTTTATTTTAAAATAGAGAAAAATTTTTTTTTTTGCAATTCTTAAATAATAGTATGTAATTATCGCCAAGGTTTAAAATGTTGCCAACGAATAATAACTGACCGGTTCATTAAATGAGTTTAAAATAAAAAATAATCGGTGGTGGTAAAAAACCATCAGGTGATTTAATTAAATTTGAATTGATTTAATCTCCCCTAACGTACCGAACAAATATTATAATTGACTGGCCTGTTGGTCTAGTGGTTATTAACCCTGACTGCTGAACCAAAGGTCGTGGGTTCAATTCCCACCCAGGACAAATAATTGTGTGATGAGCACGATAATTTGTTCTGTGTCTGGGTGTAATTTATCTATAATATGTATGTAAGTATTTAGAAATATATGAATATGTTAATCAGCAGTCTGGTTACCATAGTACAGGCTCTGCCTAGTTTGGGATCAGACAGCCGTGTGTGGGATGTGTGAAGTTAGTTATTATAATTATAATAATAACTTCGACCACTAGCTTATACAGCCTTGGCCAAAAGTAAAAGAATGGCAAGAAACCAAATCTATTGTTTAAAGATTATTTTGTCAGCATCTAATAAGGTTTAAAAATAATGACTTACGCTGCATCTAGCCATAAAAGTTCTAAGTCCAATGAAATTTATCATTTTACGATTCTTGTGTTTACCTATTTATCAGTTCGCTCTACTGCCTATCGCTCGTTGTGGACACATCCAGTGATATAGTGCGCTTTTGGTGCTTTGTTTCACAAGATTTAAGTGATGTTCAAAAATTTATCCGAAACCGGAACCGATATAAAAGTTTCGAATAATTTCGGATAAAGCTGGAGTCCAAATAATTAATTTTACTGTAATATATACTTACCTACATCAAGATACAAATACATATTGTGTGTACAAGTGATTTTACTACCAAACGATAATATAGAAATAATGCCAAATCATTAACTATCTGTATTTTCCTGTTTTAATTCCTTAAAAATCCATATCCATAACGGAAACTATCGGATAATCCGAAATAATTTGATATCCGTAACCGTATCTGAAACCGGTATTACTTTATTCATATATACGGATATATGAATAAAGTAATGGTAAGGTTGTTACGGATATGGAATTTCGGATCTGGATACGGATCCAGATCCGAAATTCCATATCCGTAACATCTCTGTTTAATATGCTAAAATGAAACGAACTTTTATAAGAACAACATGTGCAAAGCTCCTGTATGAGCAAAGAAAATCAGAGGCAAAGATTCCAAAACTATAAAAGCAATATGCTATTGAGCGAAACTCTGATTCTCTGCTACCGGATCACATCAAAGTAGGCCCGCTCATAAGAGGACGCAAATGCATCACCACAGACCGTCAAGATCGTCAGCTACTGATAGAGCCGTTAAAAAATGGAAAAAAAAACATCATCATGGCTCGCTACTGAGTTGTCAATAGAAATTAAGAGAACAATTTCTGCTAGAACTACTCGTATAGCTGGTCCAAAAAGCTATAAAGCCAGGAAGAAGCCATGGCTCTCCGACAACAACGAGGAAGCTCGGTATGAATGCGCTCTAAAACATCGAAGTTTCACCGCCGACGATTGGTGAAATGTTATGTAGTCAGACGAATTAATCTTTGAGGTGAGTATAGTTTTCTTATTTTAATTCAATGACTTCATCGTTTATGAGTATTATAAGTCAATTAAATGCCTTTAACATTTAATAAAATGGTTTGAAGACCAAATGCCTTGATAAAGTTATTTAAATTTTCCGAAACTCAATACTTCTCTCTTTATTGCAGATTTTTGGTACGCCAGGTGTGACCTTTGTGCGTCGCCGAAAATTTAAGCCAGAGTGTGTGATGCCAATAATATAACACCGTCGAGATAACATAATGATCTGGGGCTGCATGATTGTGCAGTTGCTAGATTGTTTGTGTGCGAGGGCCGCATGAACTCTATAAAGTACACAAATGGACTAGAAGCTGCGCTGCTGCCTTGATTTATACTAGACTTTTTGGTGATGCCTTTTTTTAACCCCAACGCAAAAAGAGGGGTGTTATAAGTTTAACGTGTCTGTATGTCTGTCTGTGGCATCGTAGCTCCAAAACGAATGGACCGATTATGATGCGGTTTTTTTGTATGAAATGTGACAACCGACAGTGTTCTTAGATATAATTCAAGAAAATCTATTCAGCCGTTCTAAGATCATCCACTCTTTTCTAATCGTTAACGGGATTTTCAAGTCGGGAGTATTTTAAATTTTTAATTTATGATTATTTATAACTTATTCAATCAAGTGCAGCAAGTTGCTAGACAAATTAAAAATCTTACCACCTTACCTAAATAAAGTATCGGGCTTATTGAGCCACAGTTAATATAATCTACCGAACTGCAGTTCGGTAATTTACATTTCAGAAAGTAATGTTCTAAATACTGTATCTACTCAGTACGTACGTCTACGTACCTTACTCTAAAAATGAAAAAAAAAACACTAAAAAAATGATAAACCCACTTCAAAAAGTAGTAAGTAAAATAAACAAAAAGATAATTGTAATTAAGGTGAAAATTTATAACGCCTATAGTGCTCAATAGCGAAAACCTTTATTCAAAATTTCGTCCGAACAAACGTCAGTTTGATGGATGTCACTAGTAGTAGATGGCATCACTTTCTGCAATCAGCAATGATTCACGATAATCCGCAAAACGATTTCTATTGGTGGATAGCAGAACTAGCAGGAAACGCTGAGTGTTTTTACTTTATTCTTATATATAATTACTTATAAATATCTGAAGAATAATTGTTAAACTACATAATTATGTATAATTACAAATAACAAGCAAAAAAAAAGTGATAGGTATACTTTTGAAAACAAAAAAAAACTTCTTCAAGCGACAAATATTTTTACTGTAGTTTGTACTGTAAGTACCTGAAATATACATAAGTTTTTTGATAATGTATACACAAGTGTTTTGATAATGTATTCGCTATGTGCGAAGTGCATGGTGGGGGTATATAAAGCGATCGCAGCGCATGCCGTGGCAGAAATCTGCAACAATTCGGGATAGTCTATCATATCAGTCAAACAAAATTACTTTGAGATTTCCTACAATTTGTAATTGTAGCACACTTAATTTAGTATTTTACGGTAGGTAAGGTACTTTAACAACTTTTTGCAGTTCACAACACAACAACAATTATGACCCATTTCAGTAATGTAGCACACTTAATGACTATTTTTAATAACATAATGTACAACGTAATGTAACCTACATTACGTTTAAAGCATTATGAGAGAACTTACTTTTAAACTTGTTTTATAGGATCTTAATGTCACCGATGTTTGACGAATGATGTGGGCTCTTATCAAATCAAATTTATTTATTTCCAGAAAAGTCGGTACAGAAAGATCTTACATGTTTAAATATTCTAACACATGCGACTTTAGTCAATACTATTGACATGCAAATTATCATTATAATTATTGAAACAAATCATAATTATATATAATTCAATAATGTTTATCATTTTAAAATTTTAATACAATGTAATGATGTCAAGCTTTAATTCATTTTAATAATGTGAAGTTTTAATTGTATTCAGACATGATTTTAATTGTATTCGTGGAATAACTATTAAATAACTATGGCCATTATTTCGTAGCTCTTCAACATTTCTTACATGTTGAGCTAAAACTAATTTATTTCCTTTGAACAGAGTTTGAGATTGAAAACTTATGTTGTGTTTCATACATTTAAAACCGGTTTTTATAATTATATCCATTTTTCTTTATACTGTTTCTAACAAATTCCTTTAAAAAACTGTTTCTCATCTTTTTATGTACATTTAATTAATTTATGTAATAGAAAATAATAAAAAATTTGCATGTCATTGTTTGACATAATCCCGAATAGTTGCGCATGCTAAGTGGCGCTACTGTCGTGCACTATCCCAATACACAAATATATTTTGGCAAGTAGTTAATTGTGTGTAAGTAGGTACGCTTATATAAATCGTAATTATATTTCCAATATCATGTTCTTCAAAATTTCGGCATTTACAGTGTATTTTTCAAATTACCATGCAAATTAGTAAATAGCGTCTTATTATATTTGTTCATATAATATTTATTTATTTAAACATGGTTTAACGTTTGGAAACAAAGGAAATATTTTTTACAGAAAACTAAGTATGTTGATTTTATTATAATATATCTATACTAATATTATAAAGCTGAAGAGTTAGTTTGTTTGGTTGAACGCGCTAATCTCAGGAATTGGTGGTTCGAATTGAACAATTCTGATACGTAAAATTATTTCATATAAGTTAAAGCAAAATAATTAAATAAGCCTTTTCAAAATTTCGGAAATTAATTTCGATTCTTATTCGAAATTTTGGATTTGATGTGGAGTGTGGAGTTTTCACTTCTGTCGGCAGTCCAATGAGTGCCTATTATTTTTTTTTTAACTTGATGCGTCCACGGGTTCCTAATAAAAAGATTTTGACAGATAGACAGACACACGGACAACAAAGTGATCCTACAACAAAATGAGTTTCATAGGTTACTTTGTTACTTTAATAAAAAAAAATTGAAAAAAGTATCAAAAATTGGAAGCTTAAATTTTGTTTAACTTTTCCTCGATGTTTTGAAAAAAAATTAAATATATATACCTTTGAAAAACATTATGGACCCTATTTACCTGTTTTATAAAAGTCTATAACAAAAAAAAAGTGAAATTTATTTACAATTTTTTTTCGTAGTGTGCGGACAGGGTATTGTTCATATTAGCTTCATTCTGGTTTTATTGATACTCAAGTGACGACACTAATGACTTTCATAAGTTACTTTTTAACCTAAATAAGTAAACCAGTTTTTATTTAGTAGATATAATTATTTCTGTCTATATTTTTAGAATTCCCAATACTGACCCTGACCTTGATGTTCAGCCTGTATACAAAAGTACCTATGTCACATACACATTCTTCCCTACTGATAAAATGGAATAAAAATAGCAAAATAGGTTAGTGTTACGCTACGCTAGTCTAATGCTCGGTTCTTATATTCAAGAAACGATTGGTTTTGCTTACGGACAGTAAAATTTTCATTGAAAATTCTACGAAATTTTACCGTCCGTAAGCAAAACGAATCGTTTCTTGATTAAGGAACAGGGCATAAGTGTACGTTAGTATGTAAATTGTATTCTGTGGCACTATGCAAATATAGATGTTTGCGTAATTGGCGCGAGCCCGTCTATGTTAGTAGCGCTGTCTACTGTCTAGGACTACAATGCTAATACCGACACAAACTTCCAGGTCATCGGTGAGTGACTGGGAATAAGTACAATAACAGTTTACTCTGTGTTATAACATGACCAACTATGTTTTTAAATAATAAAGGTGTGTGACTATAAATTATTACGAAGTTAAGGCGGGCAGTGCTTGTTGTGTAATTCCTAGATCCTTCGATACCTACCTGTTCAGGATATGAAAATAGAATTTTCGGCTATGATTTTTTTTAGTTCTGTTCCAAGTACTACAATACCTAATTTTCGCTCGCGCCCGCGCTGTAACTGACAATGCCCCTATTAAATGAAATAAAACTCATATACACACCAACCAAGACACTGCCTTGGTTCGTGTGTATATAAGTTTCGTGTTCGTGTCGTTCGTTTGTGTATATTGGTATATTAGCCTCAGTGGTATGGTGTTCAAACATTCCGTATGATTGTTTTCTGAATTTCTCTTATCTAATAACCTATCATTACCATTTAATGCAAAGCAAGTCTTATAACCGATATTTTAAGGTATATTTTAAATGTTTATAATAAACGAGATAACGAGAACGCCTATCCAACCAGTCCAGCCAGTGCGAAGGCAACAACATTAAAGCGAGGTCGTATACATGCACAATGGCTGTTCGGTTGTTTGTAAGAAATGTGCTGCATAAATTTAGACTTCAAAACGGTTCACGGTCAATGACATATTATCCGATTGACGAACATGTGTTTGGACTATCCAGTGAACAGCAACAAGTAAGTTACCCAATATTTATTTTGTAGATAGTGGTATCGGACGACAAAATAGCAATCCAAGTGACTGAGTAAACTTGAATTAAAACATTTATTACGAACCATGCTGACGCTGACCCTTGCATTTATTCGAAATCTTTCGGTTTGCATTCAACATAATACAACTTTATAAGGAAACACGGTTATTACGTACCGCGCCTCTAAAGGCATACCCAAGTCTATAACTAAGCTCAGATAATAAAAGAAGAGCAAAATATTAGTATTAATGGACACTTATATGGCTATAATAGGTAGGTACATATGATACTTAAACACATGATAAGACGAGGTAGCAACTGCGTTTGATAATACTGCGTTACATGTTTTTAATATCGCGCTAAATGTGATGAAAGGTCTGATTGCGTCTTATAAAGGTCTTCTATAAAATTTACCATAAACGCGTAATCAAATTATATTATTTTTCTTTTATTAATATTTATTTCATTGAAAATTAAATTCATAGTTGGAATTAATGTAACACGCAGCCACTGTACAAATAATTGTTAATTTATTCGGTTTATCAACATTTGTTAAAACTAGGCCTGCCATCACTTAAATTGCCGACGCCGGACAAAAACTTAAAAAAAGCCGGACACATGGGCGAAATCGAGGTTCTTTCGTGGACACCTTAAAAATGAACGCCAATTCCATTAAAATTTTTAGCTTGTTAACGATTCATCTGACAATTATAATTGTCCCTTAGTATATACTATATAGTTTACAATAACATAATGTGCATTTGTATTGTTTATTATAAAAAAAAAACAGAGAAAGAGCACGTTTTCTCGATTGTTAAAATAGTAATAGTAGGTAAATTACCAGAGTCGAGATTATCTTCACGCACGTGTTTCGTACAAAAGTTTTCATCACAACGAGTGGAAAGAGCGATATTACGCACGATCCGCACGGAGTTATGAAAAATGGTTTTATTTATGAATTATTCATTTGCCCGCTGTTATTCTAATCGCATACGGCTATTGTCTGCGTGAATCCGTGTGCCTTCAAAAAATTTTATTTTGTCCGAATAGCATAATTTTGCAGATAAATTGCAAAGGGCAGACTTTATTCGACAGAAAAAAAGATTATTCAAGCGCATCTCGTTCGTCATCATCATCATCGTTTTTAAAAAAAGTGTTGATTCGTGTTTTTACCCAGCACAATTTGTATGCCCTTTTGAATTTGGTAAGAAATATATAATTACGAAGTTAAATCCAATGTTAAATACATGGTTCAATGGACATGACACAAACCACATTTTTTTCAGTATTACAATGTATGCCTTTGGATAAGGTCTCGAAAATAAGTAGTCAAAATATATAACGTATAAAAATCAGAAATAACCAAGGGTGCAAAAGCATACACGATACAATTGATTTAAAAATCAATTTTATTGTACAAACGCGAAAATTGAAAAAAAATGTAGGCCCCAGTTTAAACATATGCCGACTAGTTACAAATCATATTCACAATTAATATAAACATTTAGTATACACGGCATACGTAATTCGACTGGCGAAAATTATTAATTTCTTTTGCAAATATGAGGACTGAGTTCAGCCACAGGGACCCGACCAACACGTATGCCGATACTTGTCCGCAGCGTATTTTTCATAAATTTCATCAAGACATGGATGGCATACGTGATTCGATTGATTAAAAATGATATTTTTTTTCTTCAAAAATCACTGAACCGATTGCGATGAAACTTGGTATGTAGATAGCTGGAGACCTGGATTAACGCATAGGCTACTTTTTATCCCGATATTCCCCACGGGATCGAGACTTACGCGGGTAAAACCGTGGGGCGCTGCTAGTTATCTATATAAATAAAATTGTCTTACACTTTTTCCTAAGAATTACGATTTCTGAGATATAGCTAGTCAAAAAGTTGAAAAAGTCTTGTTCTCAATAATATGCACGACTTCACCTCCTATACTGGGTGACTGGAAATGCGATACATTCCTTCCAAGGGGTTAAAGTAGAGCACTATTGGAGCTAATTCAGTCCTGAGATGCTGAAAACTAAATCTCTCCTCGGAGTACTCCGTAGAAGTAAAATAGTACCTAACCAATTTTTTTCTAATTCTGTACTGTTTTGATAATGGTAAATAGTTAGTTTAGAAACAGTTACAATTATTTCACTAATTCAGCGAGCGAAGCAAGATCATACTTGATACGACGTTGGAGAGACTCGTTCTTCAATTATCCCGATCACGTTAGCGTGGCACTTAAAGCACTATAAGTATTATTCATTCATCACTCATAAGTTATTCCAAGGCCCAGAATTATAATAAGTACGATAATATCTCCTTCCTATGTATTAGCGTCGGAAACACTTATAGAGCAAGAGCCCGTGAATCCCAGACCTACGTTATTTTATAAAAGCTGAAAGTTTGTCAGCGGATGCTCCCAACACTGGTAAGAACGATGGACCATTATGGAGTTTGGGTTATAGTGGCTTTGGCAGGTAAACGGTACTAAAGGTGTGTAAAATACCGATCTAAATACATCAAATAATAAAGTGCAATTTTTCGGTATTACCTTCAGAATATCATTAAAAATCACGTTATTCATTGCCAGACACTTAACATCGTGGCAACCCCTTGCCAGACACCCTAATGTTCATGAAATTATAATTTTACTTACGTTATAGTATAAAAGCTGATTTTTAAATATAATACTTGGGTAGAAAGTAGATGATGTTTCCTCATTAGCCAGACACTTTTGATAGTTCCAACCCCTTGCCAGACAAATATTGTAAATCGTAAGAAGAGATTCGTGATTAGAATGACTTATGCAAATAAACTTTTTGGCGCAGACTTATATAACTGATAGTCTACGTAAGTTTTGAAAACATTCTAAGAAAAGACATTCGATCCTACAACTACCTTAAATTGTTAAAATTTTTAATTTATTCTGTCAATAACAGGTTTTAAAAAAAAAAGCAAAATAAAATATTCCTCAAAAATTTAATTAAAAATTATAAAGGATAAAAAAATAGATTGATGACATTACATATTATTATTTGTTGCAAATAACACAAATAAATGTATCACCCAAGACTTGTTTTTTAAAACAAACTCACTTTTATTTACAAAGTCACATTTTAAACAAATTGTAAACATATAATCTACGTATCATACACCAATTATATTGAATTTACTTTATAGTCTGTATATATTCGAAATATTTTATATTGTTAATTAATAATGAATATTAAATTAATATTACTTGAGGATAGTATAAAATATTATTTTAGCTGATGTAAACATGTACTGAGTACTAAACAATACATGCGCAGTAGAAATAACAACTGCGCAGTGAGGGACCGCGGTAGAGTTAACTCGCCATCTCACTCGCACTCACCCCCTGCCTCGCGCTCTCCTACAACCACCTTACATGCTTGTCTGGCAAGGGGTTGGAACTATCAAAAGTGTCTGGCATTAGCCAGACACAGTTTCCTCATTAGAGGAAACATCATCTACTTATTACTCAAGTATTATATATAAAAATATACTATAACGTAAGTAAAATTATAATTTCATGAACATTAAGGGTGTCTGGCAAGGGGTTGCCACGATGTTAAGTGTCTGGCAATGAATAACGTGATTTTTAATGATATTCTGAAGGTAATACCGAAAAATTGCACTTTATTATTTGATGTATTTAGATCGGTATTTTACATACCTTTAGTACCGTTCACCTGCCAAAGCCACTATAACCCAAACTCCATAATGGTCCATCGTTCTTACCAGTGTTGGGAGCATCCGCTGACAAACTTTCAGCTTTTATAAAATAACGTAGGTCTGGGGTTCACGGGCTCTTAGTCCATTAAACCATCAAAAGCCGATTAATTTACAAAGAGACATTTGTACGGTTCTAATTCTAAATAAAAATAGTTGAAATTAATTATAGATAATTTTTAAAAGCCGATAATAGATCGATCAATGCGATCCTGCAACAGGTCCTACAGGTCTATGGTGGTCTCAACTCTCAACAGATGATGGAGGAGTCCATCACGTCCTGTAAGATCAAAATGAAGAAACTGAACCTTTTCGTTTATCGCAACACAAGATTTGACAGTTGCGTCTTATAATGTGTATGACATTTTATTTAGCTATTATTAATATTTTCGTTTCATTCATTTTAAAATTTGGTTAAACAGCACATTAGTTCAAAATGACAGTAGGTAAACAATAACTTAGTATAAATATTCAGTATCATCCCACTAATATTATAAATTTGAAAGTTTGGATGGATGGATGTTTGTTACTCTTTCACGCAAAAACCACTGAACCGATTGCGATGAAACTTGGTATGTAGATAGCTGGAGACCTGGATTAACGCATAGGCTACTTTTTATCCCGATATTCCCACGGGATCGGGACTTACGCGGGTGAAACCGCTGGGCGCTGCTAGTTCTTAATATATTCAGTACCATTCATCCAGGTAATTAGTGTTGTATGGTTAACTGTGAAATATCAAAGATAAGGTTGAAACGATACATTATGATAAGAAAATAAAATGATGACGAGGTGTGGATAATACCTACCGCTTTAAGCCATTCGCGAATCTAAGTTTGACAGAATATCTACTTACTAATTTACACGTGATACGTTAACAGACTGGATAAGTATCTGACTCAAAAATATAAAGTAGGTGAAGAAGGAACTGGAAGTAAAGAATTTAACATAAGTGGTGGTATAATTAACTATGATATACTGACCCACCTACATACATGGTTATGTTTTTGAATAATCATGCTATACCTAATAACAATCAATTGTCAGAATAGAAGCTAGAGTAATATTCTAAACTCTAAACAAAGGCAATTTTAATGAAATTTCGAAGTCCAGTTTTATCCCACCTAGCGACGGATCGAATAATTTTGATATATCAGTGGCTCTATATAATATACAGTATCATTTCATATACACATATCACATTCTTGAAATATTTACTGTTAAAATATGTTTTAATTATGCAACCCGTTATAAGCACCAGCAGAGTTGGGCTCAGCGAGGTGTGCCGAGCAAAACATAAAAAAACCGGACAAGTGCGAGTCTGAGTCATGCACTGAGGGTTCCGTAAGCACACAAACTTGTATCAATATAGATAGTACGTCCGTCTCCTGTTGGTCTAGCGGTTAGTGATCATGACTGCTGAGCCAGCTAAGCTGAGCCTTATTATTATTGTTATTATTATATCGGGAAGCAATTCTCGAAGATTTTTGCCCCTCTTTTCCAAAAGACTTTCGGTTTTTTTTCTTTATTTGTGCTATAAGACCTTGCATCTTACCAAATTCCATGATTCTAGGGTAATGGGAAGAACCTATAGGTTTTGATTTACCTGCGACTTAGCTTGATTTTTTTTACAACTGCAAGGGACAGCAGACATAAGTATTTTACGTTGATTTTAACTTTATACCTCCACGGGTTTCTGTGAAAAAAGAGTGTTGACAGACATACAGACAGACAGACGGACAACAAAGTGACCCTGTAAGGGTTTCGTGTCAGCTGTTAGGGGTAGGCCGGTCAAGCTGTGCTTTTGATCCGTAGCTAGTATGAAGTGAAACACCAGGAAAGGTTGGAATCGAACTTATATTTTCTAAAATCTACGCTAGTTATATTTACAATTTTGGTCATACAAGTTGTAAACAGTATATTCCATATAATACGCGGATTAACCAATAAGAGAACTTCAACTATATTTACAATGTCCTTCTGTAGGGAACCAATCAGATTGCGTGGTTGCTTACGAGAGTTATCGCTGGCTGTGTGCGTGACTATATAATAAGCACGGCAGCGATGTCAGACGTACGATAATTATCGTACATGTACGATTATTTCGACACCGGTACGATGAACGAATTGTACGATACAATATGTATTATCGTACCCGAGAGTACGATAATTTCTAACCCTCCTCCGAAGTGGGGCGAAAAGACTAGCATCCAGCGCCTTAAAATCGTCTAAAAATACAAAATAGTAATAATATGTCTGGCTTTAATACTTTCAGCCCAATGCTTAAAAAGCCAATCAAATAAATGCTGTTATGGTTTTAAACCAACTGAAAATATGATATCTCGATTTCACAACTTCCTAAAATTCCTATACTATTTCTATTTTTGCGAAATAGCACGTTTCGCGGTTCTGGTAGTTGTACGATAATTTTTCATCTGGTACGATAATTTTCGAATATTGATACGATAATTCACTCGCACTCGTCTGGCAACCCTGAAGCACGGTACAAAACTGAAGCGCGCCGTGAAACGCGGCCATTCCACTCTTGATTTGCGTCGACAACGGACGCGTGATACTTTGATGCGCCTTTAGGGTTTGTTCGAAGTACGCGGTATGCACTCCACAAGGGTTCCTTTTTTCCTTTGGAGAAACGGAACCCTAAAAACAGACATTACCTAGTAGCTTCACTGCTCTAGTACCTACGTAATATTGAATTGACTTTATCATTTCAGCTCAGACAATCAGTTTTCGATTTCGCCCAGAAAGAACTGGCACCCAAAGCCGCACAAATAGACAAAGAAAATAATTTCCCTGAAATAAGACAATTCTGGAAGAAATGCGGAGAACTAGGACTATTAGGTAAGTACGTAGGTAGTCCCTTTGTCACCAAGTCCGGAACTGAGGGAAAACCTCAGAAATTAAGGACACGTGTGTTTGTTGATTTTTCTTGAAATTAAGCAACATTGACGTTTAAAGTGACGAATGTTATTTTTTTAAAAGTGTTTAGCAAAATATTCATTTATGCTAATTTAAAGTACATAGGTAACGGCAGACAGGAATAAATTAGTTATTATTACCATAGCTAGCACACAATATCCAGTGACGTTGTCTTGATCTTGGTTTGACCTCCTACTTTAATATTGATTCTGTTTAGATTACTCATTACATATTTACATATTTATATAGCGGAGGCTCGTTACGGTCACATGTAATATGACACACAGCACAGTTCCTAGGCTTCTACATTCTTTTGCAGGAATCAGTAAAACTGTGGAAAGGGGCCAATCAAGTGCTACGCTCCGACGTCACTCAGACGTTTATATGTTTCCAACCATAGTCATGGATCTCTGTGACTATATGCGAACCATACCATAGTCATCCCTGTGACTAAATACTTTCATTACCATAGTCATCCTTGTGACTATCTGCTTTCATTACCATAGTCATCCCTGTGACTATCTGCTTTCCTTACCATAGTCATCTATGTTACTATCTCCATACAATACTGTATTCATCCCCGTGACTTTAATACCACAGTCATTCCTGTGACTATCTAGGTACATTCAATATTATTGTCATTCCTGTAACTGTGTTGTCATCACCGTGACAACGGTTATTCGACACAATCCTCCATGTGATTATAAGGTCCCTTTACATCCAAGTTTGACTATGAGCGAGAAGCCCTGACTAAATGATTGCATGAAATCAGATCCTATTGTTAGTTTATTTGGTGAATATTTGACTCTCAGGCATTTTCCTAACTATCATGAGAGCGTATTTTCGTTCACTTCGAATTTAGAGCCTTTAACACTAAGCGGCCTTTAAATGTCGGATCTAATTTAGTTTAATTAATCACTTCATGTCATCACATATTGTATATAAAATGTATCTAGGTGTATGTAAAAGTTATTAGTTACTAATGCCGTAAAATTTTATTCGGTATGTTACAATGATTTTTTCTTTTAAGGATTTATTTTATTACCAATTTAGAGTCTCGGTTTATTATTTATATTGTCTTTAGCTATGCATATGTCGCAGGGAATTCACCATTTTGAATAAATAATCCTGCAGCTTGCCTTTTAAGTATGTATGATAATGGTCCCGATTCTATTGTACACTCGACTAAACTAAAACCTGACTTAATTTCTTCATATGAAATCAACCTTGTCTTCTTCGTTACAAGGTCTATTTGTTACTGGCATCTATTTCTCAGCGCCACTAAATTTCATTAAAACCTGTCAACATATACTCAACTTTATTTCTACGCAGCGAGAGTCCTCATTTATTCAAATGCCGTGTAATTGCCGTATTAAAACTTGTTCAAAACGAACTAAGATGACGTTATTTTAATCGACACCTACGAAGACGCTTACTAAAAACACAGAGCAAAAGAGATGGCATTCAACGGATGGCGGCTCTCGCTACGTGGTAGTAAAGTTTATTTAAGCGTGTCAGACTTTAGTCGACAAATAAATTGCTTACTTCGATAGCGACATAAGTTACTTAAGTTACTCAGGCGATTACATCTTCGACATTTTTCATGATCCCTTCACAGGTTTAAGTGTACGAGTAAGTTGATGCAGTGTCAGAGTTGGACGTGCCATAATAGTTGATCTGTATTATGCTGTATTATGATTTATTCTTGTCTAAAAATTTTGTAACTCATGTTTTAGTGCTTAGTATTAGTTTTAATAATAGTTTTATTAATTGTTAGTACTCAATGTAAACATTACGTATAATGAATGCTGTGGGCGTCTATAATTGATGTACATATAAGAGATGTGATGTAGTGATTGATAAATGTAAAGATTAATGTTGCATATGTATAAATAAAAATCATTTGTGAGATAATACTTTGCAAATATCATATGTACCTATATAGCTTAGATCACGTACAAATTTATTCTTTTATTGTACCTACGAGTATAAACGTTAATGAAGACCTGAAAAAAGCCAAACCCACTAACCATTAACTATTTCCTCAAACTGAAAATCCTGTCAAGCGTATAACAATATAAAAACAAAACATATGCTACAGGGAGTCAGATAGTTACGGAGTCAATTGAATTATAGGTTAACAAAAAGTTTTTATGAAAAATATAAAAGAGAGAGCTTTTCAAAAAATTTCAAGTGGAAATAATTAGGTATATTTTAGCGTCACCAATTTGTAAATTTCTTACAGGAATAACGGCAAATCCGGAATTCGGTGGTACCGGTGGTAAATACTCGGACCACTGTATCATTATGGAAGAGCTATCAAGGTACATCAAACATTTTAGTACTAACAATTTGACATTACACTTAATCATACCAACTAAACTGAATGTTATGAATTCCAATTTTAGAGCAAGCGGTGGAATAGCGTTGTCATACGGAGCGCATTCAAATTTATGTGTAAATCAAATCAACAGGAATGGTACAGATGAACAAAAAGCAAAGTATTTGCCAAAGGTAAAATACATAAAGTGACACATATACACATAAACATAGAAAGGTCAATAACGGTTAAGACTTTGGTCTTTCAATTGTGTGAAGTCAACAAAAACAACTGAATCCGCATTCTTGTTTTTGGTAGATGCACTTTGGCAGGCCGACTGTAATCACGCGGTGTAACAAATGACGATAAAAATATAATCTACCTGTACAAGGGCCCCGCTTTCAGAGTAGAAGTATACCTTCTTAAATACGCAGTAGACTATTACTCCTCGAAATTCCAGCTTTACTAAATTGACGTAGGTCTGGGGGCTGTGGGATATTGAACTACGAGAGCGAAATAAAATATTTAAAATATTTCTATAAATATGAAACTATATCAAAAGAAAAAAATAATGCCATTTGAGGAGGAGGGCAATTTTGAAAAGTCAGAGGTGCGCAATCCGACATTGAATGCTCAAAGCCGGTGGGAAACGCCAATGGTTAGAAAACTCGTTTTTATTCAATTTCTTCCAGCTATGTTCAGGGGACTACATCGGTGCGCTAGCAATGTCTGAGCCAGGAGCTGGAAGCGACGTAGTGTCAATGAAGATGAGAGCAGACAAGAAAGGTGATTACTATGTATTGAATGGAAACAAGTTCTGGATCACTAATGGACCGGACGCTGATGTTTTAGTAGTGAGTTTTATCAAGACTCTTACGACTCTATTCACTCATTGTTGCCATACAACTAAGTTAGAGAACAAGCACACGAATATACCTCTCCTAAAAAAAACTTATACAACGACTTGGCATAGTGGGCAATTCCCTTAATTTAATATTAAAATTTGTAAATGAATATATCCATGCATAGGTCTAAATAATCACCCAGACCATTACAAGTACCGAACAATTTAAATATACTTAGGTAGAAAAATCCTCTATCTTAGTTTATCTGTGAGCTTGTAAATGTTGGATTCTTTACTTTAATAAAAATATATT